>OY735280.1:3987020-4322985 GCA_963457715.1 Argyresthia albistria | reverse complement strand
ATTTACTCCATTAACTAAACCTGCTTTAAAGATAAAGTACTAGTTAATCTAACATACGTTGCAGAAAGCCATTTCTGTCTCAAGATATAGTTAGTTAGCTAAAGCGGGCATTAAAACAGCTTACTCTGTGGTTATCAGCAAAAATATTGACAGTGACTCAAATCAATGAATCTTTTCATCAAATGAGTGAATGGTTGCGTTTTGTTTCCTTGACTTTTTCAAACTAAGAACGAAAATGCGTGATCGAAACGCATTATCAAAATAATATGTAATGTCAATGTCAAATGTCACATGTTTTGGTTTGTTTACTGTATTTATCGTGTAACCAAAGAGCAAAGAAAGTAATAAATAACGGTCTCAAGACCTCGCGAAAATGGAGAACGTGAAAAAAAGGGAACATGGTGCCAACTACACTCACGACGAGAAGACATTACTGGCAGACCTTGTTTTTAAGTAAGTACCTACCTACCTAATTCAAGAGGTTTTATCAAGCCGAATCAAATGATCCCAAAATCCCAGGGTACCGTTTTCCACTCTCTCCATCAACTCCATCGTCAGGTGATGACAATCAGAAAGTACTTCGCATTAAAATATGAATAGTACATGTGATGACGAAATCGGATGAGCCTAAACCCGACAGGTTTACAAATAAGTATCCTAGGGTTTCGTCTGCCACCTTCGAGCTCCATCATCAGACCAGCTCAATGGTACCATATTATTGTATTGTTAAGACAAACGAACATTTTATGCTTATTGAATAATTTTATCATTGTTTTGTTACAGATGGTCTACGTACAATCAAAAAGAAAAAGAATCTCTCCGCAGAATGCTTTAAAAGAATCTATTGTAAGAGGAAGTGCCAAGTGGCTAATTTAGAAAAGAAAAAAGTAATGCAAGAAATCCTTCAGAATAAGCAGCACCATAATATGAAGATGCAATTAATAAGTAAATTAGTAACTCTTGGTAGTAATAATATACTATTTATAATAACTACCTATTGGAAGTGTTACGAAATAATGTTTAATAGAAACTATTGGAAGAGAATAATGTAAATACATTTGTTTTATTTATTTTATTACAAAATAGATAGGTAACTAAGAAAATACTGTATTGACAATTGCAGTTCTTACGGATGAATCAGTTTCTGGCCTATTCTGCAAAGGTAGCAGAATTTCCTCATCTTCTAAATTAATATCATTTGGAGGTTCTACCTCATCCAGCTCTATGCACATATTGTGTAATATTGCAGTAGCCACAATCACTTTAAGAATGGTTGATGTTTTTGTCAATGTCATCCCCTTCTGTAAGCAAGGGCTTCGCCTTTTCCATACCCCGAAACATCTTTCGACTGTGTTACGAGTAGATATGTGACTTTTATTGTATGCCTCTTCAGCTAGTGTGTGGGGCTGTAGGAAAGGGGTAAGTAAATATTTCTTGCAGTAATACCCACTATCGCCTAACAAATGATAGTTATTATATCTACCCATATCAAAATTTGCACACAAGTGTGAGTTGTTAAAAATCGTGCAGTCATGTACTGACCCCGGCCAACGAGCAATAATATCTCTTATTTTTAGTTGGGCATCACAAACCACCTGTACATTTATTGAGAAGTACCCCTTCCTGCATCTGTAAACTTCTGAGAGCATCCCTCCTCTAGATATTATTTTAACATGTGTGCCATCCACAGCACCGGCCACCCGTGGAAACCCAGCTATTTCATAAAAATCTTGTGCCACTGTTCTCAATTCATTTCTGTCTGGCATATTTATATATCTAGGGCTTAATTGGGCTATTGCGTGTGTAATTTTTTGAACTATGCGGCAAACTGTCGATTTATGGATGTTTGCTAAATCCCCCATCACCTGTTGAAACGAGCCCGTTGCATAAAACCTGAGACATATCAATAATTGTGTTATGCCATTTATCGATTTATTCCGCCGTGTCATTGGTTCCAAGTCTCCAATCAAGCTTAGAATCTGTAGTACCGCGTTCTTCGTGAACCGGTATCTGATTCGGAAATCCTCTCCATCGTGTTGATCAAATAAATTGACCCTGTCTGGGATATTGCGGCGCTGAATATCTATTTCTGGATCCGAAAGTGACGAGAGGCTTGACATGGACATCCTGCAAGGAAATTGTAGTAGGTACATATTTAGGTTATAAAAAAATAACTTAAAAATACAATGCATAGTAGTAGGTACTGCAACTTTATTTAAATTCTTACCTGGAATGTTTCAAGCACCTATTACTTTAATTCCTGTATCGTATGTAGTGATATACACAATTTCTTGCAAATAAACAATGTTTACTGGACACTAATGGGTGCTCGGTGACCTATTAAATTTTGACATCCATTATGTTAAAACTATTGTTCCGTTAGGCCTAATGAGCTTTTGTGCAACGTAAATTCGCTTTAATGACACCTTTTGACGTTTCGTTAGATAATGTATTAACGCCCAGTTATAATATCAGTTTAGTTTGCTTTCTGCAACGACTTAACAGAATCTTTAAGGTTTAATGGACAAATAAAACTTAATGACCTTCTCTGCAACTGACGGTAAATCTTGAGACAGAAATGGCTTTCTGCAACGTATGTTAGATTAACTAGTACTTTATCTTTAAAGCAGGTTTAGTTAATGGAGTAAATGAATGACCTTTTCTGCAACGGAGTGTTAGGACACTGCTTCATTAAAGGTAGGCTTTCAAAGCAAGCGACATTGCGTCAGTGACTAGCGTCACCCTTATTTACTGACGGATAAAGGCGATCACAGCGGCACTGACGCCACGTAAGCGTCACTGCGCTCGAATAATGTTCCTTATCCGCCAGTAAATTACGGTGACGCTAGCGTCACTGACGCAGTGTCACTCGCTTCGAACAGCCCCCGGGTTACTATCAACTCTTATAGCAGGACCTAAACCGGGCAGTTCTGCTTTTTTCATACAAATTCATAACATTTTAGTATTGAAAAATCAAAATTGCCCGGTTTAGGTCCTGCTATAAGAGTTAATAGTAACCCCTAGACGCCACACGTCGACAGCTACGTATCCAAGCAGTTAATTTTGAAATGTATGGTACCTAACTCACTTGGCGACGGTTTGGCGAACGCCACGCTCTACAAGGTGTAAATGAATTACTTAATGTAGGAATGAGGATGATGAGGATGTACATCACATACCTTAAGATTCATAATTTCTTGTCTATCTTTACTGTCCTGAGATTTTTGCGACTGCACACTTCTCTTAGGTTTGGAAGCACTGAAAAATCATAAATAACATTGTTAATACTATTATTTTTACTGAACAATATAATACATCTGTACTGTATCAGAGAATTAGTAAATTTTATGAAATCTTAATGCCAAAGACACCTATTTTCACATACAGGTGGCAGAGGCAAAATTGTGCCCACTTTTAGTCAGATTCGCTGCTCCACGTTGGGTGACAGGGGGCTAGCCCATCACCGCAGCTATGGAGTAATGAAGGTTTCCTTATGATGTTTTCCATCTTTATATGTTTGTTATTAATTAAATCATAACTTGATGTCAAGTTCAGAGTAATTGACCGTATTAAAGTCTTCACAAAATAAAAGGCCAGTTTTGACAGTTCACGCCCATGAAGTTTTAACTCCTAATGCATAGGTAATAGAAGCGGTTTTCCTAGGTGCAACTCGTATGCTTCAGTTGGCTTTTATTACCTTCGCATTAGAGGTTAAAACTTCAAGGGTGTGAACTGTCAAATTGAGCCTTTTATTTTGTGAAGACTTCAATCAGTAAATTTCCATATCAATAACTGACCTGGGCAAATCATAATCATGATCATCTGAAAACAGTTCAAGTACTGGTGACATCACTCGAGAAGATATCTCTACATCATCGTCAACAGTATAGTCCTCATCTGTATCATCATCAACTTGTGATTCGTCACCATCTGATAGAACTTCTGGTTCCAAACGAGGACTTTTAGTAAATCTTAGAACTCGTTGGGACATTTCACTCTCAGACAATACCAGGCAAGTGCTTTGATGATCTTCGCTTTCGGACGATACCAGGCAAGTGCTTAGAGGATCTTTGCTTTCGGACAATACCAGGCAAGTGCGATCTTGGTTTCCGGACGATATCAGACAAGTGCTTTGATGATCTTGTTTTTCTGAAGAAAAGAAAAGGGAATGGAAAGTTAGAGTAAGATGTCACAAAAACTCCTCCATTTACACTGAGCCAATGTAATAGAGTTTGGGTCAAGCATACTCATATCCAGGTAATGGGAAATGTAAACTTAAGATCGTAACATTTTTTTTCAGGAAAGAATCAAGCACCTTTGCCAGACTACCTGAATGTAAATAGGCTGTATAACGGTCGGCGGCATATCATAGAACTGGGCATATCCAGAAATGGCAATCAGTGTTATACGTGTAACACGAAGACTATTCGCTTTACTCTTCACTTAAGCTACCGCGGTGTTTGCCCCAAGAATATTTCATCATTTAATGATACTTCACGGTTGACCACTTCATGGACTAACCCATTTCATTTATACCCAATTCCGCCGACATAATTATTGCGAAGGTGTGAAGGGATAAGTAGGTAGGTTTTGTCATAATGGTTTAGCAAGCCCGAACGTCGTCGTAATCAGGGAGGTTTTTCAAAACCTACACGCCCAAAGTTGTATCAAAGTTGTGCAGCTTAGCGTACCTACGGTTCGATGAAGTTCACTGAATTCTATTGTTTTATTCACTATGAACTATAAAAATCCAATTAAATGTTCGCAAAATACACTGGTCAGCGGATTGATTTTCGATGTTTGGCAAGAAAGATGTAACGATGCACGATTGTGAATAACAATCGCTAAACCACTCGATTATTGAAATCATTCAAAGTATTCGAATAATCCTTAAACAATCGATAATATCGAGCAAGTCGTGAAGCGTGAGCAGTCAGTGGTTTTATTTTATTTTATTTGTCTTACAAAATCCACAGCTAAATTACATTGTTTTATACGGCTAAATTAAAACTTAACAAAAGCCAATAACGGATTTAAATTACTTAATCTAAACATTTTGACATTGTACGGAGGTAAAACAGTGGAACAAACACAAAGATTATAAATTAAAAAGAAAATGAAAATGCACAGGTGAGAAGTGGGTGAGTCTGATGTATGTGTGGTTTAGTGGTTTCATTCGTTTGGATTTCCGATAGTTTTAAGCTCATGTAAAAGTAAACTCTATGCTCAGAGAAAAAGTATCTAATTTTGTGTGGAACATTCTATCAGAAAACTATCGAAATTCATGAATTACTACTAGTTTGTATCCGATTGTTCGTAAACTTTATTGCGCCTGAATAAGGAACAATTTTGATTGTACGTACGAGTGAATAGAGATATAAACAAAACAAACAAGTGTAAGCGAGAAACAAATATAAACAACATGGCGTCGATTGTGAATAACAATCGATAATCCCGAAATCGCTAGTTTATGTTTGTCACGCAAAAGTGATTTTTATGTGCTCAGAAAAAATATCCAATTTGTGTGGCAATTTCAATCAGTAACCATCGAATTTCACAAATACTACTACTTTATATTCGATTGTTTGTAAAATGTATCAAAGTAGACTTTATTGCCCAAAAAAAAACGGTATGGCAAAGTAAATGAATGAATGGTTTCACTCGATTGTGTGAACTAGTTATCGATTGTTTTCAAAGTCGATTGTACTATTCACTAGTGGCTCTGTGAGCTGTAGACCTCGCGAGTATGTCGGTGGGAAAGCTGAACTGCTACACTCCGTTGCAGAAAAGGTCATTCATTAACTCCATTAACTAAACCTGCTTTAAAGATAAAGTACTAGTTAATCTAACATACGTTGCAGAAAGCCATTTCTGTCTCAAGATATAGTTAGTTAGCTAAAGCGGGCATTAAAACAGCTTACTCTGTGGTTATCAGCAAAAATATTGACAGTGACTCAAATCAATGAATCTTTTCATCAAATGAGTGAATGGTTGCGTTTTGTTTCCTTGACTTTTTCAAACTAAGAACGAAAATGCGTGATCGAAACGCATTATCAAATTAATATGTAATGTCAATGTCAAATGTCACATGTTTTGGTTTGTTTACTGTATTTATCGTGTAACCAAAGAGCAAAGAAAGTAATAAATAACGGTCTCAAGCCTCGCGAAAATGGAGAACGTGAAAAAAAGGGAACGTGGTGCCAACTACACTCACGACGAGAAGACATTACTGGCAGACCTTGTTTTTAAGTAAGTACCTACCTACCTACCTAATTCAAGAGGTTTTATCAAGCCGAATCAAATGATCCCAAAATCCCAGGGTACCGTTTTCCACTGTCTCCATCAACTCCATCGTCAGGTGATGACAATCAGAAAGTACTTCGCATTAAAATATGAATAGTACATGTGATGACGAAATCGGATGAGCCTAAACCCGACAGGTTTACAAATAAGTATCCTAGGGTTTCGTCTGCCACCTTCGAGCTCCATCATCAGACCAGCTCAATGGTACCATATTATTGTATTGTTATCTGAACTACATACCTAATTGTTTTTATTTTAATTTCTCTAGATACAAACACATTGTTGAAGACAAACGAACATTTTATGCTTATTGAATAATTTTATCATTGTTACAGATGATCTACGTACAACCAAAAAGAAAAAGAATCTCTCCGCAGAATGCTTTAAAAGAATCTATTTTAAGAGGAAGTGCCAAGTGGCTAATTTAGAAAAGAAAAAAGTAATGCAAGAAATCCTTCAGAATAAGCAGCACCATAATATGAAGATGCAATTAATAAGTAAATTAGTAACTCTTGGTAGTAATAATAAATACATATACTATTTATAATAACTACCTATTGGAAGTGTTACGAAATATTGTTTAATAGATACTATTGGAAGAGAATAATAAATAAGGCTGATAAGTATGTAAATACATTTGTTTTATTTATTTTATTACAAAATAGATAGGTAACTAAGAAAATACTGTATTGACAATTGCAGTTCTTGCGGATGAATCAGTTTCTGGCCTATTCTGCAAAGGTAGCAGAATTTCCTCATCTTCTAAATTAATATCGTTTGGAGGTTCTACCTCATCCAGCTCTATGCACATATTGTGTAATATTGCAGTAGCCACAATCACTTTAAGAATGGTTGATGTTTTTGTCAATGTCATCCCCTTCTGTAAGCAAGGGCTTCGCCTTTTCCATACCCCGAAACATCTTTCGACTGTGTTACGAGTAGATATGTGACTTTTATTGTATGCCTCTTCAGCTAGTGTGTGGGGCTGTAGGAAAGGGGTAAGTAAATATTTCTTGCAGTAATACCCACTATCGCCTAACAAATGATAGTTATTATATCTACCCATATCAAAATTTGCACACAAGTGTGAGTTGTTAAAAATCGTGCAGTTATGTACTGACCCCGGCCAACGAGCAATAATATCTCTTATTTTTAGTTGGGCATCACAAACCACCTGTACATTTATTGAGAAGTACCCCTTCCTGCATCTGTATACTTCTGAGAGCATCCCTCCTCTAGATATTATTTTAACATGTGTGCCATCCACAGCACCGGCCACCCGTGGAAACCCAGCTATTTCATAAAAATCTTGTGCCACTGTTCTCAATTCATTTCTGTCTGGCATATTTATATATCTAGGGCTTAATTGGGCTATTGCGTGTGTAATTTTTTGAACTATGCGGCAAACTGTCGATTTATGGATGTTTGCTAAATCCCCCATCACCTGTTGAAACGAGCCCGTTGCATAAAACCTGAGACATATCAATAATTGTGTTATGCCATTTATCGATTTATTCCGCTGTGTCATTGGTTCCAAGTCTCCAATCAAGCTTAGAATCTGTAGTACCGCGTTCTTCGTGAACCGGTATCTGATTCGGAAATCCTCTCCATCGTGTTGATCAAATAAATTGACCCTGTCTGGGATATTGCGGCGCTGAATATCTATTTCTGGATCCGAAAGTGACGAGAGGCTTGACATGGACATCCTGCAAGGAAATGGTAGTACCTATTTAGGTTATAAAAAAATAACTTAAAAATACAATGCATAGTAGTACTGCAACTTTATTTAAATTCTTACCTGGAATGTTTCAAGCACCTATTACTTTAATTCCTGTATCGTATGTAGTGATATACACAATTTCTTGCAAATAAACAATGTTTTCTGGACACTAATGGGTGCTCGGTGACCTATTAAATTTTGACATCCATTATGTTAAAACTATTGTTCCGTTAGGCCTAATGAGCTTTGTGCAACGTAAATTCGCTTTAATGACACCTTTTGACGTTTCGTTAGATAAGTATTAACGCCCAGTTATAATATCAGTTTAGTTTGCTTTCTGCAACGACTTAACAGAATCTTTAAGGTTTAATGGACAAATAAAACTTAATGACCTTCTCTGCAACTGAGTAAACCGGCCAAGTGCGAGTCAGACTCGCGCACGAAGGGTTCCGTACCATTATCTATATAATTGGAACAAAAAGTAAACTTTAGAAAAAACCGACTTCCACAAACCCTATATGATTAGATTGAGTTTAATACTAACTGTAACCCCTTATCCCCCCCCCCCCCAGGGGAATTAATTTTGTCAAATCCCATATCAGTGCTACCCCACGCTACTAAGGAACCCCTGTACAAAGTTTCATGGCTCTAGGTCCATCGGTTTAGGCTATGCGTTGCCTGCCCGTCAGCCACGCATTGTATTTGTACCTAGTATTGAGCAGATCTGGTGGCCATATGTGGTCTTCATCAGCAGTTCCGCATCACAATATTATGCTTACCATGTGCATTTGCACGAGTTATTATGAAAAACACAAAAATCACTATAGGTCTAATCGGTCTAATTTTCCAAATCGGTCCATCCGTTTAGGCGCTATCGAGGCACATACATAAAAAAATAAAAAAAAATAAAAAAACAAACATCCGGACGAATTGTAAACCTCCTCCTTTGGGAAGTCGGTTAAAAAAACCGCAAAAAAACACGTTAATTGTATGGGAGCCCCCTTTATATTAAATTTATTTTGTTTTTAGTATTTGTTGTTATAGCGGGAACAGAAATACGTCATCTGTGAAAATATCAACTGTCTAGCTACCACGGTTCATGAGATACGGCCTGGTGACAGACAGACGGACGGACGGATATCTTGAGATTTTAAGG
Organism: Argyresthia albistria; assembly: GCA_963457715.1. NCBI lineage: Eukaryota > Metazoa > Arthropoda > Insecta > Lepidoptera > Argyresthiidae > Argyresthia > Argyresthia albistria. The sequence goes on along the minus strand of OY735280.1, from coordinate 4,313,806 downwards.
TACTTTCCCTCCAGGGCCCATTCGTTTGTTCCACCCTGTATATGTGTGATCTGTAACTGTATTTTTCATGAAATACCCAAAAAGTTTTGTTCAAATTATCATCTTATGTCAGAATAACTTTGTAGCTAGTTGAAAAATAACATTTGAATTGATTCAAAGCTTGCCGCGCTTTTAGGGCCTTTAGTACCTACTAAACGCCGCCGTAAGCAGCACTGTCTACAACCTACTCCTACTGGAAAACGTGAGCCACCCATCTACAATTTCCGTACAATGAGGTTCACTCACTCATTATGTCAATGTCATGCAGACTGCAAAACATCATTTCAACGCACCAAAGAGTATTTAATTAAAACATCACTGGCAGCCAAACTTGAAGTGGCCAAAAGGAAAAAATTAATTTCTGTGCTCTAAGATTTGTATGAAAACAAAAGTAATTAAAAACTATTAATTTTATAATTATTTTCTAAAAGTTCTACATAATAAATAGAGACGTCGTAATTCATCAATTAATATTTAAAGTCTTTGTAGAAGTCCGGGGACGACATTGCCATATCATTTAAATTTAGTTTCATTAAAAGAAGGTATAAACTTTTCAAGCGTGTTGTGAAGACGTATCTTGTACCGAGACCACTTTCAATTTGTAATATCTCTCGTATTTCAGTATTTGTGGTTGGTGCGGCAACAGATATACACATTCTGTGAAAATTTCAGCTTTCTAGCTATTACGGTTCGTGCAGGCGGACCCGGTGACAGACGGACGGACGGACGGACGGACGGACGGACAGCGAAGTCTCAGTAATAGGGTCCCGTTTGGCACCCTTCGGGTACGGAACCCTAAAAAAATAACCCAAATAATTTTCTTTCAATAACACATACAAACTTATGAATGTACCTGGTTACGTACATGCAGTATGAAAGTAGCCGCACCAATAACTTTGTAAACTACATTTCGCGATCTTTAATACAACCTATTGACTTTTTACTAAAATTATATAGTCTGTTTCACTCTCATGGTCTTTACGAATCCAACGACACCTCATTTGTTAATATCCATCGAGCCGTTTGGGTTGTAGCGATTTTTTTACATTTTAAAACCCCATATCTCCGCCATTTTGAAAAAAATCTAAAAACTGGCTAGAGTAAAAAATTCTATTTATTTTTCCAACCTGCTCACAAAATTTCACGAGAATCGGTTCATAAATGCGACCTGTAGAGGAGAACAACCGGACAGACATACGAAAGGATTTTTGCCCAAACCTGAAACGGAGACGCTTCGCTCGCTTCGCTCGCTCGGTCAACTATCAAACCACTCGATTGTTTGAAATATTAACAATCGCCCATCTTTAGCAAGATGTGAAGATGGTTTGACATTTCCTCTGTCAAACGATTCAGCTTCAACGATGTTTCAACAGTAATTCAACGACGATGTGAAAACACACAACGATTTGATGGATATGGAATCTTGCACGCTAACGAAACGCTAACGAAACGAAACGCGATAGCATGGAGCAAATGCGATATAAGTATTTCTATGAATGCGATTTGTTTGACGCTTCGCTAAGGTGGCGTCACGTAGCGATTCCAAAGTCGAGTTCCGTGACATCGCCGTCAGAGCTATAATCGATTACAAGCATCGTTTTGTATCTCAGTTTTGTATCGCCAAAAAAAACTGACTCGGAACGGCTTCATAGACGCTGTAATCGATTTTGGCGTGAATCAGAACGGGGGGAAAATGACTTTTTAGGGTTCCGTACCCGAAGGGTGCCAAACGGGACCCTATTACTGAGACTTCGCTGTCTGTCTGTCTGTCCGTCCGTCCATCCGTCCGTCCATAGTATAAATAAGAAATAGTAAGTTCACTACGCCCCTGTTCGCATGATAACTACCTACTCTTGCTCAAACGGCTAGGGTTGTCGCTTAGCGCCGCGGGTTGCGGTGCGGATTTGTTGCGTCGTCGCTCGTCGCTCGCTGCACTGCACGGTAAAACAAGTACCTACTTACATTACAGGTAATGCCCTGTATTCTGCCTCTGAGTGCCGCTTGGAGGAGGTATACTTCGCGTATTGTAAAAAGATCACGTCTGAAGTTAGGCAAACGTGAAAAAGCGACTTTAACGCAACTGCATAATGCAAAACTCCTTTAAACCTTTTATTTTAACCCAACTCCCCCCTCTCCGCCCCCCTGCAACCCGCAACTCCCCCCTCTAGACGATCACGAATGCGCGTATCACAAAGAATATCACTGAACAAAAAATACTCTGATGTTATAGGACGCTATAGGTAGTTATAGTTACCTACTGGGACTGTTACCCGAGTTTATATTAATGCAAAATTACAGCTCAATCGGTTAAAAAAATATCTGCTTGAAAATTAAGTTGCAAGATTCCACCCGACCAAACATACCTACGACAACATACATTGCAATAAGTTATTATTATTAGCGATTAGAGAGTGAAGCAAGTAGCATTTTTGTGTTTTCACCGATGCAAAACCTAAAACTTACTTTACAAACAATATATAGGTACTATTAGGTATGGATACTCACATTTCCTTATCTTGGGGTACTTTGAAAAATACTAGATCCTTATTTGTGGAATCCTTATTGAGGCAACCGTATACCGCACAATATTTAACCATATTGCAAAATAAGAATATCTGTGCGCGGAAATCACACTTGTTTGTAAGCAAAAACAAGTTAACACGTGCCGCCCGGCCGGACGGATGACGTTGACTCGTCGCATGCATTGCTTGCGTAGTCCTGTCTCGGAGCACGCGAAAAGACGCGAGATTCGGCAATGTGTGCGTGTGGCGGCGCGTGCTTATCCGGAATGCAATGTAGCTGTGTGTGTGCGGCTGTTCTCGGTGATTTGTTTGAAGTGAACCTGGCGTGGTCCGTCCGTCTGTCTATCACCAGGCTGTATCTCATGAACCGTGGTAGCTAGACAGTTGAAATTTTCACAGATGATGTATTTCTGTTGCCGCTATAACAAAAATACTAAAAATCAAAAGAAATTTAATATTAAGGGGGGCTCCCATACAACAAACCTGATTTTTTGCTCATTTTTGCTCGATATTGATAATGGTAGCAGGTAGACGCTTAAAATGTTCACAATATATTGAGTATATTATTTACTTAAAAAATAAATAATTAAATTAAAATTAAATTAATATTTAGGGGGGCTCTCCAACATTATTTTTTTGCGGTTTTTTATTGATAATGGTACGGAACCCTTCGTGCGCGAGTCCGACTCGCACTTGGCCGGTTATTAGTACCTACTTTACTGGCCTTCTGTTCCGCGGCGGGCTATCAGCGCTATCATCGCTCACGTGCAGAGATGGGCAATCACCCGGAATTTTTCCACTTTTTGGAATAATTCCGATATCCTTCCAGAATTATTCCAAATCCTTCCATTTTGGTAGGAAAATAAGTGTAAGTAAATATGGAAAAATTAAGGTGTTTTACAAAGATATTGAATTGAAACTTGCACAAATCAATGTCAGGACTATTAGACCAACAAATTATGTCATGAGGATTTTTTTCCTAGACTGTCACATAAGCCAGATATTTGATATTTTAACCGTGTTGGTATTATACTTATGGTGCTCCTAAGGGATCGTTCAACAATTACGTGATCATTTTTGGCCGTTTTTTAACCCCTCCCCCCCTACGTGATCACAGCGTAATCTTTTGTTTTTAACCCCCCCCCCCCCCCCCTCGCCTTGATTACGTAATCTTCGTCCGTGCTTGAAATTTTTGCTGTTTATTAGCACTGACACGTATGTGATGTTTCTATGGGTCTTAAATGACCTAAATTTGGGAAGAGGGTGTGTCATTTTGTCAAAATGCATGAGATAAGAACTATAAAGTTAAATCAATAAAATAAATACTTTCATTAGTCTAGTCGTCGGAAACGAAGCGCAGATGACGTAATCATGGATTCTTACCCCCCCCCCCCCCCCCCCAAATAATCCGATGTATATACAAGCACCCGACCCCCCCCCCTTCCGGTGATCACGTAATTGTTGAATGATCCCCAAACGGGCCAGGTTTTTCTGCAAAAAGATATTTGGACAATACACAATCAACAAATTGTTACCTGTAGATGTTGATGGTAGTTGCAGACTAGGATTCTGTTGCATTGGTTTTCTTTCAAGATCCTTGAATTTGGTTTCTAGAAAGAAAATTGTTACAATAAATTCATGAGCTTGCAATTATTCATTTCATAAACAGCCTATTAAACATCCCAATGCAGGGCTCAGGTCTTCTCTCTGAGAAAGATAGTTTGGGCTTCTTTACTATGTGTGGGCACAGCAAATTGGCAATTTCAAGCACTGACAAGTGTTCTGTGTGTTGAAATGTGGACGGTAAGAAAATAATAAGGTGGATTGCCAAAGTAACATTTCAAACCATAATCATGTCTTTAAAGAAAACCTTACCTGACATTTTCAATGTTGGAACAGCTATGTTGCTGATTCTATTATTGCGACAATAATATTTCTCTTCAAAATGTGAGTGACACACACGACGTCTCATATATATTAGCTCATTCTCTAAGCCTAGGATGTCACCACCAATGGCATATAACCATGTATTAAAACGTTCAGGTTCCTTCTTGGGGTTCGGAAACCCATGATGCACCACACCGTGACCTAAAAAATAAAAAATAAGAACAGCAGCTCCGGCACCAACAGAGAATACTGGTATTACTACAACCGGCAGACACAGTTAACGGAGCTTATAACAAGATTTATTTGCACAATATGCAGGCCTCTTTTTCAATGGCAGACTTAGTTTCCATTCAATCAACATCACTTTGGTTGCAGAGTAGATAAGGGGCATGAAGGAAAAAAACTCAACCCATGTGAAGTAGTACAGATTGGCTGCATTACAACCGCATTTTGCAGTGTAATGCAGCTAATCTGGGCTCAACTTTAGTTCCTGACCTATTGACTAGGCTGTCAAAACTTTTTTAGCGTATAGTTGGGGTCATTTAATCATCTTCCTGAAAGTTTCAGGTAACGGAAATTAGTAGTTTTTGAGATATGATTTTTTGAAAATCTGAAAATATTGTAAAATTATGTAACAAAACGCAAAAAATATGTCAAAATCTATGGTCTGTGGTCAAAATACATTAGTTACGTTTCGTTGTATGCATATTTGAAAAGATGAATCTATTTTAAACGTAAAATATCACTTTTGATAAATTAAAAGTTGTAATTTTTCTGAAACGGAGTGCATTTGGGGTGTTGTCTGTCCGAGTTTTTGTTGGTTGGGCGGCCATTTTGAATCCGATTGGATCAATTATAGGTTACTTCCTGTTTGAAAACTAAAGATAGGTTTGTTAGGTACACACTTATAAGCAGAACCGGGAGCCGGAGCGAAGCGGAGCGGAGCGAGGCGACCCCCTACTTCTGGCAACCCCCCCTCCAACCCCTCATCCCCTCCAACTCCCCCGCCCAACAATGCAAAAAAACTTCAAAACTCAAAACTTTAAAAAATCATATCTCAGCAATTAGGCACTTCCGCGGGGGGGGAGAAGTAGGGGAGGCATCTGCCCCCCTCCCCCTTCCCCCCCTCTCCCCCTCAAGGTCAAGGTCAGTAGGTCAGGATCTAAAGTCCTTATATTATGTAACCTCCAAAAATTAAAAAAATCATAACTCAGAAACTATACAGTTCCGTTCGGGGGGAGTAGTAGGGGGGGCATCCCCCCACCTCCCCCCCTCCCCCCTTCCCCCCTCCCAAGGTCAATTTCAGTAGGTCAGGAACTAAAGTCCTTCCCTTATCTGTACTAGGTACATCACATGAGTTTTATCTCGCTGGAATTGCAAGTAGTTTTTCCTTGTCAATACTTCACACTCCTGGTATCTAATTGAGCTCATGGATTCTACTTGACTCACCAATACTATTTCTTAGCGTGGGTGTCAATGGCAAGAGTTTGCCATCGTGGTGGAAAGCAGAAGTGAAACGTCGCACATTCCGCGAATGTGAGTGACCAGGTTTATACAGTGGTGATTCTATAGATCTGACCGACTTACTTTGTATACTCGTGCACCCAGGAACACAGCAGTGGTTGGACGTGGACATGGTACCAACACTTTATTAGTCTTTTCTCAACAACACTTAGGTTAGGAGTCCTGTCTCATTTCTATTGCGGGTTAGTCACCAAAGATGTGCAGTAGTAAATCAACCGGAGAGGAGCCAAGGTTCAACTCAACGGGATACGTTATCTATCATATCAAACACCAACACAATATTTAACTGAGGTACCCAAAAACAAAAGTTCTGCTGCGCTTGCGCCGCAAACAAACACAACATAAGTTATGTTACATAACAACAACCAACAGCCATCTTTTTTTTCTAGTTTATTTAACATTGTAGGTAAGACCGCACTAGGCGGAACTGCACCGCAGCGGAACTGCGCGGCACGGCGCGTCATTTTTTGGTAAACCGCACTTGAACTACAGCGGCGCGAAAGTTTCGCCCGTTATTCAAACAAAGAACGAAAGAGATAAAGAGAACAGAGAGGGGCGGAGGGGCGTGAGGTAGCGACACTTTTGCCTAGTTGCCCAACTTTGCCGCGCAGTTCCGCTGCAGTGCAGTTCCGTTGCCGCGTAGTGCGGTTTGCTCCATATGTTTGCCTTGAAAGAATATTTTGTCGCGTCGTGTCGCTCAGTTCCGCTGCGGTGCAGTTCCGCCTAGTGCGGTCCACAGAGTACATTGTATAAATAAAAGTGCGGTCTTACCTTTAACGATGCTTTAACGTCATATAACAGTGTTGTCAACTAGAGAAATTTCGTGTCGCTACCTAGTAGCGAATGTAGCGATGGGCAAAAGGAATGTTGGCGAATGGTCTCTGGAGTCGAGAATCTATCAAGAATTTAAAATTTGTATGAGTGGGAGTGGGAATACTAACTAGTGGCTCTGTGAGCTGTAGACCTCGCGAGTATGTCGGTGGGAAAGCTGAACTGCTAACACACAATAATTTTCTTTCAATAACACATACAAACTTATGAATGTACCTGGTTACGTACATAAAGTATGAAGTAGCCGCACCAATAACTTTGTAAACTACATTTTGCGATTTGAAATACAATCTATTGACTTTTCACTAAAATAACATGGTCTGTGTCACTCTCACGATCTCCACAAATCTAACGACACCTCATTTGTTAAAATCCGTCAAGCCAATTGGGCTATATCGGTTTTTTTTTACATTTTCAAACCCCATAACTCCGCCATTTTGAAAAAAATCTAAAAACAGGCTCGAGTAAAAAATTATATTTATTTTTCCAACCTGCTCACAAAATTTCACGAGAATCGGTTCATAAATGCGACCTGTAGAGGAGAACAACCGGACAGACATACAAAAGCATTTTTGCCCAAACCTGAAACGGAGACGCTTCGCTCGCTTCGCTCGCTCGGTCAATTAAACTAAAAAAGTAAGTTACCGTTCTCAGTAAATTCCCCGTTCGATCCTCCTATCAATGTCGCCACTTCTAGCGACAAAGACGCTAAACTGGCAACACTGGATTAAACAATTCGCTACTACAGCGTCCTCTGAAAGGCTTCTATTGAACTACGACTATAAAAATACGGCTAAATTAAAAATACATTATTATAGCTGAAAGCAAAGGTCGCTGCTAAACTTCGGAATGTGGTATCTTAAACATCTTTCATTTCCTACTTTTTCTTCTAACTTACGGGCCTATTAATTAGTTAGGCTAAGCACGCATTGCGGTTAACCGCGAGCGTTTAACCGCAAGACTGAAACCGCCGAAAAATATAGCACTAAGGTTACCATACAAGCGCACGCATATGTGGCGTTTTCCAGTGACTGATTTTAAAACCGCGGCTAGCTAGTTTTGAACCGCGGTTTGCAACCGCGCGGTTTTTTTGCAAATAAAAAATAAGCTAAACGCCAACCGCAATGCGTGTTGGCATGAGTTTCTGCGTTTTCAGCTAAACTGAAACCGCTCGCGGTCAACCGCAATGCGTGCTCAGCCTTATGCCGGATTTACATTCAGCCCCTGCCGCTGCCCCTCGCGCTGCCGGCGATAATTCCCTAAATACTGCTGCAGCAGGATCGAGAGGAGTGTGTGTTTACATACTGCCCTACCACTCACTTCGCTTTCAAGTTTCGGCAATGGCAGACGTCGAAATAATTACAGCGGCCGCGCTGTCTCTTTTTGCGATACATAATTATGTTCGATGTCGGAATACAAATAACCGGCCAAGTGCGAGTCGGACTCGCGCACGAAGGGTTCCGTGCCATTATCTATAAAAAATCGCAAAAAAATGTATGGGAGCCCCCCCTAAATATTAATTTAATTTTAATTTAATTATTTATTTTTTAAGTAAATAATATACGCAATATATTGTGAACATTTTAAGCGTCTACCTGCTACCATTATCAATATCAAGCAAAAATGAGCAAAAAAATCACGTTTGTTGTATGGGAGCCCCCCTTAATATTAAATTTCTTTTGATTTTTAGTATTTGTTGTTATAGCGGCAACAGAAATACATCATCTGTGAAAATTTCAACTGTCTAGCTACCACGGTTCATGAGATACAGCCTGGTGACAGACGGACGGACGGACGGACGGACAGACGGACAGCGAAGTCTCAGTAATAGGGTCCCGTTTGGCACCCTTCGGGTACGGAACCCTGAAAAAGATGATCTAATCTAACCGAACGTCTTTCTCCTCCAGGCGCTCGGCGAGTACTGAGCGTCGGAGCAGAATGTAAACACGCACTGCCGCTCGCGCTGCCGGTCCTTTGACTTCCGCACAAAAAACCGCCATTTTGGGGAGCGCCGGGCAGCGCGAGTGGCAATGGCAGTGGCATGAGAAGTATCGCGTTTACACACTCGTCCTGCCCACTTCCCTGCCCACTTCCCTGCTCACTACGGCTGAATGTAAATGCGGTATTAGACTACGCCTGAGGACTACGCTGTCGGCAGGGCACGATTGTATAGACGTCTCACTCTGATGAAACGACTAGAAAGAGACAGTGAGTCAAACAGGGCCCTGCCGACAGCGTAGTCTAACTAATTAATAGGCCCGTAAGTTTGAAGCCCCTGAAGTATCCCTAATAGTCTGCTGTGTGTGTGCTGTGTCCTGAAGGAATGGAAGCAGGAAGCCAAGGAAGGCAGGCATCATACTTTAGTTAGTATTGTTGTAGCATCTGTTAGGTAGGGCTGACACAATAAATGACAAAGAAGAATCATCAACCATGCTAACATGTAGGTCTTGCCTGGCTGTGGACGTAATTTTAGTGCCAGCGATGAGTTCCTACATCGAAGAGGTCTACCATCACCTCACTGGTATACCGGTGAGTAGAAAATATTAATCATCCTGAAACATGTTTGTGCAGTCTTTCAGAGTGTCGATAAGGGGGCGGAAGCCTTTGACTTGCCGTATTGTCATAATGATAATGTTCATTCTTGCGCGTTTAAACACGATCCCGATGCTTGGAGCTTACAGTGCCTGCACTTGGCCCACTTGAGCTGGGTCATTGTGCATGTCCCCTGCGCCTGCACTCCCAGCCATCTTCACTCCTGCAACAGCTGAAGAAGGAGGCCTGGGTATTCAAGGAAGTCTGAGATTGTACAGGTTTCTCTTAGATTGCCATTCTGCAGATTTTGGTGGACATTACCGAAAACTGAATACAATCACAGGGTGCTCATCCCATGCAGATAAGAATTAGTAACCCTTCATAAAAAAGAGATGGTGTGAGGAGTAAGATTTGTACTTTAAAGGCCATGGTTTCAGTTAACATACTTCTAGCTGGTGCTAATCTTAGAATAAATCCTATATATCTTAGCGCCATCTCATGGTATTTGCAATTTTTCGATGGTGCTGCATCAAGCGATAATGGCCTCGAACTAAAGAAGCTTCTGTAGCATCTCAGTTTACGCCGGTGTCATATTTTGTTCTAGGTGGTCTATCTGTATTAGTATAATATTGTAGTATCTGTGATACAATCCATGTACCTGTTGGACAGGCCCCCAATTCTACAAACGAATGGCATGCCAAATGCTAGGGCGGTAGAAACCCGTTTCTGCTCCCTTGCTATAGCAATTGAAATTCAATTTGTTTGTACAATCCAGGGCCTGTGATGTGATAATATTGTATAGACCGTAAACGACTGTACAATTTAGTTTCAGAACGACAGCGGGAAACCAGCACTGTTTTGCCCAGAATGTTACTCCTATATGAAGAGGTGTCGCGACTTCAGAGACCAGTGTCTCCGGGCCGATGGGGTTCTAAACCAGCTTCTTTTGACCGATATGGGGGTATGTCCATTAACCCTAATTGGAAGGAGTATTATTTATACATGTTACCAGATATTCCATTATGCGGAGACCAATGAAAATGTGGGTCACATGCAGGCGTTTTTACACCCCCTTAAAGAAGATACAAGAAGATATAAGACCAATAAAAAATTGTGCATGTAGGCCTGATCTAGGGTCAACAGTAACATAGGTTGATGCCCACTTTTAGCCAGTTAATTAATACTCCATTTTTCATGACACGGGTGGGTGGGTACAGTAGTATGTTTTTGACAATATTGGCCAAAAAGTACAGGTGAGTAATGCCCTGGGGTATAACCTAAAGGTCGGTAAGAAACTAATACCATGGAGGTGGGTAATAAAATAACCCAGATGGGCAATAAAGGATCGGATCGAAGGTGTGAATTTACCTAAAGGGCAATGCAATTTTTGCCATACATCGCTGGCATAGTAGTTTTATTTCTTGTGGCCACAAATAAAACCTAGGCCATATGTTAGAGGACTGTATGAGAAATCAATATCAAAAAGAACTAGGTCTACCAACCTCATCGGAACCAAGTTAGAGAGTGTTTAGTATATTGCTATAATATCTTAACAGGCATTATTCCATGTGTGATATTTTACAAAAAATAATATTTTTCCTTTGTTACTCTTGGATTAGGAAGAGCTCCGTGTTCTAGTGGGTTTAACACTTGCTTCTCACGCAAGATATGCAAGTTCGAATGCGCAGGATCGCGTGTTGTAGTAAGAATGCAAAACTTGATGAAACATTGCTAATACTTAATTGGCAGGCGACAGCGCACATACTTCGCATATCTCTTGATAGAAGGGTTTAATGATGGCGCAGCTGGACAATATAACATAACAAAGCGTCACGCATTTTCCATACGGGGTGGCAGAGGCACAACGAATCAACGTAAACCTCTACAATCGAAGAATTGGCAACGCCTGCCAATTAAGTATTAGCAATGTTTCATCAAGTATCTTTGTTCCGATACGGTTTAGAGACCTGATTCTTTTTGCTTTAGATTCCTGGTATTGTCCTCTAACATATACCTAGGTTTCATTTCTGGCGAAAAGAAAAAGTTGAACTATGCCAATATATTGCATTGGCCTTTGTAGTTGGACATAACAAGGAGCAGTTACAACCACTTGAGTTGAACCGGTTTGAATTTAACCTGTTAAATTTCGGGTTTTTGTCTAACCAGTTAATTTTTGTTTTTATTAGTTTTACATGTTCCTTACATTTGAAACACCGAACTATAAATATTTTCAAACTGCTGATTCCCAAAAAAATCATAACTTTTTTATTTTTCAATTTTTCGTAAAAATTACTGAGTATTGTACTTTACATCATTCAAGCGAGGTAAATAAAACATTCATACAGATTGTAATTGAAAGGTGCAGTCATTTTTTTACTCAACTCAAGTGGTTGTAACTGCTCCTTGTCATGTCCGACTACAAACTTTAGGTAAATTCACACCTTCGATCCGATCCCTGGCAATAACCCACGGCTTTCCCAGCTTACAACCTGTCTGTACCAACATGCCTACAAAACTAAACAACAATTTAATTCCACAGCTCACACAACAATCCATAGCACTCATCGATAGAGCCACATACAAACTGGCTAGCAAATTCACCGTCTCCAATTTAGAACTACTTTACATACCCTCAGAAGAGAATGCCGCCGTGAAGCCAAAACCTGAGCCAAACAAACATATAGCGTCACGCATTTTCCCATACGGGCAGGCAGAGGAACAACAAACAAAAGTTGAACCAAGTGACGTTAAATCAGAACCAGAGGATTTCACTGAAGAGCATAATAATTTAGATTTAGAGCTGGATGATAAAGCGAATGGAAGTGACTCAGAAGATGACTTGCCGTTGAAGAGTATTAAAGAAAGGAGTAAAGAGGCGAAGAAGAATGAAAAGAAGGGGCTGGATTTGAAAGGGACAAAAGGTATGCTTTATGCATCATCCATTAGCCGCGTACTGACTGAGCGAGCAGCCTCGCGAGGCATTGCCTCGGTCTGTTAGGGCGTGCCTCGCCCGAGCGTGCCTCGGAGCTTTGTCGGTCTCTGTGGATGCTCAAAGGCGCCTCAGTAGAGTTCCCGCGCGTGTGTGTTTTGCCTCGCTTAGTTCAAATAGTATTTATTCATAAACAATAATACAATTGTGTGTGAAGTACATTGATTAAAACAAAAATAAAATAACCGGCCAAGTGCGAGTCGGACTCGCGCACGAAGGGTTCCGTGCCATTATCTATAAAAAACAGCAAAAAAAATGTATGGGAGCCCTCCATAAATATTAATTTAATTATTTATTTTTTAAGTAAATAATATACTCAATATATTGTGAACATTTTAAGCGTCTACCTGCTACCATTATCAATATCGAGCAAAAATGAGCAAAAAAATCACGTTTGTTGTATGGGAGCCCCCCTTAATATTAAAATCTTTTGATTTTTAGTATTTGTTGTTATAGCGGCAACAGAAATACATCATCTGTGAAAATTTCAACTGTCTAGCTACCACGGTTCATGAGATACAGCCTGGTGACAGACGGACGGACGGACGGACGGACGGACGGACAGCGAAGTCTCAGTAATAGGGTCCCGTTTGGCACCCTTCGGGTACGGAACCCTAAAAAACATATACAATTGTAAACGGTATAACAGTAACTTAAATTAAATTTAACTAAAAATAATTGAAACAAAAAGTAAACTTTAGAAAAAACCGACTTCCACAAACCCTATTTGATTAGATTGAGTTTAATACAAACTGTTACCCCTTATCCCCCCCCCTTGGGGAATTAATTTTGTCAAATCCCATATCAGTGCTACCCCACGCTACTAAGGAACCCCTGTACAAAGTTTCATGGCTCTAGGTCCACCGGTTTAGGCTATGCGTTGCCTGCCCGTCAGCCACGCATTGTATTTGTACCTAGTATTGAGCAGATCTGGTGGCCATATGTGGTCTTCATCAGCAGTTCCGCATCACAATATTATGCTTAACATGTGCATTTGCACGAGTTATTATGAAAAACACAAAAATCACTATAGGTCTGCCTATAATATTTGAAGAGTTCCCTCGATTTCTCCAGGATCCCATCATCAGATCCTGACCTGGTGTCAATGGGACCAATGGGAAGGTAAACCCTTTCAAACAAAAAAATATTTTTTCAAATTGGTCCACCCGTTTAGGCGCTATCGGGGAACATACATAAAAAAAAAAAAAAAAAAAAAAAAAAAAACAAACATCCGGACGAATTGTAAACCTCCTCCTTTGGGAAGTCGGTTAAAAATTTAATTAAATTATACCCATATGTCAAAATAAATTATTCAATAAAAATAAACATACCTCGCATAACAGTTGATAATAATGACGACTTGTTTGACGAGGACGTGCCACGGATTTTGGAGCTTTCGACTCCGCTCAGGGTCACCGTGGCTCGGCTTTGCCTCCTGAGGCAGCCTCGTGCAAGACCGACCTGCCCCGCGCGGCAAACGTCGTGAGGCAGCCTCGTGCAAGACCGACCTGCCCCGCGCGGCAAACATCGTGAGGCAGCCTCGTGCAAGACCGACCTGCCCCGCGCGGCAAACGTCGTGAGGCAGCCTCGTGCAAGACCGACCTGCCCCGCGCGGCAAACGTCGTGAGGCAGCCTCGTGCAAGACCGACCTGCCCCGCGCGGCAAACGTCGTGAGGCAGCCTCGTGCAAGACCGACCTGCCCCGCGCGGCAAACGTCGTGAGGCAGCCTCGTGCAAGACCGACCTGCCCCGCGCGGCAACGTCGTGAGGCAGCCTCGTGCAAGACCGACCTGCCCCGCGCGGCAAACGTCGTGAGGCAGCCTCGTGCAAGACCGACCTGCCCCGCGCGGCAAACGTCGTGAGGCAGCCTCGTGCAAGACCGACCCGTGCGGCAAACGTCGTGAGGCAGCCTCGTGCAAGACCGACCTGCCCCGCGCGGCAAACGTCGTGAGGCAGCCTCGTGCAAGACCGACCCGTGCGGCAAACGTCGTGAGGCAGCTCGCTCAGTCAATACGCGACTATTTGCCGCTAATTCCACACCTCTACAGACGTAAAATGTACTACCAAACGCACACCAAGCCAAACTATGTCCACACGTGATGGCTTGTAGAGGTTTGGCAAGCGTATCGAATCGCTCGGCAATAGCTATAGTGAGGGCACAAAATTTCTGTTTGTTATACCGGCGCGGCGTGTCTCGCTCGACATCGTCGCTAAGCCAAGACCGGCTTTTTGTGCTCTCGCTATAATCTGGCTTCTGGACAGTAGAAGCCGGCAATAACAAACCAGCAATCTGGACATACTTGTCATTTAAATCACTCTCTGCACTCTAGATTCTAACTCAAAAGCCCTTTCACCCAGGCTTCCACGAAGACTACGCGCGCGAGGTATGGCTGACTCACGCGCAGCAGCTAGCGGAGATGGAGGCGCGCGCGTCGTCCCGCAACTACGTGAACGCGCCGCTGCGTTGTGACGCGTGCGTGCGTGGGTTCGTGGACAAGCGAGCGTTCGAGCGGCACAAGGCGAGGCATGATCCGGTAAGCACTTAACCCCTACATAACATAGTTTCACGCCATTTCCCAAACGGGGTGGCAGACGCACAATTGTGCCCACTTTTAGCCAGTTTTTCTTTACTCCACTTTGCGTGACAGGGGGCTAGCCCATCGCCGCAGCAATGGCGAAATGAAGGTTTCCTCACGATGTTTTCCATCACCGTTAGACCGTTCGATATTGTACGATTAACTTATTTCATTAGACATGGTCAGCACCGGAACCTGCATCTCATGTGTGAGAAGCAATTGTATACCCACTAGACCTCGGAGCTCTTTTGTTATCTAGCGTTTGATATGCGGACATAGGATTTTAACCGTAACAAAGAAACAAAGTGGTAAAGTTCAAAATCGAGATCAAATCATGTCCATGGTCGAAATATCGATTTTGAGATACCGAAATCTCCATCAAAATCAAGAAAAAGCTATTCTCACGACCAGCCTGACGACCAACCGAGATATCTCAACCCGGTTTCGATCGAAATAAATATGAATCGAAATCGTTTTCGACGGATTTAGGTGGTATCAAAACCGATATCTCGACTAGGGAGATGATCTCGATAGCGCGAGAATCGGGGGCCAGGATGACTTGTGGGTCGTGCGTGACTCGTGACTCTAACATATTGTTTCTAACTCGGTAAATGATTGCGGTTTCAGCTATTAAGCTAGTATTTAAATAATCACAACGATGTGTTAGAAATTTAATAAATTAAATATCTTTATTTATTCTGAACGTTTGGTCACCTTACAATTCATCTTAAAACCTTTTTCAAATAAACTGATCAGAGGAGTAAGAAGTGTCAAAATCGAAGGCCATAAACAATTTATGACAAAGTCAAAAGACAGTTGCGCTCATAGAGAATATGTGTTTGTCCTACTAACAAAATAGCCTTCACAAAATAAATTACTTTTTTGGCATACATTTTTATACCGAGACTCTCACCGTGTGCAAGCTTAGACTTGACATTGGCAGAATTGTCGTCAACGGCATAGTTGCCACATCCAAGAATTGATTGATTGATAGATAACAATTACTTTAACAAGGTTGCGCTTTTAAAGTGTGGGTGACCAACCGACCCTGAATCAAAATAGGACATACATTTTTTTCTTTATATCAAAAAATATATGACTTAGCGAGCTCTCATCTACAGCATAGCATTCCTAACCAATAGGCAAATCTTAAGTTATTTTGTTGCTACACGACCCCGCAGTCACCCTGTATATCCGTAACATCTGGGTTCTGGCAGGCCTCCGTCACTGAATGTACTCGCGCGCTATAATTACCTACCGCCCCGCCCGAGCTCTCGGGCGCCCGGCTATGGCCCGGGCGCCCGAGAGTCAGTATGGCTGTCGCAACGCAAGCCAAGCGCACGCACGTTTTGAACTGTGTTCGTATCGTACGAGTATCTGCGATGCGAGGCAGCCCTGCGATTAGTGTGAGATCGCGCGGTGCGAGGCGATCACAACTGTACGCTTGAGCATTTAGGCACATTTTAGCATGCAGCGGTTGCTGACGCGACGGAGTAGGCTATTATAGCAGTAGGTATTGGAAATGTCCTACTGAGTGAAGTATCTGTTACGTAGTAACTATTTAGTAATCTGTGGTTCTGGGTTAACCCGGAATTATTGAAGTTTCAGAAACACGCGATTTCAGAAACACAATGTTGAAATATGGACCTAAGGACCTATTTTCACTACAATATGTGGCTGGCAACTATTGGTGTCTTTTTCTAACATGTAAGTAAGATAGTTGCCGGCCACTTATTGCAGTGAAAATATGGCCCGTTTAGGAGCACCCTAATTGCTGTACTGTGAATGCCCTTAGTCGACCGGCGCGCACGCATGCGCGGTGTGCTCGCTGCGCTACCCCTCCGCACGCCAGCTCCGCACACACGTCTCGTCCGTCCACGCGCGCAAGTATCATTGCGAGAGATGCGGGCACCGCAGCCAGACCGCGTGAGTTTTGCAGATCCACCGTCTTATCTAGAGAATGGAGCGAGGCGCCACCTACTACGCCAATTTGACAAAACACTACAACAACTGACAGCCGAAGTGACGTTTTCATAGTGGCGTCAGTAGTTCTCTAAATAACTTGATAGTCTCTTTAGTTGATAGTTGACATTTGGCGGTTGACAATTTGCAATTTGTTGTTGTTGGTTGCAGGTTGATACTCTGGCCGCTGAGAGAATGCGATCCTGACACAATGTGTATGTCCCTGTCTGTCCCGCGCTACTTTTCACTCTATCTCACTCCCACAAGTGAATATATTCTATAACTCAGCCATACCGCGTGGATATTTGACAGTTGACAGTTGACAATTGACAGTGGATAGTTGAGATCTGATAGTTGACATTTGATAGTTGCTATGACAACGCAGCCACACCGCGTAGATATTTGAAATTGTTTATGTTGAAATTCGACAGTGGATAGGTGATATATTGATAGTTAACAATATTGATAGTTGACAATCGATAGTTGACGTTCAATAGTTGCCATTTGACAATGCAGCCACATGTTTGGTCATTACACGACACTGGCAGAAATTGGGGCCAATTCTCTAGGGCACACTCACTAACATTACTTGACAATATTAGCTTCTACAGCTCTTTTGAATATTTTAATGTACTTACTGTTGAACTAATTCAAAAGTGAGTTCGAAATTGGAATCTATGGCAACCGCGTAAGAGCGTCCGAGTTAATTTTATCAAGTAATTTTAGCGAGTGTGCCCTAGAGAATTGGCCCCAATGTCTGGCAAAAGACAGTTGCCAGGAACTAAAATTGAGTGAATATTTGACAGTTGTCATTTTATGTTGACAATTGACAATGGATAGTTGACATTTGACAACTCAGCCAAAGCGCGTGAATATTTGACAGTTGATACATGACATTTGACAGTGACATTTACATGCTGACAGTAGACTCACTATCATGTATTTGCGTTGCAGCCACCACGCTCGAGAGCACGAGAGGTGGCATCGCGGTTTTGAGTACGAGTGTCGACTGTGCGGAATGAAGTTCAGGTACAACATCATCATCATAAAAACCGCTTTGTTATAAGAGCTTGCGAAAATTATAATAAATTACATAATCAAGTTGATATATTTCATGAAACACCCTTCAGTTTTAGGAAAAATATTTTTAATAACTTAAAAGCTATGTAATAGAATAGCGGATTTGTATTGGGTCGCCTTTGGTACATAAGCACTATAACGAGTATGGTGCTTGTGTGCTAGGGGTGATTCGGTGCGGATCTGCTATTCTATTCTAATCACCTTTAGTACATAAGCACTATATACTCGTACATATATATTTTATATAAATTAGAACTACCTACTGTAGTACCATATATCTCCCTCTGTTGGTAACTTTATATACAAATTCAAGTACCTATACATTTTAGTGTTGTTCTGAGTACCTTTGTCAATTTTTTTTGTGAAAACTTTATTGGCTTGTGTGTTAACTCATTGTTTTTTTGTTATGTAATAGATTAAGCTGTTTGTTTTCCTAATAAAGAAAATTAAATTAAAAATTAAAAATCATTGGCCACAGCATCTTAAGTACAGTACCTACTCCCAAAGTAGTACTGGTTTGATAATGTGGCCCATGCTCCGCGCATGCGCTGTGATATGCTGGGTTTTGGCGGCAACAAAACGTCAACATGACAACGAGATAACGTTGTGTTTGTTGTGTCTAAGGTCTAAAGCACTGATTTATGTGGAAATATTGTAATGTTTTAACTTAGAATTTTGTATGAGAGACATTTAAGTATGAGCACATAACTAGGTATTAAAACTCTCGTGGGATACTGTTAAAAACCTCGCCTACGGCCCGGTTTTTAAGCACCCACTCATGTTTTAATACCCCTTGTTATGCAACAGTTTCATAAACTACTATTATGACAAAGTCAAAAGACAGTTGCGCTTGTAAAGTGTGTAGGGTGACCAACTGACCCTGATCCAAAATAGGTACATTTTAATTATTTTTTGTACCAATAAAAAAGATGACTTAGCGAGCTCTCATCTACAGCATAACATTCCTAACCAATTGACAGATCTAAAGTTACTTTGTTGTTACACGAACCCGCAGTCACCCTGTATATTATACGTATTCGCAGGAAGCCCACATCGCTATACACACACGCGCGCAACTCGCACCCGACTGAGCATGTGTGCGGCATATGCGGTGACAGCTTCGTCGGCCGGCACGGGCTCATGACGCACAGGAGCAAGTCGCACGCCGGGGCCGCCAAACAGGTGACTGTTATTCGACAGAGTTTGACAGGTGTCGTAATTTTGACAGGTGTCGTAATTTTTACCGTTGTCATGTATTTTGACAATGCCTGCGATTTCGAAGGCGACACGAACTATGCTAAGCTAACTAAACTAATTAAAATGGTGTGTTTGAAAATGGAATCTGTGGCCACCGCGCAAGAGCTGTCGGATTTGAAGGTTGTCAGTTTAGTGCCTTTAGTTCCTCTAGTTTAGTGGTTTTGACACCTCAAGCATAGCCCACAGTGTTTGGTAGTTCTTGTAATTTTAACAGGTTTAATAGGTGTCATGTATTTTGACAGTGTTCTACAGTTCTTGTTTCAACAGGGTTTAAGGTGTCATGTATTTTGATAGTGTTTGACAGTTCTTGTATTTTGACAGATGTTTGACATGTATTTTGACTGGACTGTCTCAATTTTGCCCGACTGAGCATGTGTGCGGCACGTGCGGCGACAGCTTCGTCGGCCGGCACGGGCCCATGACGCACAGGAGCAAGTCGCACGCCGGGGCCGCCAAACAGGTCACCTTGACAGTTTTCGTAATTTTGACAGGTGTCGTAATTGTCGTAAATACAGGTGACATATTTTTGATAGGTCTCGTCATCTTGACAAATGTTGTAATTTTGACAGGTGTCGTAATTTTGACAGGTGTCGCAATTTTGACAGATGTCGTAATTTTGACAAGTGTCGTTATTTGACAGGTGTCGTAATTTTGACAGGTGTCGTAATTTTGACAGGTTTCGTAATTTTGACAGGTGTCGTAATTTTGTCAGGTGTCTTAATTTTGATAGGTGTCGTTACTTTGACAGGTATCGTATGATTGATCCACCACTGTCATTGATACAGACGAGCGAAGCGGACCCGGCGGAGAGGCGATACTGCAGCGAGTGTGACGTCACGTTCGAGTGCGCAGACGCATGGACGCGGCATCTGCTGACAGCCGTCAAGCATACTCAGCACAAGGACAGGTGCGACAATTCAGTATAGACAGACAGACAGACGGACGGACCTACCAAGTTATCTGTTAAATGTCAGAATTCAGAACTACGCTACGACCGCCATCTTTAAAATGTCATTCTATGCTCGGACGCAATTCCCAAATATGACAATACTAGAAAGCCAATAGTGACATACGTCATGTCACAGTTAAGTTGGCAGATCTGTACTATACTTACAAGGTAGTCCCTAGGAACGTGTCTGACGTTAAAGCATTCTGTACGCAATGGCTTGACGATCGCAGAGTTTTATATATCCAGCAGTTTTTTTTATAAATTAAATTTTGTGCAAACAAAGACAGCATTTGATGCCACACGCCACGTGACGTCACGTAGTGCTACTTCATAGAACTCAGGAACAAAAGTGCCGTTTTCACAGTTCCAGTTAATAACCGGCCAAGTGCGAATCGGACTCGCGCATGAAAGGTTCCGTACCATTATCTATAAAAAAACTTTTGTTGTATGGGAGCCCCCTTAAATTTAATTATTTATTTTTTAAGTAAATGATATACTCAATATATTGTGAACATTTTAAGCGTCTACCTGCTACCATTATCAATATCGAGCAAAAAAATCACGTTAGTTGTATGGGAGCCACCCTTAATATTGAATTTCTTTTGTTTTTTAGTATTTGTTGTTATAGCGGCAACAGAAATACATCATCTGTGAAAATTTCCTCTGTCTAGCTACCACGGTTTATGAGATACAGCCTGGTGACAGACGGACGGACAGAACGGACGGACGGACGGACAGCGAAGTTTCAGTAATAGGGTCCCGTTTGGCACCCTTCTTTTGACTAGTAGTAAGGTACCGTATTGTAGATTTATCTATATGTATGAACAATCCATATATTGTTTCTCCGCAGCCTTTCCTGCCGTGTATGCATGTGTGAGTTCGCCACGGCCACCGAGAGGAGTCGACACGAGCGCACGCACACAGCCGCACGCACCGAACACACCAAGAGAGACGCCACACATGCTTGCGACATTGTGAGTTGACGTCAGATGATCGCACGGGGCGCTTGAAAGTGTCGTCATAAAATCTTTGTCATAGTTTTAGCATTAAAAAACCCCCGCATAAAACCAGTCTTCCAGATTCATCACCAGGTCTCATCATCAGGTGAAATTAAAATGAATCTAATGAGCCTAAACTCGATGGGTTTACTAGTAAGCATCCCAGGGTTCCAGCTCACACCTTCGAACTCCATCAGAAGACCAGCTCGATGGTACCATAACAGCCAGCTTCAAGAAACCTACTTTAAAAAAAAAAAAAAAAAACAACATTCAAATCGGTTCACCCGTTTACGCTCCACGTGCTGAGAGAGACAGACAGACACACAGAGTGACTCACACGTTAAACTTATGACACCCCTTTTCTCCTTCGTCGGGCGGTTAAAAACGGGTAGAGCTAACAGGTTAACACTCAGTTGCGCTCTGCTCTGACGGTGAGAGCCGATTACAAGTTTACGTACCTAGTTAATACCAAAAAAATGTGACAGCGGCGCTGTCTATTTGGCCTCAAAACAGTAAGAAGTTTAGTACGGGAAGGCGCATCCTTACGTATCAATCGATCCCTCTGTTTGCGCAATTTTTTAAATATCTAACGTTGTTGCGTGATCAAATTGTAAATGTTGTGCATGTCTGTAAAAGGAATATATATCAGAATTTGTCATTGAATATTTCGATTTTGTGTAAAAATATGTATTCTGTTGACGTGTCTAATAATAAATAAATAAATATAGGGCCAGAAGCAATGTCCCTGTATGTAAATGTTGTTATATTGCGCAGTGTGGCGCCAAGTTCACGTCATCGTCGCGTGCGCAGGCGCACAGATCGCGCGTGCATCTCGGAGTGAAATACAACAAGCGCTTGGTCTGCGAAGTGTGTGGCAAGGAGTGTACGGTGAGATCGTAATTTCGTAATTTTTCGTAATTTCTTTATTGTACTCACATGACAGTAAAAATAGCTTAACATAGAAAAAATATGTACAAAGGCGAGCTTATGTCTAATAAGTGATTTCTTCCAGCAAACCTGAGATCATTCAATTCAATAGCCACTACTGACTGAGCGAGGCGGCCGCGCGTGGCAAATCCTCGGTCTGTCAAGATGTGCCTCTCCCGAGGCAAACGCATTCGCTGCCTCGCCGAACGTGCCGCGGTCCGAGCCGAGCGTTGTCGGCTTTTGTCGTTGCTCAAAGCGCGCGCGCGGCAGCCTCATGCACAATATACAGACCGAGGCTGCCTCGCGCGGCAAACGTTGCGGGTCAAACGTGCTGCTCCTTCAGTCAATACGCGGCTAATAGCTGGGCCACAGAGCCAGCAGCCTCGCGAGGCATATGCCGCTCGTGGCAACTGTCCCCAAACGAGTGAGACAGCCTCGGTGTCACTGTGAAGTTGCCGCGAATCCTGAGCCATATTCGGTCGTTCAGCCGTGTCAAAACAAAACTCGTACGTCCAGAGTGCGCGGCAAACGACCAAGGCACATTTTAGCAAAATAAAAACCGGCACTCGGCAGCGGTATCTCGGTAGAGGTACGTCCACACAGGCCGAGCTGCCAGCAAATGCCTCGCGAGGCTGCTCGCGCTGTGTGGACCCAGCTAGTAATTATTTATTTCAGACATTTTTACAGTCCATAGTAAATGAGTAAATTATTAAAAGTTATACTAGTATTCTTATCTTTATTTCATAAATTGTATTTCTTTTCCTGTGCAAGCTAGGTAGGACTGGGTGTTGTAGGTTTGGCAAGTACCCTATAGGTTTTGAGTCCATTGCGATTACTATGAAAATCCAACAATTTTACAGCATAAACGGTCGTAGCGTTCGATAGCGTTGACCTAGAAGGTTGATTTTTTTCACAGCTATATGCGACCTCAGACATTTACAATTAATATAAATTTCAGCTTAATACGTCCACTCGTTCTTGACATAAAAGGTCTTGAGTCAACCCGACACACGGACAGACGGACAACAAAGTGACCCTATAAGGGTTCCTTCTCTTTCCTTTTAAGGATCGGAACCTTAAAAAATTAATAGTGATGGCGACGACGATTAACAAATGTTCTTCGACAGTCGTCAGCGACGCTGCGCTACCACCAACGAACGCACACGGGCGAGCGACCGTACCCCTGCGCCGCGTGCCCCAAGCGGTTCCCGGACAGCAACCAGCTGCGCATCCACTCGCGGACTCACACCGGCGCCCGGCCGTACTCGTGCGCGCGGTGTGGACGCGGCTTCCGGCAGAGGCCCGCGCTGACTCGCCACGAGAGGGTAGGTGCAGGGACGGAGACAGGTGCGGGGACAGAGACAGGTGCGGGGTCAGAGACAGGTGCGGGGACAGAGACAGGTGCGGGGACAGAGACAGGTAAGGGGACAGAGACAGGTGCAGGGACAGAGACAGGTGCAGGGACAGAGACAGGTGCAGGGACAGAGACAGGGACAGGGACAGAGACAGGTGCAGGGACAGAGACACGAGACAGAGACTCTTTGCCGGCCTTCTACTAAAACAGGGTAATGAGCGGGAAAGGAGCCATACCAAAAGTGGCCAAGTGCGAGTCGGACTCGCCCATAAAGGCTTCCGTAGTAGCAAGTAATTATAAGACTGGATGTTTGTGTTGTAACTTAAGTTGTGACTGTGTTTTAACCGGTTAAGCATGTCGACGGGGCGCCGAGACGTGCCGCGCCGGCTACAAACAAACCGGCATTCTGCGCTCTTACTATAGCCATTGCCATGCGATTCGCGCACATAATCTAAAATATATACGTCCGGTTTCTGAGACGCTGATCAAAGGTTACGATTAGCCAACAGAGCGATTAACTAATTTCAGCCAATCACATGCCACCATCAGTCAATCGTGAGCCGCCATTTTGAATTAACCGCCGATTAGTTAATCGTGACCTGTGATCAGCGTCTCAGAAACTGGGGGATAGAATTACTACTCTAGTTCCTAGCCATGTGAAATTTCCAGGGAGCACTTATCCAGTGGAGAGCGCATAGATACATTTTCCTTTGAAACACAACTCACCAATTTACGGGCGGCGGCGGGGGACGAGGTAAGAGAGCTGTGATTGGTCAGCCGCTGCCAAACTGTCTGGCGGCCCGTCATCGTACATAGGTTGCGTATGCGAACGTTTCTTGAATACAACAAACGTTTGGCAAGCCGCATTCCCCCGCAGGCGCAGTCAATTGGATATATAGCCTCTGGAAATTGCCATGGTGGCTATAACAGTTTAGTCCAGATGCCGACACCTGATAAATGCGCTTGTGTGCGTGCTTCCATCCATGTAAACGTGCGTGTTGTCTGTGACAGGTGCACACAGGCGCGAGGCCCTACTCCTGTCAGTACTGCGGCAAATCGTTCACTCAATCCAACTCACTCAAGTTACACGTCCGGACGGTTCATCTGAAGCTGCCTAATGACAAGCGCAAGGTGAGGAATGCGACGTCGGAGAAAGCGTATGAAATGTGCGTGATACAAAGTGCGACTGTTTAGATTTAGATCCATATCGAAAGGAGGTCTCGTCAAATTGTTTGTTTTTAAGTTCAAGTTGATGTTTATCGGCCGAAATTAATAACCTATCTTCTATCCATAATCTGCAGATTTCAGATTGCTAGTGTCAATTTTGACATTCATCCCATAGCGCAACTGTCAAATGTAACGCGTAATCTGCAGATCACGGATAGAGATAGGTTATTGGGATCGGCTGTATATCGAGACTCGAATATCTCCATCGAAAACAGAAAAGCTATTCTCACGATCCGCCTTACTAAAGTCTGGCTAATTAGAATTGAGCATCGCAAAGCGCGGCAAATTCAAAAATTCTTATGCTTGTAACACCGTTTTTGTTACTGGCAAAAAATGAAATCTGTCATTCTACAGTGTTACTGGTCAGTTACAGGGGGGTTACTATCAACTCTTATAGCAGGACCTAAACCGGGCAGTTTTGCTTATTCAATACTAGAATGTCATGAATTTGTATGAAAAAGGCAGAACTGCCCGGTTTAGGTCCTGCTATAAGAGTTGATAGTAATCCACCTTATGTATCCTACATAATGACTGTCATACTTTGACGGTGATCTTATAAATCAATGTCACGATGACCAAAGATAATATAAACAGCAGTGTGGCCGCTGTAGAAAAGCACTCGTCCAAATTAGACTAGCCTGACTCTACCAACCGATTTATCTCTTCCCGTTTTCGATTGAAATGAATGTGAATCGAGATCGTTTTCGGCGGAGATATTTGGTATCTCGAACGATATCGTCTCTACGGAGATGTACTGGATAGCGCGAGAAATGGGGGCCTAGGCTGTGGGGCCCACTGAACAAATATTTGTAAGACTGTTTGGAATGATTTATATCATGGTCTCAAATATGTATGTATATTTAGTTTCCCTTTAATTATAACCATGAATCGGTATGCAAATGATTTATTGATACAGCCATTTCGACGACCTCTGTGGCGCAGCGGTTGCGCATCTGCCTACCATGCGAGAGGTCTCGGGTTCGAATCCCGGTTGGGGACAATAAAAACCCCCAGGTCTTGGATGTTTACATGTGTGTGATGTCGCTGTTTCTGTTTCCCGCGACACAGGGTATGCTAGTGTGGGGCCAGAAGCAATAAGTAAAAAGTAAAGTAAAAATTTCGTTTATTTGCAAGCAAATGTACATCATAGATGGAATGCCCTGTCCCTCAAATTAGCGTGAGCTGTGTCTTGAGAGACAGTTTCTTCCCAATAGTAGGTTAATATAGGATCAATACTTTAAGTCTTAAAGTATTGATCCTATATTAATACAAGAGATGGAACATTTACGATTCTATACTGAAAATCTATCTTGGTAGCTTTGGACCAATTATTAATATCAATAACTATTACATTTTTGAGTACGGTTCTCACTTTAAGGCTAAATTAGAATTTTAATTAAATTAAGGTAAGGAAAAAGAGAAAAAAAGATATTTTATTACAATACAAAGCAATATAGCACTTATCTATTTAGTGTGTGTTTGTGCATGTAGAGTATTATTATGGTAGTGTAGTGGATGGAAGGGTTGTGTGATTGTGCGTTTAGTGTGTGTAGGTGTATGAAGTGTGGTGAATGTGTGTGTGTATAATATAGTTAAAGCCAAAAATAAATAAATAAATGAAACTAAGCTTGAAGTTTCTATTGCTTTCTGTGAAGTAGTTTGTAGATTTAGGTAATAGAAATTAGCAAGTTTTCGGTTTGATCATAGTCAAATGCACGGAGCCAACCTTTAATTTTACTGTATGTAAATGTTTATACAACTTACAACTTTTACTTTGACATACAGGATATCCCATATGTGATACGTCACAGATCATAGCGACACCGTAGCATCGCAACAGTCGCAACCTATGTCACACCGACACCTATAGCCCTGATGCATCGAATAAGACTATAGTCTATTCGTGATAAGAATGCAGTAAAGTCATCACTGTCCGGCGGCCTAGCCACGCCCCGTAACCAATCAAATCGTTTCCAATTATCAAGCCAAGTTCACAGTGACCAGTTGAAGGCAAACTTTCGAACGCGAAGGTCGTGTCCTGTCCTGTGAGTGTGTGTTAACATATTTAAATTTCACTGCATTCTTATCACGAATAGACTATACAGTGAAACTCGCATTCCTATAAATTGATTGGATTAGATAGGAAGTTTGAAAAAATATTAGATTAAGAGCATGTTTCACCATGTCCGGATAAGCTATGTCTCCATTTGTATCCATAGCATTTACTAATGTAATTATTTTAAAGTGTGATGTTTATTAAAAGTAATTGATATTATGTAAGGTTTTCTTTCTGTTACTCTCTTTACAGGATGAGTGGTGATGAAACACATTATACATTATAGATATCATACTTATTGTAGAACATATACTTATAATTACCTTAAAATTGCGTCAACACACATATATATATATTAAATTATCCTCTCGATCCTAGGTTTTCTGGAAGAGATCTCTTTTTAGAGATAAGCTCGCCTTTGTACATGTGTTTTCTAATATTAAGTGTCTGTATTATGTTTTCTGTGCAATAAAGTATATATCAACTAGATTTTTTAGGTTTTTGAAGTATAATTTCCAAGTTCATGACATACAGTAATAAAATAAATCGAAATATGAATAATAAATAAACTCTTTGGCATGATTAGGATGTGACATAAGTACAGGGGGGCAATGCTACTAAAAAATTAGCCGCGAGAATGCCTCAAAAACGCCTTGCGAATACCGGCAATCCATTTGCGATGTGTCACCGGAATACCAAATGACGCCATTTCGGGCGTTTTAGAAGCGGTGGCGTTCCAATTTAAACGCGTTTCCCGGAGCAGCATCGGGCCCTACACTTATTCATATTCGTTTGTTGCACTCCATAATGTGAACGTAACAAGAGTCCAGCCCATCTTAGGTTATCCATTACCATTTTGTCTATGCCATTACTGAATACTGATACGTCATTACCAGGGATCGAAACGAAGGTGTGAATTTACCTAAAGTTTGTAGTCGGACATGACAAGGAGCAGTTACAACCACTTGAGTTGAGTTGAAAAAATGACTGCACCTTTCAATTACAATCTGTATGAATGTTTTATTTACCTCGCTTGAATGATGTAAAGTACAATACTCAGTCATTTTTATGAAAAACTGAAAAATAAAAAAGTTATGATTCTTTTGGGAATCAGCAGTTTGAAAATGTTTATAGTTCGGTGTTTCAAATGTAAGGAACATGTAAAACTAATAAAAACAAAAATTAACTGGTTAGACAAAAACCCGAAATTTAACAGGTTAAATTCAAACCGGTTCAACTCAAGTGGTTGTACTGCTCCTTGTTATGTCCGACTACAAACTTTAGGTAAATTCACACCTTCGATCCGATCCCTGGCCATTACTGAATACTGATACGCCAATACTGAATACTGATACGCCATTACTGAATACTGATACGTCATTACATTACATTGCAATAACACTCGAGGTGGCAAAGAGCGGAGCGTACGTAAATAGCGCAGAAATTCCGCCAAAGCCCTACGATATTGCTTCTTTATCTTGAACTTTGCTATGTATTCTCATATGTCTTCGCATCAAACTGATTGTAATAAACTCTTTATTACAAACCGTACAGTGATGTAACGGCTCTCCTGCGTGCAATCTGCGATGCGCAATCAAACGGTTCTTGCTTGGTAATGTCTCGTGACACTGGTCGCACTGTAAAGTCTTTTTACCGGAGTGAGAACTTAAATGCGTGTTCAAACCCGACTTTTGTTGAAATCTCTTCTGACACACACTACACTGGTACGGCTTTT
The DNA here is from genome assembly GCA_963457715.1 of Argyresthia albistria. Lineage (NCBI taxonomy): Eukaryota > Metazoa > Arthropoda > Insecta > Lepidoptera > Argyresthiidae > Argyresthia > Argyresthia albistria. Next base: position 4,285,362 of record OY735280.1, on the reverse strand, counting down.
CGCCTGTGTGCACTCTCATGTGGCGGGTCAGCACATTGGAACTGACGAAATGTTTATCGCATTGAGAACATTGGTAGGTTTTTTTACCAGCATGCAGTCTTTGGTGCAGAATGAAGTGGTTCTTTTGTGAGAATGATTCTTGACATTCGTTACACTGGAAGATCGTTTTGCCGCCGTGTGTTTCCAAGTGTATTTTGAGGCTGGTGTCTTGCCTGAATCTTCTTCCGCACACCACGCACAAGTACGGCTTTTCTCCTGTATGTATTCGCATGTGGTGTTTCAGAGTCGTGCTAGAAACGAACCAATTTGTACACACTTCACACTGAAATCGCTTCGTTGCCTTTTCACCAGTGTGAGAACGCATATGCCGTTGAAAGTCCCTGTTACACGAAAATCTTTTCAGACACTCAGCACACTGCCATGGTTTTGAATGCGTCCGAAAATGCTGCAGCAACGAAGTTCTGTAGCTCGAAACGTAACCACACAAGTGGCATTGATGCGGTTTTACTTTCGTGTGCACTTTCATGTGCGAACTGATAGCGTCCTTGCGAGCAAACGTTTTGTGACACTCATCACACTCGAACGGCTTTTCGCCAGTGTGCGTTCTGACATGAAACTTCAATATTGTCTGAGTCGGGCATGTCTGCCCACACATAGAACACTGAAAGCCCTTCCCTGTATGTGTCTTTAAATGCCGGTTAAGACGGTACTTCGACACGTATCTTTTCTTACACTTCGTGCATTCAAACGTGTTTTGCTCTGCGTGTTTCGTTCTTACGTGAGCAATGAATCGGTTTCTGCAGGAAACTTTCAAGCCACATTCATCACACTGATAAGCGCTTGAATTTCTATGTTTTGATTTATGTTGTGTCATATGAGTTTTCATGGCAATTCTTCTTGCGAATCTTTTCGTGCATAATCCACAACGGTAAGGTTTAGTATGTGTCTTTAGATGACTCTTGTATTGTGCTGATGTAGGAAAATCTTTATGACAATGTTTACACTCATGTTGTTCCATATCCAAAGCTTTTTGGAAACTTTCGCTGTCTTGGATGATTCTTTGCTCCAAACCAAAAAATAACGTTTCGGAATCGGTACAGCCGTGTTCTTGAGCACTACTTTTGGTATTTTCCTCTTCAATCTTCGCCATGACTTGCCAACTATGAGACGCTACTGGGCCCGAGTCTGAACATTCCGTCTGCGAAAATAAAATATAACACTTTAATTTCTAATTTTAAATTATAATAGGCTTGCGTCCAAGGTAATCCAATTAATCTAGGAACAAGTCTTAAGTTGAAGCATTATGTACAAAATGGCTTGACATTCTCAGAATTGTATATTTCCAGCAGATATATTTTATAAATTCAATTTTGTGCAAAAAAAGACAGCAATTGATGGCACTTTTACATGACGTCATTCTGTTGTTATTTCATAGAACTCTGGAACAAAAGTTCAGTTTTGACAGTTCATAAAAAGTATCTATTTTGACTTGACAGGCCACAAGCCTATTATTCTTCTTTTTATTCTTCGTTTTATTCTTCTTTTCAGAATAAGAGAAGTTTACGCACTACGTCCAATCCGAATAAGGGAAACAGGTCGAATATAAAATCACAAACCTTTAAATTGAAAGTCAGTTTCAAGTCATCTGGTGCAGCATTGTTGCAGGTCGAGTCCAGATCTATTAACATACAAAACTCATATAAACATTAATGTTATCATCATACATACAGGGTGTAACAGAAAGGGGACTAAAAGCCGAAAAAGGGTTGTTAGGGACATCATTCTGAACAACTTTCACTATAGGACCGACTTGATCAGACCAACTTCATTTTTAACCGACTTCCCAAAGGAGGAGGTTTACAATTCGTCCGGATGTTTTTTTTTTTTTATGTATGTGCCCCGATAGCGCCAAAACGGATGGACCGATTTGGAAAATTATTTTTTTGTTTGAAAGGGTTTACCTTCCCATTGGTCCCATTGACACCAGGTCAGGATCTGATGATGGGATCCTGGAGAAATCGAGGGAACTCTTCAAATATTATAGGCAGACATATAGTGATTATTGTGTTTTTCATAATAACTCGTGCAAATGCACATGGTAAGCATAATGTTGTGATGCGGAACTGCTGATGAAGACCACATATGGCCACCAGATCTGCTCAATACTAGGTACAAATACAATGCGTGGCTGACGGGCAGGCAACGCATAGCCTAAACCGGTGGACCTAGAGCCATGTACAGGGGTTTCTTAGTAGCGTGGGGTAGCACTGATATGGGATTTGACAAAATTAATTCCTCAAGGGGGGGGATAAGGGGTTACAGTTTGTATTAAACTCAATCTAATCAAATAGGGTTTGTGGAAGTCGGTTTTTTCTAAAGTTTACTTTTTGTTTCAATTATGGATCGAAAATATATAATTAGAAACGTGGTATGAAAACCGATATCTCGACTATGGAGATAAACTCGAGAGCGCGAGAATTGCCCCAGTCCCTCTCTTGACTTCTTCCACTGACCTTCTCCATCCCCGCTCTCTTCTTTGAAACAATCCGCAATCTCTACATGAAACGCTTCAGCCGTAACTTCCTTCGTCAGAGGATCCGTCGTCACCTCTGCGCGCGTTTGACAGTGTGAACGCGGTTGTATATCTGTGTGCGTGATGTGCGTTAAACGCAGTCGTGGTGAGCATGGCGTGACGTTGTCGAACACGCCCTGGGAAAGATAATTAGGAAATAAATAAAGTCCATGAATATACCCACCTAGGGGCACAGGCTATTATCCAGATACAATTCCAATCCAAGACTCGCAGTCGTAGGGCTGGCAGGTACACCAACACTAAACACTTTAGATTTTTGTTCTTTTGTTTTTTTTTCAGCAAATGCTTTTTAGTACTTATTTATGTTTTGTTGTTTTTAGGGTTCCGTACCCGAAGGGTGCCAAACGGGACCCTATTACTGAGACTTCGCTGTCCGTCTGTCCGTCCGTCCGTCCGTCCGTCCGTCTGTCACCGGGCTGTATCTCATGAACCGTGGTAGCTAGACAGTTGAAATTTTCACAGATGATGTATTTCTGTTGCCGCTATAACAACAAATACAAGACAGACAGACAGACAGACAGACAGACAGACAGACAGTTAAACTCGAACTTGCTTATACCATTTTTCATCATTGCAAATCCTCTACTTACCCTGCTATTATTGAGTACAGAAGCCTGCAACGTCATGTACGAGTGTTTCACTTGCTCCCGGAACCTGATCCATCTTCTCAGCACCGCTTCACACTCCCAACAGATGACAGGAACTATAGAGTGTGACTTTTGCTAAAAATATTAACAAACTGTGTCTGAATAAATACTTAATCTATTGCCATGAATATTTAAAGTCTTCACAAAATAAAAGGCCCGTTTTGACAGTTCACGCCCATGAAGTTTTAACCCCTAACGAGTAGGCAATAGAAGCGGTTTTCCTAGGTGCAACTTGTACGCTTTGCTTGTACGCAACAATTACCTGCGCATTAGGGGTTACAACTTCATGGGAGTGAACGGTCAAAATGGGCCTTTTATTTTGTGAAGACTCTAGGATAGTTAACATATCAATTAAAGAAGCCTTTGATCTCTGTAGGGCAGTTATGTGTGTGTAGAACAACATTGCAATGCGGCAACAGGCTAATCCCTTGTCATGTTAAGTGGTGTAAGTATTTGTTAACTTGCTAAACTTGAGCACAACTGCATGTACCTCTGCCATCTTGTATGGTAGGCTAGGTAGGTATGGTAGGTATCAGGTTAGGCTACCTAATAATAATAATGTACCCAACCTTGTTTACCTTAGGCATGACTGGGTACAATGAACTAAGAGTGAGGAGGGATTTGGCGTTAGCCACTTACCTATTCAAGCTACTACGTGGAAAAATCTACAATGCGGATATCCTGCGTAGAATCTGTTTATGTGTACCGGACGGCTACGTGTATCGGTGCCGACACCCGGGGTTGCTGCACGTGCCGCGCGCGCGCACACACTTGCTAGGCAAAGCGCCGTTCACGCGCACACTCCGAACACTAAATATGATAGCGGAGGAGATTGACATGTTCTCCTGCGCTCTGACTGAATTTACAAGGGTGGCATTATGCATTATAATTATAAGTTATAGATTGTGATGTCGTTAGGTATTTAATCAATTGATAACTGCAATGTCGAATTAGGTTCCTCACCTGTAATGATATTGTGTGTTTAGATAAATAAATAAATAAATAATAAAGCCATTTATTTCTGAAAACAGAGTTTTTTCATTCTTAATACTAGATTGTTCTTTGTTTTCATAATATGTCTCTCGTCTCAGTGTGTCTTTCGACAAAGGCCTCCTCCAACCTCTTCCACTGCTCACGGTCTGCTGCTACTCTACACCAGTGAGGGCCCAAGGTCTGTTTGAGGTCGTCCTCCCACCTTCTCACTGGGCGGCCTCGGTTTCTCATCCCATCTCTTCCGTTACCTGTTAGGCTACCTAAAATAAAATAAAATAAAAATAGCCTTTATTTCTACCACAATTATTACAAGTAAATTATAAATTATTTTATTTGGAATTATATTAATACATGCATAAATTATTATTTCAGAATCAAATAAGATATAAATAAATACTATTATTAAAACTATGTTATTGTGGAAGTCGCTTCTTTAGCGTAGGCCTCCCCCATTTCTCTCCATCTGTATCTGTCTCTAGCTTGTCTTCTCCAATCTGCTCTGCTCACTTCCTTGAAAACATCCTCCCACCGTTTTCTTGGTCTTCCTCTCTGTCTCTGGCCATCCCTGCGTAACCATTCCAGTACTTTCCGAGCCCATGTATCTTCAATCATTCTGCAGACATGTCTGGCCCAATTCCATTTTAGGTTCCTTACCCTTTGTCTTATATCTGTTATTTTAGTTTTCTTTCTTATAGTTTTCTTATAGTGTTAGGCTACCTACTTGATTGTTCTTTACATAAAATTATTTGCAACTAATACACTGGATTTATCGGTTCTTGAGGAATGTCTGGAGGGGAAAATGATAACGCAGGATAACAGGAGAGAAGAATGAGAAGATAGTGATACCGGCAGTCGGAGTTGGTTCTTCTTCTTCTTAGGAAAACTCGTTTTCCTGTCTTCCAGTTCACATTTCAATTTTAATTTTCTTGACGTTTTTCGTCTCGTGGCCAGGAGAATATAGGTTCACAATGATATCTAGGTACTACAAGTTACAACCTTCATGGTGTGTATAACAGAATAAAAATGGAAATGACTGACAACAAATTTATATGTACTAACAATATTAGATTATAGTCTCAGCTTAACTTAGAGTCGTTTTAATAACTGTACCATGTGATCCCCAGTTATGCAGGGCTCATAACGTGACATTGGCGAAATTATTGTGGCAACACACGATAGAAGCAAAAAAACTTAACTTAACTTAACATTTCGGAAGGACTTTAGTTCCTGACCTACTGAAATTGACCTTGGGAGGGGGGAAGGGGGGAGGTGGGGGGATGCCCCCCCTACTACTCCCCCCGAACGGAACTGTATAGTTTCTGAGTTATGATTTTTTTAATTTTTGGAGGTTACATAATATAAGGACTTTAGATCCTGACCTACTGACCTTGACCTTGAGGGGGAGAGGGGGGGAAGGGGGAGGGGGGCAGATGCCTCCCCTACTTCTCCCCCCCCGCGGAAGTGCCTAATTGCTGAGATATGATTTTTTAAAGTTTTGAGTTTTGAAGTTTTTTTGCATTGTTGGGCGGGGGAGTTGGAGGGGATGAGGGGTTGGAGGGGGGGTTGCCAGAAGTAGGGGGTCGCCTCGCTCCGCTCCGCTTCGCTCCGGCTCCCGGTTCTGCTTATAAGTGTGTACCTAACAAACCTATCTTTAGTTTTCAAACAGGAAGTAACCTATAATTGATCCAATCGGATTCAAAATGGCCGCCCAACCAACAAAAACTCGGACAGACAACACCCCAAATGCACTCCGTTTCAGAAAAATTCAACTTAATTTATCAAAAGTGATATTTTACGTTTAAAATAGATTCATCTTTTCAAATATGCATACAACGAAACGTAACTAATGTATTTTGACCGCAGACCATAGATTTTGACATATTTTTTGCGTTTTGTTACATAATTTTACAATATTTTCAGATTTTCAAAAAATCATATCTTAAAAACTACTAATTTCCGTTACCTGAAACTTTCAGGAAGATGATTAAATGACCCCAACTATACGCTAAAAAAGTTTTGACAGCCTAGTCAATAGGTCAGGAACTAAAGTTGAGCCAAAAAAACAATACTGAGGAAAGCGAATGTGTAGGTATATAAGGCCGTACAGGCAGTACAGTACAAAGGCCACAGCCTCACAATGGTCTGAGGTTATACCAGCTGCGTCCTGAACAAGGTGGAAATATGCCTGTGGGAGAGGTGCGTGAGAGAGAATGAGAAGAGTTATGTAAGGTTTGGTAAGTGAAACCCTACAAAAGGCGAGCTTATCTCTAACAAGAGATTTCTAGCAAACCAAGAACTGCGCATACAATATGATATGTCTGCCTGTGCATGTTAAGTGGCACTCTACCACTTAAACATGTGGACGGATTTCAATGCTTTTTTCTGTAAACGGTAACGGACTTCCCTGCGATCGTTCAAAGTTTACAATAAAGTTACCTACCTGTATCTCGCGGATAATGTCCAAGTAATAAGGCCTCGAGTCTTCTGTGAGAGTGCTAAGCTCACGGCCAGCTACCAAACAGGTGAAGCAGCTTTGAGTACTACTGGCAACACTGATCTCCAGGACTTCAGACTCCATCTCCATCATCATTCTGGTGGGAAGGACCACAGAAGTTCTGGTGATGTTATGAATTGTTAGAATTGCGGGTGGCTGGATTTGAAGAGTTTTGATGGTGATATAGAAGGTTTTGGTAGAGAGTTACATTTTTGCGGATGAAAATCCATGGAAAATTGGAAAATCGTGAACGTGAACGTGGCCCTGCCATCTGCAGTCAGAAATATTTGACAGCAGAGGCCGTCCGTGGTCCGAATGCTTCTGTTTGAGCTGACGCGCCCGGAGGCTTCCTGAATTCGGTAACGGAATCCAGAACCGGAATTCCGGACTCACCGAAATGCATTGCATACTAAAATTAGCGGTCAGTCAGAGTGTCGATAAGGAGTAGGAACCCGCCACTGCCTCAAAGCGAATTTCAAATTTTTTTAGGGTACGCGTACCCGAAGGGTGCCAAACGGGATCCTATTACTAAGCCTACGCTGTAGTCCGTCCGGCTGTCATCGGGTCCTAGAGCACAAAACGTACAGCTAGAAAGTTGAAATTTTCACAGAAAGTGTATATCTGTTGCCGCTGCCGCAATTTCTGAAATATACTACCTACCCTTTCGGTTCTTCATTTCATTTATACTTTATTGCACAAAAACAAAAAAACACGTAACATTTACAAGGTGAGATTTCTTCCAGCAAACCTAGGTATGACAGGAAAAAAACAGAAAGAGAGGGAAGTTTATCAACTGAGGGAAATTCAATTTTCATTTCCTTGCAATATACATTAATTGACGTCTTGGTACCCACTGTCAAAGTCACGGACGAGCATATATTATGTTCACGCACTCGCTAGAAGGTTAGGTTATTCTGTGGTAATTAAAATATCTAATTTGTTGGTCTAATGATCCTACATTGATTTGTGCAGGTTTCAATTCAATATTTTCACAAAACAAAAAAAAAAGATACGCGTGTAGCACCGTACACGTGTTAGAAGTAAAACTTCTGTAGCTAGATCATTAAGTGGTACCTATACTATACACCTATACCTACCTATACTAAAAGAGATTTAAATTTCCAATTTTGAGATCCAATCTCTGCTTCAAGTTACTTTTAAGTTTCAGACGTCCGATTATTTGAAATTATTTTATACTTGTACTTACTTTTAATACGTCATGTCATTTATTTCCCACCATTCCTTATCTACAATTTGTCGCGCTCGTGGTGATATACTTAACTCATTCAATAGTGTCACTACTATTTGCATCTCGCTCAGATTATATACCATCTGACGTCACGTCTTTAAGCCGTCTCGCTCAAATGTATGCATTGCTTTGCTTGTTTTAGAAATCCATATCGACCCGTGTGACATTGATGAAACTCTTTTCTTACAAACTGTATGGATCGCATCGCACAGCTGTCAAACATAAGTTCCGGTTCCAACAAAGAGGTTGAACGAAGTAGTTTGAGTCATGCTAGATATTAGGCTACTAACGCCATCTAGCGAAAGAGAGTGAGCGCCATCTTGGCCATACCGGAAATCAAGAACTCGTGGAAGAATGCTTAAAATAATTTTTATTTGTAAACGTTTCATCAGGTTTTTCTCTCACTAATTAACATTCTTTATTGTACGAATGTATTATTATCTTATCTGATTAGTTAAAAACCGTATTGAAAATAGTTGCGGTTTTAAAAGTCTTCAGCCGACCCTGACGTCACCGATTCCAATTTCCGTTACATTTCTTAGCCACTCGTGATAGCACCCGGCTAGTAGCAATTGAAAAGCAAATATATGAATAACCCACAGTTGAGAGGTTAAATAAATTTTACCCCCGTGCCCCAAGAAGTTTTACTTCAAAAAAAACCTCTATTTTCCCACCAAAATGGAGGGATTCGGAATTTATTCCAGAATTATTCCAACTTTTGCAATTTTTCCAAAATGGGTGATTCGGAATAGTTCCCAGCGCCCATCAATAACAGTGTCACACGGTTATCTAAGTTCCTGAATTCAGTATCTGGATTCAGTTTCGTTCTGAAATATTCATTAGAGTTGTTGGCACAGAGTAGTAGTGTTGTTGGCCAACTCCCGCCATGATTACGGCAGTAAAGTAAACAAAGAGTTTCATTGATCTGAGCCTGCAAACCTCAGAACAATAACTAAAGCTGCAAACTGTTCTCTACAATAATGTTAGCAATCTGATCAATCCTCCACAACTCCACAAGATTGAACTTTTAAACCCTTCTGTCGCGGCGACTCCTTGGCCAGCTTCGACACTGGCTGGCTGAGGATACTGGCTGACTGACAACAATGACGAGACAGACTGTCGGACAGACATTCTATATTTTAAACGACGACTTTTGACACAGACACAAGACAGACGAGACTCAGACAACACCTTGAGCCAGAAATGTGAAATAAAAGTGAGACTCCATATCTATCCAAGAGCTTTTATTTCGAGTCTAGACTCTAGGCGCTGCTAGCAGACCTATCGACCAGCTAGCAGACCAATCAAGTGGTCCTTCGATTCGACAAGACCCAACCTATGGTGAAGACAAGGTCCATGGCGTCGGCGACAAAAACACCCGCGGATCCTGCAAATGACGGGAACGGACATGACAGACAGTCCGCCCACAGCAGCCGCGCACCCTCGCCGACACCGTCCACCCAAAGCCGCCGCGCACCTTCGCCAGCACCGTCCGCCTGCTCGGGCTCCATGACCAGCTCGAGGGCGACTGTCAAGCGACTGGTGCAGCTTCAGCTGGAGGCAGCGGAAGAAGAGGCAAGAATCCAGCTCAGGCTTGTAGAAAAAAAACTTGCCATACAAATGCAGGACATCGAAGACGACGAGATCGCGATGCCTCGTACATACTCGAGGACATCGCTTATTAACAAGATGCCTGCCCTGACCCTGACTGACGTAAAAGCACCCGTTGCACTACCCCAGGCGAACCCTGACATCGCCACCAGACGACCGCAGCCTACCGACACCGGACCAGACCCCCTGAAGAAGCTGGAGTGCAACATAACAAAGCTCCTCGCAAGACAGACAGGCTCAAAAGAACTGCCCCACTTTTCGGGTGAAGCTGAGGAGTGGCCCCTATTTTATAGTCAGTTCATGTCAACGACAAAAATGTGTGGCTACAGCGAGCAGGAAAACATCGCACGCCTGTCCAGATGCCTAAAAGGACGCGCACGGGACTCCGTATGCGCATTGCTGGTGAGTGCCACAAACTTAGAAACCATCCTAGAAACATTAAAACTCCGTTTCGGCAGACCCGAAATCATCATAGAGACCATGATAAACAAAGTTCGACAAATGCGTGACATACGTCAAGATGACATAGACCAACTCATAGAGTTTGCGACAGCGGTCCAAAACATTGTGGCCACTATGACGGTGACAAAAGAGGTCGGTCACATAAATAATCCGACTCTAATCAGAGAGATTGTCAACAAGTTGCCGTCACTTCTGAAATTTCAATGGTGTATGTACATATCAAATCTCAGCGTTGAATCCGTGGCACTCACGCACATTGCTGATTGGCTCATGACAGTAGCCCGTGCCGCAACATATATCAGTCCACTGCCGAGTACCAAGACGACGAACGTTCCCGCTTCGAGACCGCCGTACAAGCCCGACCCACCACGACCATGGAGACCAGTGCTGACATCTCTTGCCGATTGCTTACAACAAGAACACTGCATCATGTGCGACCACCTTCATCGGTTACAGGATTGCGAGAGGTTCAAAGACATGCCCATAGATGGCAGATGGAAGCTTGTGACCGACAAAAAGCTCTGTTTTTCCTGCCTCTCCAGATGTCACCAACTCAAGGCCTGCAAGAAGAAGGCCAAATGTCCGGTGCCTGACTGCGGCCGGGCCCACCACCGCCTACTCCACGCCGCTCCGCTCACCGAGACAACTGACCACGAAACTCCCGTCAACCATGCCGAAGACACGACAATCCACGCCTGCGGACCAAAGAGATCGCATGTCATGCTAAAAGTGCTGCCGGTAGTAGTCTCCGGACCGAAGGGTGACGTACAGACCTACGCGCTCCTTGACGAGGGAGCCGCGGCCACCCTCATCGATTCTGCACTCCTAGACAGGACGGGGATTACAGGAAAGGCGGCGAAACTGACGATCAAGGGCGTATCAGGGATGGCAAAGACGGAAGACAACTCGAAGATTGTGTCATTTGGCGTGAAGGGACTCAATCAAGACAAAACCTTCCATGTACATAATGCGCGATCTGTAAATAGTTTGAATGTTTGTGTAAATAGTGTGCCATACAATACAATTGTAAATAAGTATCCTTATGTAAGTGACTACCTGACCGACTGTACTGTGCCTTATAAAATCGACCTTCTTATCGGACAAGACAATATTGACCTCATTGTGACGCGACATCTAATACACGGACACAAAAACGGACCTATGATTTCACTGACCAAATTAGGTTACGTTATCCACGGAAATGTAGGACTAGGTAGTATACCTGACGACATGACTGTCCTACATCTCTGTCGATGTGACGAACTCCATGACTTGGTGAAAAGCTCTTTCTCCACAGAATCCTTCGGCGTAAAGCAGACAGATGACATTCCTCGTTCCCGAGAGGATCAGCTGGCGCTGAAGATAATGGACCAGACTACACGGCTTTTACCTGAGGGCAGGTGGGAGACCGGACTTTTATGGAGGTCTGACGACATTCGACTTCCCAACAGCTATCCTCAGGCAAGGAGTCGCCTGACAGGCGTCCAGAGGAGGATGAACAAGGACCCACAATTCGGCGTCAGGTACGACGAAAAGATACAAGAGAATCTTGACAAGGGATACCTCTCCAAACTGTCACCAGAGGCCGCCACCGTCGACGCAGGTAAAGTATGGTACCTACCTCATTTTGCAGTATTCAATCCAAACAAACCGAACAAGCTGCGAATCGTCCTAGACTGCGCCGCCAAATCCAACGGTAAGTCTCTCAACGACTTTCTTTTATGTGGGCCAGACCTTTTGACGTCATTGCCTGCACTGTTACTCGGCTTCCGGAAGGGTAAGCTAGCCGTAGTAGCAGACATCCAGGAGATGTTTCATAGAGTCCTGATACGACCGGAAGACCGTCAAGCCCAGAGGATCCTGTGGAACACAGACACATACGTCATGGACGTGATGACGTTTGGGGCCGTGTGTTCACCTTCCTCGGCGCAGTACGTAAAAAATAAGAACGCACAAAGGTATGAGGTAACCCATCCCGAGGCGTACAAGGCGATAGTGGATCACCACTACGTCGATGACTACATCGACTCTTTCGACGATGAAGAGGAGATGACCCGTGTGGTGACTGACGTAGTTCGAATACATGCTTCGGGAGGTTTTAACCTCCGCAACTTTATATCGAATTCCCCTCAACTACTGCGACAGCTTCCGCCCGACAACCTCGCCGAGAAGAGTCTCCGGTTGCTATCCGGGGACAAGAGTGCCGTTCCGACAGAACGGATACTCGGCGTTCACTGGGACCAGGGAAGTGACGAGTTCGTCTTCCGACTCAACTTCCCAAAGGTGAGCGAGGAGGTAAAGACCGGAGCGAAGAGGCCTACGAAACGCGAGGTTTTAAGACTGACGATGTCGATTTTCGATCCTTTAGGTTTCCTGCTCTATGTGACGGTGAAAGGACGAATACTGCTGCAGAGAGTATGGAGATCGAAACTCGGCTGGGACGACGAGATCGAGTCCGGACACAACGAGACCTGGCTGTCCTGGCTAGCAGAGCTGCGCAAGGTAAGTACCTTTGGACTACCACGCCGGCTATACACGGACGACCGCGACAGACAAGAGCTTCCAGAGCTGCACGTTTTCTGTGACGCGAGCGGCAGCGCTTTCGCTAGCATCGCCTACATTCGGACTGAGACGAGCAGTGGCTGGCACACCACTCTGGTGATGGCACGCGCGCGGGTTGCTCCGCTCAAGGAAATGAGCATTCCTCGTCTGGAACTGCAAGCCGCCGTAATGGGCGCGAGGCTAGCCGACACTTTGAAATGTCATCTGAAAATTGGCAAGGTAACGTACTGGTCAGACTCTAAGACTGTGCTCAGCTGGCTGCGATCCGACAGCGGCCGCTTTAAGCCCTTCGTCGCTCATCGCGTCAGCGAGATTTCTGAGCTGAGTGACGTCCTCAGTTGGAGATGGTTGCCGTCCGGACTGAACGTGGCCGATGACGCCACCAGAGACACTGTAGTTGAGGACAACTCGAGGTGGGTGCACGGGCCGCCGTTCCTGCGCTTGCCGACAGATCTCTGGCCGTCGGAGGAGCCAGACATGACAGCGCCACCGCCGCATGACCCAGAAGTTAAGATCGTTTGCACGTTGACTATCACCTGCGAGTCAACAGACTTATCCAGGTTCTCGAGTTACTGGCGATTGGTAAGGAGTACTGCCTGGCTACATCGGGCTATTTATAATTTCCGGAACAAGAGCAGTCGCCGATTCGGAGAGCTTACCGCACGAGAAGTCAACGACGCCGAAACAAAGTGCGTAAACGAAAGTCAACGACGCACATTCAATGAGGATATACAGACAATTAGGGAAACAGGACACGTCTCACGGACAAGCAGCTTACGACAATTAACTCCCTTCTTCGACGAAGACGACACTCTGCGCGTTGGGGGGAGGATCAGCCGAGCTGACGTAGGAAAGGACACTAGACATCCCATCATACTGCATCCCAAAGATAAGTTCACACGATTATTGATATACCGGTACCACACGGACGCAGCTCATGTCGGACGAGAGCTCGTACATAACAACCTGAGACAGCGCTTCTGGATCCTGAACGGCAGAAATGCAGTCAAGTCGATATGGAACGAGTGCCAGGTGTGTAAGATAAGAAGAGCGAGACCCGAGCCACCGCTGATGGGGGAGCTCCCCGACGTGAGGCTCACTGCCGGGGGACGACCGTTCCGGTACACTGGTTTGGACTACTTTGGGCCCTTGACGGTGAAGGTAGGACGACGCGTCGAGAAAAGGTACGTGGCTCTCTTTACGTGCCTGACTGTCCGCGCCATTCACCTAGAGGTGGTACACGACCTAACCACTAGCAGCGCCATTATGGCGATCCGACGACTTATCGCTCGCCGAGGGTGCCCGAGACAGATCTGGTCTGACAACGCCACGACCTTCAGAGGAGCGGATCGCGAGCTGCGACAGTCAGTCGAGGCTATCGACACGGAGGAGCTGACCCGCTTCGGAAGCATCAGGTCCATTGAATGGCGATTTATTGCTCCCGGCGCTCCTCACATGGGGGGATGCTGGGAAAGACTCGTGCGATCGGTGAAGACGTCTCTGCGAGTCACATTGAAAGAGACTTCGCCCTCTGACGACACTCTACTGACACTACTTACTGAGACAGAAAACTTTATCAACAGTAGACCACTTACTTATGTACCAATTGACAATGATGACTGCTTACCTCTGACCCCTAATGACTTCCTACTCACACAGGATCCCAACAACGACTACCCTTTCGGAACTTTTACAGACGGAGACACGCTACGACGATCCTGGCGTCACTCCCAGAGGTTGGCTGACCTAGCGTGGAAACGCTGGGTAAAGGAGTATCTGCCCACCCTCACGCGACGTGGCAAATGGTTCCGACCCGACACGCGACCTCTGGCAGTTGGCGACATCGTGGTGCTGGCAGACAGCCAGCTCCCTCGGAACCATTGGCCCAAGGGGCGGGTGACAGCAGTATACCCTGGGCGCGACGGCAGGGTCCGAGTAGCCGACGTACAGACGACGACCGGACTGTACAAGCGGCCAGTGACGAAGCTGTGCAGACTGGATGTGCGCTCCCAACTCTGAGTATTAGGTTCTAATACTGGAAGGGGGAGTGTCGCGGCGACTCCTTGGCCAGCTTCGACACTGGCTGGCTGAGGATACTGGCTGACTGACAACAATGACGAGACAGACTGTCGGACAGACATTCTATATTTTAAACGACGACTTTTGACACAGACACAAGACAGACGAGACTCAGACAACACCTTGAGCCAGAAATGTGAAATAAAAGTGAGACTCCATATCTATCCAAGAGCTTTTATTTCGAGTCTAGACTCTAGGCGCTGCTAGCAGACCTATCGACCAGCTAGCAGACCAATCACCTTCGTTTGCTTCGCCCGCCGCCCTTCATCATCCACGGTCGAATGGTCGACGTCGTCATACAAGTTAGTTTGTACCCGAGTTTGTACAGTATGTCGTCGTGTCATGTGGGTGGGTAGGGTATGAATAAAGCAAAGAGTGTCGGTTGGTTTCGTGGCAAATAGAGCTCAGAGCAAAGTGAGGTTATGTTAGGTACAAAGCTGTCACTTTTGACGTTAGGTTTATGTAGAGTTGTGTTCTGTCTGTGATGTAGAAGGTTTATAGCTTGTGTATCTAGAGCAAGCGTTGAGTTTAGATTTTTGTCCTAGATCAGCCGTAGCCGTAGTTTATCTCTATGATGGAAGAGATGGAAGATCATAACTTTGATTTTTGTGATTGTGCATTGGACGATCATCGGCTAACGATAAATATCAAAGATGAAATCGTGGAATGCGGATTTGTCGAAGTTGACTCTGATAACGTCAATCAACTGTGCATGGCTTGCCTGTGTGCGACACGCACCACACAAAAGCTCAGCGACGATACACTGAAGCAGTTTTACATGGACATCCTAAGAGAGATGGAGGTAAGTCCAGTCTACGTAATAAAGCACTCTCAGCTCTGAGAGCTGTCTCAACTTTGTCGCAATGGCGCTGTCGGAATATTATTTCAGTTCTTCTGTCAATTTATCGCGCTTGACATAGCTGTCAAATTTGAGAGTAGTTTATTTAGGTCTAGGGGACTTTTAGATTAGGTTAGGTTTGGCTTGGTAAGAGTGCTTTTTCCGCCCCCAACTTGACTCACCAACCCCGACTTCAAGGTTCTCAATCTATTGGAACCTTATAGGGCTTCGGCTCATCATCAGGGAGGTCTTGAGTGTGGGCGGGGTGGGGAGGGGGTTGTCATCCGGCCCAATTTCAAATGGCCAATGTCATAAAGTTTCTTGTATTAACCACTGCCCCGCTACCCACCCACCTGTACTTCACCGGACTTTCTTATAATTTACAGGGTGTAACAGAAAGGTGTAGTCATATTTTAAGGGGTTGTTAGGGACATCATTCTGAGCAACTTTCACTATGAAACCGATTTGATCAGAGCAACTTTAATTTTCACATCTCTATACAAATCAGCTGACCGCCCGGACCAAAACATATGGAGAAATGAAAAATAAAGTTGCTCTGATCAAATCGGTTTTATAATAAAAGTTACTCAGAATGGTCTCATTAACAACCCCCTAAAATATGACTACACCCTTCTGTTACACCCTGTATAGTGCGTCCAACTGAAATGCTCAAAAGTGCTGTCCAAAAGTGCTCCGTGGTCTAGTGAGTTTCACCTTGCTTCTCACGCAGGAGATGCAGGTTCGAATCCCGGTGCTGACCATGTACCAATGAGATGATTAATTTGTCTTAAGTACATTATCGGACACTCTGATCACGTTAAGCTATAGGTCCCGGCTACTATCACTACTTCGTAGTATGTAGTAGTCGTAAAACCCCTCCACCAACCCGCATTGCGCCAGCGTGGTGGAGTATGGCTCAATCTTAGTCGGATCCGGGTAAAGGCCTGTGCCCCTCTGACATTAATGGGCTACATTCACTTTACTTTACCAACTGAATTATAGTCTATTCGTGATAAGAATGCAGTGGAGTCATCACTGTTCGGCGGCCTAGCCATGTCCAGTAACCAATCAAATCGTTTCCAATTATCAAGCCAAGTTCACAGTGAACAGTTGAAGGCAAACTTCGAACGCGACGGTTGTGTCCAGTCCTGTGAATGTGTGTAAACAGATTTAAATTTTAATTTCACTGCATTCATTTCACTGCATTCTATGGGCTTTTATGCCTGCAATAAATGATTAATAATAATAATAATTATCACAAATAGACTGTAGGTGGAATGGGTGGGGTGGGTGAAATACAGGGTGTAACAGAAAGGTGTAGTCATATTTTAGTGGGGGGACATCATTCTGAGCAACTTTCGCTTTGAAACCGATTTGATCAGAGCAACTTTAATTTTCACTTCTCTATACAAATCAGCTGACCGCCCGGACCAAAACATATGGAGCAATGAAAAATAAAGTTCAAATCAGTTTCATAGTGAAAGTTGCTCAGAATGGTCTCCCTAACAACCCCCTAAAATATTACTACATCCTTCTGTTACACCCTGTAGAACAATCTCTACCATGTGTTCAGCGGAACTCCAGGCTAGGTGAATGCTTAGTGTAGGTCTACAACAGGCTCTCAGGCCAGGTGAAGGCTCCTACAACCCTCTGACAGAAGATGGGAAGACTATAAAATATGGATTTGGGTTGCACCGGACTTAGGTGAATGAATTGTGTGTACATGAGGTGGTGTACTTTACTCAACTTGGGTTCCCTGACAGGCTGATGATCATCATCAATGATGTGATGACGATGACTGCTCTCAGAGGATACAGACTGGCTAAAATTATCCTTAATAAATATGTGGTCCATATAAATCAATTTGAAAGGAAGAAAGGCACTATATGTAGAGAAGAGGCCTATGCCCAGCGGTGGGTCGATTTGGGCTGGGGATGATGATGATGACAAATCAATGTACAAAATGACAAGTCACAGGTCAGAACCTGCACATTAAGTATGTATTTTGTAGAAGTACAGCAAACAACATAAATTATGGGGTACATCACTCTTACTTACTTACTTATACTTTATTGCACAGAAAACATAATACAGACACATAATATTAGAAAAAACATGTACAAAGGCGAGCTTATCTCTAATAAGAGATCTCTTCCAGCAAACCTAGGATGGAGAGGATAATTTAATAAAAGGTAGACCTACATAAGTGCACAACGATAAATATTAAAATAATAGACTACTTACTAATAAATACATAAATACAGATAAAAACAAAAAACAAAATATAATATATAAATAGATACTAAGGTATATTAAAGTAGAGAAAGATAGTGTTCCTTCAAGCGTTTTTTAAAAATGTTGAGTGAAGGATCACTTTTGCGCTGATAGCCTCAATTTAGTTTATTTTCTTAGCATGCATTATGTTTGTATGTGTAAAGTAACTATTTAAGTACATAGTCTGGTCATAAGTTTTGTCACATATGGAAAGTTAAATAAATGACACAATGAGTTACGCACTACAACCATTTATATATCAAATGAAAGGGTACAAAATACAGATTTAAACCACACTAAAATTATTCAAAATGTCCTCCTCTGGCTTCGATACAAGCCTTCAATCTGCTAGGCCAGTCATCAATCGAAGTACGCACGACATTCATGTCAATATCGGCGACTGCTTTAATCAGAGATGCTTTAAGTGACTCCAAATTGCGATGGGGTTTAGCGCAGACCTTCTCCTCTAAATGCTGCCATATTTTATAATTCAAAGGATTTAAGTCTGGATTGGAGGAGGGCCAATCCTCGTGCCTGATAAAGACGATTCCATAGGTCGTGAGCCAGTTTTGGGTACTTTTCGCCTTATGGGCCGGTGCAGAATCCTGCTGGAAAACCCAGTGCCTATTTTTGAACATTGTCTGTGAAAGAGGTTCCACAATGTTTGTTAGGACTGTGTTTTGATATACGAGGGCACTGGTTTTCACTCCTTTTTCACAAAAATACACCTCTGTTGGACCCAAATAGGAGACCCCAAGCCAAACCATGAATGCCGAAGGGTGATGGCCACGCTGAACACGTGGCACACGTTTGCTCGCTTCTTCACTAGACTGTGCATACACTTTATCATTTTGTTTGTTGTAACTCTCCTCAACATTAAAAAATTTTTCGTCCGAAAAAAGTATTTCGCGGTATTTTTTACCTGCGTACCGCCTTAACAAAACCCGGCATCTTTCGAGTCTGATTTTCTTCAGCCGTGCGTTAAGAAAATGTGCTGTTCTTTTTCTGTAAGCACGCAGTCCTAGGTCTTCATTCAATACTCTTTTAACAGTGGTTCTGCTTAGTCCCATCTGCAGAGCCAACATTTTTTGCTTGCGGACAGGATTTCGTTGGATTCGCGCCTTCACTGCTTTAATGACCGCTGGAGTCCGAACAGTACGAGGTCGACCGCTTCTTTGTTTATCATCTAAACTTGAATCTTCCCTGAATCGTTTGATAGTACGATAAATGAATCTCAGTGGAATTTTCAAATTTTTCAGCAGTTTAAAAAACACTGTTGGTGCGTGGCCGCAACGATGCAATGCAAATATTGCGACTCTGTCTTCTTTGCGCGTCCACTCCATATTGGAAAATGAAGAATATTCCAGAAAACCTGTATTTTTATTTTCTTGAAATATTCAAATTTCGAATTCCCATAACTTTTTTTGTGGCCTCTATTCTAAATTCGAAATTTTACCCATGTGACAGAACTTATGGCCCGACTATGTATATGTGTATAAATTAACTTAAATCTTCAAATTTATCTCAAGATTTTATTCTGGAAGTATTTTCCTCGATAATACACATCACTGTCTGGTATAGTTTATGTATTCATTGATTTCAGATGTTGACAGACTATGACACTGAAGTGTCTCCGAGGATCTGCTGGGAGTGTGTCTCTATATTGAAGAAATTTGTGTGCTTTAGGAAGCAAGTAAAGGAGTCATATGCTATTCTGCAGCCGATGCTACAATTTTTTGATGAGGTAAGCTCCGTTGCTGTGTCTGTGACCAAGAGAGCTTGTAATTTTGGTACTGGCTTATTAATCCAAGTTCCATTAATGAAATTTTGAGTCTGAATTGTTCAATTTCTGATTGACTTGATAAGTTTGAATGTGACTGAGCCTAGAATGGCTTCCATCAATTTGTTCTATCTGACAATGAGCGCTTTTAATTTTAATTTTCCAGCATAAAAGCGGCGCATACTACCATTAATTTTTCTTGCCCGGAGTGTCGATCTGGAGTACTCCAGGCAAGCAAAATGTATAGAAATGTAGAATTTTATGTTCAATGTCACATTTCAACATATTTGAAAGTGGGTAAATAGGCTTGTGGCCTGTCAAGTCAAAATAGATACTTTTTATGAACTGTCAAAACGGAACTTTTGTTTCTGAGTTCTATGAAATAACCATGTAAAAGTGCCATCAAATGCTGTCTTTTTTTGCACATTTATTGGATTACCTTGGATGCAAGCCTATTGTGATATAAGTCTGGCAACCTGATATTAGTCCTTATAAATGTCTGAACTTGATTCAAAATAATCATCTACCTATGTTGTATGGTTTACTATACATTACAGCTTTCTTTACTCCTTCCGCATCTCTCCACTACTGCATCAATGCGCTGTTATATGAGGATTTCTTAAAACTTTTGTTATTTTTTTTAAGTATAATTTTCTGCAACTTTTGAATCATTTGGACTCAAAATCACGAGCTCTAAAAGGGTCCCAATTATTTTCAAACTTCCAACTTTGTATGGAAAACGGTAACAAAATAGGAAAAAAAAAATATACGCGTGTAGCACCGTACACGTGTTAGAAGTAAAACTTCTGTAGCTAGATCATTAAGTGGTACCTATACTATACACCTATACCTACCTATACTAAAAGAGATTTAAATTTCCAATTTTGAGATCCAATCTCTGCTTCAAGTTACTTTTAAGTTTCAGACGTCCGATTATTTGAAATTATTTTATACTTGTACTTACTTTTAATACGTCATGTCATTTATTTCCCACCATTCCTTATCTACAATTTGTCGCGCTCGTGGTGATATACTTAACTCATTCAATAGTGTCACTACTATTTGCATCTCGCTCAGATTATATACCATCTGACGTCACGTCTTTAAGCCGTCTCGCTCAAATGTATGCATTGCTTTGCTTGTTTTAGAAATCCATATCGACCCGTGTGACATTGATGAAACTCTTTTCTTACAAACTGTATGGATCGCATCGCAGCTGTCAAACATAAGTTCCGGTTCCAACAAAGAGGTTTTTTGTTTGTCCCAGCCAGCGGCGCCGCCGCCGCTGGCTGGGGCAAACACTGGCAAACAAAACCAGTGACGTGACCTAAAACTACTTCGTTCAACCTCTTTGTTGGAACCGGAACTTATGTTTGACAGCTGTGCGATGCGATCCATACAGTTTGTAAGAAAAGAGTTTCATCAATGTCACATACGGGTCGATATGGATTTCTAAAATGATGAACGAATCGTTTTGTGGCCGGTAACTATGGAATAGGTACCTAAAACGCGCTGCGTAGTCGCGCAACGGGCAGCTAGTAATCGCATAAAGTCACTTAGAATCATCCAAATGTGATATTTAGTTTTCAAGCAAATTCCGATGTGATGGATGGCTGCATTAAGACTTCTTGAAAACAATAAGTAGGTACCTAGAACTGTTCTAAAGCCACTTTTTATTATATAGTGCAGTTCAAGTCACAAATTAGCAGTTTAGCTACTAAGTACGTGTTATATCTACCTATTTAATGTTTATCTGTAGTAAACGGCCAAAGCGAGGTCTACAGTTTACAGAGCCATAAGTTTAATGGCTTATTGTTTCGCTTATTTGTTTGTATGTAATTTTTGTAATACATATTTTAAAGTTGAATTGTTGTTATAACTGTTGAAATTATACGATTTTGATTTTAATAAGCTTTTGTAATTTTAAAGTTAATGCTTCATGCCAGTCAATAATGTTGAAGTAAAATATAAAAATCGAGGTATGTCGTATGGCGGACTAAGGAAATGTCAAGAATAAAATTAAAAAAAGAGTTACGTCATCGCTTCGCGATGAAGTAACCCTAAAAAATCCTAGCAAAGTAGGTATGTATAGGTTAGCGGGGGTAGCATAAGGCACGCCAGTCACCCCAGCCACGCATTTTGTCACAATTTAATGTCATATCATAATGAATGCGCGCTATTTTATGGAGAAACATCATTGAGACGCGAAAGGAGTTGGCAATTTGGCAAAATGACTGCCCCAGACATGTACAAAGACTTCTCAACAGCCAATTAATAGCATTTAAATATTCTCTCATAAATTACTGCGTCTTTAGTTAGTTTGTAGAACTTGAAGGAAATGATTAAATAATTATGAGTTGTCACTTCATACTCTATGATTCCGCCATTGATTAGTGACTTTTGCCATCGTTAAAAATAACATGCAACATAATTGCCAACTAGCAAAACTGTTGAAAACAGGAGGTTTCCAGAGGAGTGGCTAGATGGCGTTATGTTGCATGTTATTGCAAAATGGTGCTTATTTCTAGCGACGGCAAAGGTCACGGAATCATATTGGAATCACGGAGTATTGAGTAACAACTCTTATTTACCTAT
Organism: Argyresthia albistria; assembly: GCA_963457715.1. Taxonomy (NCBI): domain Eukaryota; kingdom Metazoa; phylum Arthropoda; class Insecta; order Lepidoptera; family Argyresthiidae; genus Argyresthia; species Argyresthia albistria. The sequence goes on along the minus strand of OY735280.1, from coordinate 4,263,185 downwards.
ATTTAATAATTTTTTTCTTCAAGTTCTACAAACTAAATACAGACGCAGTAAATTAAATTTATGAATGAATATTTAAATGCTATTGGCTGTTGAGAAGTCTTTGTACATGTCTGGGGCAGTCGTCCATATATTGATTTAGCCATCTTCTTTGTCATTTATCTGCGCGACTGAGGTGAGTGGCAAGCCTTATGTTAGCCCCGCAGGTACACATTAACTTGGAATAGTTGAAAATACGTACTCGATCAATTAAATAAAGGGACTGGGCACAGAGACAAGCAAAGCAATGCATACATTTGAGCGAGACGGCTTAAAGACGTGACGTCAGATGGTATATAATCTGAGCGAGATGCAAATAGTAGTGACACTATTGAATGAGTTAAGTATATCACCACGAGCGCGACAAATTGTAGATAAGGAATGGTGGGAAATAAATGACATGACGTATTAAAAGTAAGTACAAGTATAAAATAATTTCAAATAATCGGACGTCTGAAACTTAAAAGTAACTTGAAGCAGAGATTGGATCTCAAAATTGGAAATTTAAATCTCTTTTAGTATAGGTAGGTATAGGTGTATAGTATAGGTACCACTTAATGATCTAGCTACAGAAGTTTTACTTCTAACACGTGTACGGTGCTACACGCGTATTTATTTCTCCTGTTGGGGTGAGAACAGCTCGTGATTTTGAGTGGAAATGATTTAAAAGTTGCAGAAAATTACGCTTAAAAATATGCCAAAAGTTTTTGGAAATGCTCATATGTACTTGTGTGTTCAAACAGGGTCTAGATAACTTCCTGCAGACATCTCTATGTCGGCCCGGCCGGTTGAAGATATGTGTCGCTGATTCCGTCGACATCCGACCAGGATGTGATGATGATGGATCGAAACAGTTCGCACCGGTTGTGGTCAAAGTCGAAAGCGTCGGCTCAGATGACGCTGTGTGTCCTGATGATGATGATGATGATGATGATGACGATGATGAAGGAGTAACAGAAATGCGATTTGTCCCGGACATTGTAGAGTGTCCTGATGACGATGATGATGAAAGAACAGAACAGCAATTTCCGCCGGTCGTGATCAACCTTGGCTTGAGAGATGGTATTGAGTCTCCTGGTGATGATGATGATGACGATAATGGCGACGTTGAAGGTGGTAGACCAGAACAGCAGTTAGCACCAGCTGTGATCAACCTTGGCTTGAGAGATGGTACTGAGTATCCTGATGATGATGATGATATTTATGATGGCAATATTGTCAACGATGATGATGGAGGCACAAAACAGCAGTTAGCACAAGCGGTGATCAACCTTAATTTGAGAGATGTTACTGAGTATCCTGATATTGATGATGGCAATATTGTCAACGATGATGATGAAGGAACAGAACAGCAGTTAACACCGGTCGTGATCAATAGCAGCATGAGAGATGATGCGGTGTGTCGTAATGATGATAGAGCTTCAGAACAACCCTCGACTGTCGTGTTTGAACTCGGGACAGGTAAAAAAAAATCTAGAATAGAATAGAATTGTTTATTTCATAAACATAGGTCTTCGCTCAAGGTGCTACGACACCAATCGATCGATCGCCGATCGGCGCCATCGATCGACGGCAGAATAGATCAGTCGACGCTTGATTTGAATACAAGGTTATTTCATAACATCACCTGAAAAGTCTCACTCGAATAATGAATATGTATTTTGATGAATTGAACATGGAATGGAAAACGCCGTGAGGAAACCATCGTTACTACATAGCTGCGGCGATGGGCTAGGTCCCTGACGTGCAAAATGAAGTATTGAATCACTGGCTAAAATTGGGCACAGTTGAGCTGCCACCCCGTATGGCAAAAGGCGTGACGCTATGTTGTTGACGTTTGACGCCCTCTGTGGCGCAGCGCTTGTAACTCTGTATACCATGCGAGAGGTTTTTGGCACCCCAAAAGATGTCCCCCTTACGAGGTCGCAAACATAGGATAAGAAGCATACCCACACGATACCGAACGATCCCTGAAAAAATTGGATTTGTTGAAATTAATGTACTTAAGCAAAAACACTCTTTATTGGGCTAGCAAAAAACTGCAGTGCTTGGATGTTTACATGTTCGTGATTTCGCGTTCGCTGTTTCTGGTTCCCACGATACAGGGTATCCTAGTGTGGGGCCAGACGCAATGTATGTGCCTGTATGTACTCTTCACTGTTTATGTGTTTGCCGCAGGTGAAACTGGCGTGTGGGCATTGGAAGAAAACATACAAGATGGAAGTTATTTGTTAGAGCACAGCGTTGCTACAGTGTACGAAGAGGACTTCGAAGCGTTTGCCCTAAAACATAGTCATATAACCGATTTAGATGATCTTATGTGCGACGAATTATCATCAAACCCTAATTTTCAAGATAAATACGACAGTGAACAGACTGAACAGATTGAACACACTGGCGTACTTACAAGAAGCAAGAGCAACGAGATTGAACATATAGTAGGAAAGTCGGGCAACAACACAACAGCGCTTGTAGGGCGTTCAAAGAAAAAAAAAAGTTTATACAAAAGAAAATACATAAAACGCAAGAACACTAAGTGGCATGAGTCTATTGAGAAACCGTTCAAATGTCACTTGTGTTCAAAAACATACTCTGTTATGAGTAATTTGGGTTTTCATATTAAAATAGCACATGGCGAAAGACGGTTTGAGTGTAAGATGTGCTTTAAAAAATTATCGCGTAAACACTCTTTGATTCGACATATGAAATTACACGAATTCCAAACACAGCACCAAGATAATAATTACGACAGTGAACATATTAAAGATACTGATAATACATGTTACCCAAAAAATATTTACGATAATGAACAGATTGGACATATCGATGAACATAGAGGAACAGAGGATAATGAAATAAAACTTCAAGTTGAAAATTCAGATGAGACGAAATTTTTGCTTGAAGGTTCACAACATAATTACGACATTAGTGTCGTAATTGAACATATTGAAAATACTGACGATACACAGTACCCAGAACTATTGTTACATTACGAAACTGAACATACTGATGACGAACGTACAGGAACAGAGAATGACGGAATTAAACGTCAAGTGAAAAACTCAGATGCGAAGACATTTCTGCTTAAAGGTTTAGTACAAAATTACGACACTGAACAGATTGAACATGCTGACAATACACAGTACCCAGATCAATATTACCACACTGAACAAATTGAACATACTGACAATACACAGTACACAGAACAGATTGAACATGCTGACAATACACAGTACCCAGATCAACATTACCACACTGAACAAATTGAACATACTGACAATACACAGTACACAGAACAAAATTACGACACTGAACAGATTGAACATGCTGACAATACAAAGTACCCAGATCAATATTACCACACTGAACAAATTGAATATACTCACAGTACACAGTACACGGAACATAATTACGACACTGAACAGATTGAATATGCTGACACTACACAGTACCCATATCAATACTACCACACTGAACAAATTGAACATACTGACAATACACAGTACACAGAACAGATTGAGCATGCTGACAATACACAGTACCCAGATCAACATTACCACACTGAACAAATTGAACATACTGACAATACACAGTACACAGAACAAAATTACGAGACTGAACAGATTGAATACACTGACGAACATACAGAAACAGATAATAAGGAAATCAAACGTCAAGAAGAAAATTCAGATGACAAGACATTTCTGATTGGAGGTTCAAAGATAGAGAAATTTATACAAAACCCATTTAATCGGTTCGCTCGCGGGAGCGAACGGGTAAAATACAAAAGGTATAAATGGCTTGCAACGGGCAAGAAACCGTTCAATTGTCACATGTGTTCAAAAGCATACCGTGTTAGGAGTAATTTGGATAAGCACATTGCATTTGCACATGATATGAACACAAAACGCTTTCGGTGTGAGAAATGCTCTAAAATATTTATGCATGAAAGTCATTTGTATCGCCATATGAATGCACACGAATTCCAAATACAGTACCCAAAACATTATCACAACCCTAAACAGATTGAACACACTGACGAACAAACAGGAACAGATAATATCAAAATTAAACGTGAAATAGAAAACCCAGCGGAAACGACATTTCTGCTTGAAGGTTTTAAGACAGAGGAATATAAACAAGACCAATTTAAATACAAAAGGTATGCACGGCCTACGACTGTCAAGAAACCGTTCAGATGTCGCATCTGTTCAAAAGCATACTTTATTGAGAGATATTTCATAGAGCACATTAACGCACACAAAAGGAAAGAGCTTCAGTGTAACGATTGTCCTAAAATCTTCAGATCTAAGGAAAGTTTGTACCCTCGTGGAAAAGAACACGACCACAACTCCACACAAGCGAAATTGTTCACTAACCAGTATCATGTTAGTTTCTTTGATAACTCCGTTGACCAGCTGGATAACACTGACGGACATGAGACAAGAAAGGAGAACAATGAAATTGAAACCAAAAGTTCTTTGAACCAAGATATTCGGACACCTAGAAGTTTCGAGTGCAATTACTGTAAGGCAGAGTTTGTCTGTAAAGCGAAGTTGGAGCTACACATTGCTATACACAATGTTATACATATACCTCTTGACGAACGTTCAGGAACGCCGGAAAATATTAAGCACATCGTACATAAGTATCAATGTTACAAATGCTTAAGAACATTTTCTGCAAATCCTTTTTTAATAAAGCACCTTACACAAGTACATAATGAGAAACCATATAGGTGTCAGAAGTGTTCGAAATTGTTTTTGTTTGAAGGAAGTTTGCTCCGCCATATAAAAACCCACGAATTCAATACACAGTACCCAGAACAATATTACGACACTGAACAAATTGAACACGATGACAACACACAGAACCCAGAACAATACTACGACCCTGAACAAATTGAACATACTGTAAATATCCCGTACCCAGACCATGACTACGTCATTGAACATATTGAACACACTGACTTTAAAGAAGCAGAGAATAATACAAAAAAATATAACCATAAAATCAAAACTAATCCAGAAGTTGGATCAACAAGTTTAAACAAAAGTTTCGTGTGCGATTACTGTAAGAAAGAGTTCTCCCGTAATTCTGAATTGGAGCGTCACATTGCCACATTCAATATTCGTAATGCAGCGCCTAATCCGTGTGTAGATTGTGCTATTGTGTTGTGTTCCGACGAACAGTGTACTGAGTGTCAACGAGACAATATTCTGAAAAACACACAAGCGAACTCAACGGACGTGACAATAAAGCTTGAAGAACCTTCGAGGCGGACGAATAGTAACGGACAGACTAAGAACGAAAGATTGCACAAATGCCAAACGTGCCTAAGAACATATGCTACGGAGTACTGGTTGATGAAGCACGTGTGTACTGGCAAACGTTTTGAGTGCCATGTGTGTTTTAAACGATATATCTCCAGCCGTGCTTTGAACAGGCATTTAGAGACACACGAGCCGTCAAAATTTTGGTGTGATTTCTGTTATACTACATTTACACAGAAATCAAGCTTGTATTCTCATCAAATGGCATTTCACAGAGATAATTTGGGATACCATTGTCATCATTGTCCAAAACAATTTATTTCGAAAATTGATTTAGAAAGACACGTTAGGCGATCACATGACACATGATCTCAGGGCGGTCTTAGAAATTGTTTTATGCTGAACAGAATACAGTCTACCAAAGATCTTTTGGCACTTGAGTAACGTTTGAAGAGGGTAGTTCATCGCACGCAATGAACCTGTCATCAAGCGTTAATTCCATTTGTCACCGCGCGCCAAAAAATCATTACAAAGTACTGAGTTGTTCTAAATAAGTTGAAAATTTTAAGTGTCGATTTTAATGTTTTAGCGTTCTATTTATCCTTACTTGCCCAATTTATTGACCGAGCGAGCGAAGCGAGCGAAGCGTCTCTGTTTCAGGTTTGGGCAAAAATGCTTTCGTATGTCCGGTTGTTCTCCTCTACAGGTCGCATTTATGAACCGATTCTCGTGAAATTTTGTGAGCAGGTTGGAAAAATAAATAGAATTTTTTACTCGAGCCAGTTTTTAGATTTTTTTCAAAATGGCGGAGATATGGGGTTTTAAAATGTAAAAGAAATCGCTACAACCCAAACGGCTCGATGGATATTAACAAATGAGGTGTCGTTGGATTCGTAAAGACCATGAGAGTGAAACAGACTATATAATTTTAGTAAAAAGTCAATAGGTTGTATTAAAGATCGCGAAATGTAGTTTACAAAGTTATTGGTGCGGCTACTTTCATACTGCATGTACGTAACCAGGTACATTCATAAGTTTGTATGTGTTATTGAAAGAAAATTATTTGGGTTATTTTTTTTAGTGTTTTAGCAGTTCAGCTTTCCCACCGACATACTCGCGAGGTCTACAGCTCACAGCAGAGCCACTAGTTAATTTATAAACCACGGTCAAGTGCAGGTCGGACTCGCACTCGAAGGGTCCGCAACCATCGTACAACAAAACTTAAGCACTCAAAACAATAAAATAAAAACAAAAAAGTTATGCCCACACGAAGATTTGAACCCGGGACCGATGGATTGCGAGACCTACAACAATGTGGGAAGACCCGATGGGACAATGCAACATTTGCCATACATAGCTGGCATGTTATTTTAGGGTTCCGTACCCGAAGGGTGCCAATCGGGACTCTATTGATAAGCCTCTGCTGTCCGTCCGTCTGTCCGTCAGCGGGCTGTCGAGGACGAACCGTAATAGGTAGAGAGTTGATTTTCACAGATAGTGATCGAGCTATGACAAAAAGGTCGGAAATCGATGTACAGGATAGCCATTTGGCACACGAGTGGGTACTGTAGGTTAAAAAAATAATTTTGTTCGGTAGTTCTCAAAAATATTCCCAGGGGGACAGTAATGACAATGACGTCATCAATTTTATTGTATGGGTTTTTTTTCCAGAAGCCTATCGTGTGTGGTATGAAATGAAAGGGCTTCCTGAGCCGGTTCCAAAAATATACTACGCCTTCCGGCCACCTGTTTTCTAAAAAGCAAAGAAACATTTTCAAAAGATACCAAGTTTGGACTCTTCCAGGTACGAGGCGGCTTAGTAATTTTTTGCAAAACATACGCCAAATGTCTCTAAATATACTCATATCTAACCTCAAAAAGGCGATTTTATAACTATTAATATATATTTTTTTCTTGAATTTCTTGATCTGAAAATATTTCTTTGATTTTTAGGAAACAGGTAGCCAAAAAGTAATGGTGTAGTCGTGTGTATCAAATGAAAGGGCTTCATGAGCCGGTTCTAGAAATATGCCTACTACACCATTACGTTTCAGCCACCTGTTTCCTAAAAAATAAAAAATATATATATATATTATTATTATTATTACGAGCCTGTAATATCGCATTGCTGGGCAAAGGCCTCTCTCCCCCTCTTCCACTCCATTCGATCCTGAGCGGTCTCCTTCCACTCTTTATCCCATAGACCCAACTCATCACTCCATCTCTTCCTGGGTCGGCCACGCTTTCTCTTTGCATTTACATATATAAAAAAAAAGAAAAAACAAGTTAAAAATAGTAAATATTATTATTTTGAAAGCTTTTATTTAACTTGCACTATGATGACTTGGATGTATGTTCGCGTCTTTGTCGGCTTGAATTTGACCCACTTCCCGTTATCCGATTGAGCTGAAATTTTGCATACGTATGTAAATTGGATGACAATGCCATATTTTTTTGACTTGGAGCTGATCTGATGGTCGAGATGGAAGGTGGCCACGGGAACCCTGTCATAAAACATCGCAACACCATCATGTTTGGGCTCGTTCGATTCGTCTTGATATATACTTTGGTCCTATATAGGACAGACATACATAGAGACAGACGGAAGCAAAATCCTGTCTTGTCGAAATGGAGCCCGTCGCTCGCTCGGTCAATTAATTAGTTTTCGGTTGAATTCGACAAGTAAGGTTAGATGGATACATATATGTATAGGTATTATTTTAAAACTGTGCACTCTTACGCTCTAGTGATAGACGTCCATGAACCTATTATAGCTAAAATGCCGTTAAAATTAGTTTGTCTTCCTCTTTCACTTTGTTAGTGTTTGTGAGAAAGAGACAAAAGACATTTTAGTTTTATCAAAGGCTTGATAAGATTTATGATTTAAGATGGTTATTCCGTAGCGAAATAAACTATTTTATCGTTAGCATTCGTTTTCTTGTATTTATTTCTTACAAACATACAGTTGACATTAAATTAACCGACCATATTTTGGGGAATGATAGTACACAACGTTATGAACAACTTTCCCTAATAGCGGGTGGGCCACGCCGGCCACGGCCACGGCACAGTATAAGAACAGTAGATAAATCATTGAACAAAGGTAGATCGCACGGCTGCACACATGCGCGCGTGTTCTGTATGCATGATGGAGACTGCTTCAATCGGAGCCGCGCTAAACGTAGTGATTACCAGGGATCGGAACTGAGGTGTGAATTTACCTAAAGTTTGTAGTCGGACATAACAAGGAGCAGTTACAACCACTTGAGTTGAACCGGTTTGAATTTAACCTGTTCAATTTCGGGTTTTTGTCTAACCAGTTAATTTTTGTTTTTATTAGTTTAAATGTTCCTTACATTTGAACACCGAACTATAAAAATTTCAAACTGCTGATTCCCAAAAAAATCATAACTTTGTTATTTTTCAACTTTTTGTAAAAATGACTGAGTATTGTACTTTACATCATTCAAGCGAGGTAAATAAAACATTCATACAGATTGTAATTGAAAGGTGCAGTAATTTTTTCAACTCAACTCAAGTGGTTGTAACTGCTCCTTGTCATGTCCGACTACAAACTTTAGGTAAATTCACACCTTCGTTTCGATCCCTGGTGAATACTTTCTCTGTGGGCCGCGCCCGCCGCGCCGTCGCCGTGTTCGCTCGCTACCGCCACCAGTAGTGTCATAGTGGTCGTCTTTTCCGAAACGTGTGTACTGTTGTGTATATGCCTTAATAACACTGGGACAAATCCGGAGCTAACTTAACAACCTAGTGCAGTTCAGCAACTACATAGAACATTTCCTTCCGTGGCGCAGTACCGTAAGCACTGCAGATTGCATATTGGAGAGAGTGTCAAAGGTATCAATATTGTTGAGTGTCTGATATGTAGTAAATCAATCCATAAATGGAGTTTGGAACGGCACATGTTGACACATGATCGCGTGTATAACTGGAAGTGTGAAGTGTGTCAAAAACTGTTTATGGATAAACATAGTTTGGCGCAGCATAGACTGAGAGCGTATAGTACCATTAACACAAAACCGTTTCAATGTGATAAATGTCCAAAAGCATATAAATTTAAAGTAGACCTCGATGGACACCTACGGACACATGATGCCGTTAGTCTGTACCAGTGCAATGAGTGTCTCAAAACATTCTCAAGAAGACAATAATTGCGCCTTCATATGGAAACCCATTTTGATAATAAGAGATATCAGTGTGATGTTTGTCTCAAATTGTTCAAGAGAATTAATCTATAAGGACACAAGCGTATACATACAGGAAAGAGACCATTTCAATGCGAGGTGTGTAATAAAACATTTAATACAAAAAAAAAACATTTGAATAGACATCAAGTAGTGCATACCCGTGCGAGGCCGTTTCAGTGTACTGTGTGTTATAGTTATAACACATATGCACGGAAAGGTTATTTGCATGTGCACATGAGGTCACATACTGGCAACACAAAAATATATTATTTTTTTTCCTAGCGACTGAACTCTCGACCAATCAAGTGTGAGATATCAACCGGAAGCTAGTCTCATTGGCTATTCCCTGCAGTGTTTCCAGTATAAAAAAAACTACATAGGGATTTACTAAAGCCGATTTTTCCGAAACCGGAGCTCACTGTATGGAAGGAGTCTTTACGGTAGTGAGGTGTGTAGTCTTGTGTCGGTCATGTACGAAGAACGATTAGGAAACGTTACCGTGCAATGAACGAAAAGAAACGTTTCCCTACGTTGTTAGTCGCTAATCGGACATTCGGCCTATTAGGATGAAACAGTTAGACTCTATCCTGACCAAAAGAGTTTGTTGGCAGGCTCAAGATACGTTTATTCAGGGTCGTGAGTCGAATATTGGTGATATCGTTGAAACACTGGGTAGCGACTCGCCGGGAATTTGTAGATAGTCTTCAGCTCCTTGGTAGACTCGTGACAAATCCAGCTGGTCCACTTCTCTAGACGTCAACAACAGATATGATTAGCGCCAGGAGGATTTTACAACTCGGCGTGGAACCCCAAAGGTTGGGGATTATAGAGATTATTTATAGCAACAACTGCTCTGTACAGCAACTCAAAATTCAGCTCCAATACAGTAATAAAGGGACTAGCCCATCGCCGCAACTATAGGCGTGACTTGAAAAATTATTTAGAAGATAGGTACGTCCTCACTTTTCAGAGCTCAAACCAGGACTGCGTCAAAAAAACAATCAGCTGCCTGACGAGATTCTAGACTCGAATTTACGAATTTCTATAGTTTAGTTTTTATCTGGCTAATACGCCAGTAGCCAATATGGTCAAAGAGGTAGTACGTTACAAGGACATGAGTCATGACCGACCGACCGACCGAGCGAGAAGGAGAATGGCGGGGCTGGCGGGAGCCATTCATTACATTACATTATTAGTATACTTAAATTTAATAGAAGTAACATCTTGACTAGAATGACAGTCCTAAGCCTGTTTAGGTATGAAGGAAAATCTAATATTATTTAACTTTTTATTTCTGCAATGCAAACTGACACGTACCTACAATTGTATAAATATGTTAATACAGAGTATAATATTCCTGAAGTTTCTGCTCTGCACGAAAAGAAAGGTTAATCTAATAGCTCCATTTTTTATTCATCCAATCCAACGTCCTAATAGTACTAATAAAGCTGTTAGAGCTTACTGGTACACCGACTGAAATGTCCTAGTACGGAGCGCTCTCTGATGACCGAGCAAGCATATTGTTTTATTCATAAGATCCAATGTCCTAATAGTACTAATAGAACTGTTAGACTGTACTAGTACACTGACTGAAATGTACTAGTACGGAGCGCTCTCTCTGATGACCGAGCAGGCACAAGACTAGAGGTGTGTCATTTGATAGCTGTCATCCACATAGATGGGCGCTGGGAATTATTCCGAATCGCCCAGTTTGGAAAAATTCCAAAAGTTGAAATTATTCTGGAATTATTCCGAATCCTTCCATTTTGGTGGGAAAATTAGTGGAAATATTGGAAAAATTAAGGTGTTTTGAAAAGATATCGAATTAAAACCTGCACACGTCGATAGAAGACCACTACGCCACTATACCAACATTTTATGTCATAAGGATTTTTTCCTAAAGCGTCACATAAGCGAGATATTTGATATCATAGAGTGCCAAAAGTTTATTTTTGCAAAATCATTCACTCAAATATCTCGCTAATGTAATTTTCATAAGACATAATTTATTGGTATAATAGTCTTCTATCGACGTGTGCAGGTTTCATTTCGATATCTTTTAACCAATCCTTTGACGCCAGGGGTGGGGTGTGGTATCTGAACCAGCGCGGGGAAGGGAGTGGCCGTTCTGTATGGAGTACTATTATCTCTTCTGTGACGATCTGATGATACCCTAAAAGGCGTAGAAAATTATCTACATGAACAGCAAGCAAGTGACAGATCGCTGATATGAACTCAGTCGAACTTTTGTTTACGCACGTCAGGCAGTTAGGCTCAGAACAATATTACAGAGATGGGCAATCTTTCCGAATTTTTCAACTTTTCCGAAAAATTCGGATATCCTTCCGAATTATTCCAAATCCTTCCATTTTGGTGGAAAATTAAGTGTAAATTTGGAAAAATAAAGGTGTTACAAAGATATTGAATTGAAACCTGCACAAATCGATGTAGGACTATTAGACAAATAAACTATGTCATGAGGATTTTTTTCCTAAAGTGTCACATAAGCGAGATATTTGCGATTTTAGAGCATTGTTCTGAGTTTTAGAGTGCCAAAAGCTTTTTTTTCAAAATTATTAAATCGTAAGACTTGGTGATAACGATACTTAACATTTTTGACTGATGTCACTTTATATTATTTGTATTGTTTCTCAAGTAAGTGAATAAGTATTGTATTCTTTTTTGATAAATAAATTTCTTACCCAAACCTACTAACCTATTTAAATAATCTTTAATATGTTTCATAGAAGTTTCAATATCTTTGTAAAACACCTTTATTTCGGAATATTTTCCCACCAAACTTGTGTAAATATGGGAAAATTTAGGTGTTTAAAAGATATCTAAATGCAACCTGCACACGTCGATACAAGACTATTATACCTACCAACAATTTATGTCATGAGAGAAATCGACCTAAAGTGTCACTTGCTCGAGATATTTCAGTGAACCCAGTATGCACGAGTACACATTATAATATACATTAGTATTAATTATTAATATAAAATTCCATTTATGACCAAAATGGAAACATAATAAAATATAACAAATAATTACATTGAAATTGAAATTGCATAAAGAGTGATATAAAAAAATTAATTAAATGGGATGTCAGTATTATGATTATTTGTTAATTTGTTGGTCTAATAGTCCTACATCGACTTGTGCAGGTTTCAATATTCAATATCTTTGTAAAACATCTTAATTTTTTCATATTTACACTTATTTTTCCACTAAAATGGAAGGATTCGGAATAATTCCAGAAAAATTCGAATTTTTCGAATTTTTCCAAATTGAGTGATTCGGAAAAAAATCACAGCGCCCATCTCTGTTCTGAGCAGTTAGGACCTCTGTAAAACTGCATAAAAGGACGTGATTCCAGGGCCGTACAACGTAATACAAAAAAAATAGGACCTCCGTTCTTTTCCTTCATTTCATTCGTGCCTCGATTAATTTCGTTCGTTCTTTCTAAAAAAAAAAATAATCCAATTATCGATTTTTGCGTTTCTTTCTTTTTCTATTATCGCCCAAGTCTTGCCCATTTTTGATGGAAAAACAGATTATTACATTCCTAATTCCTGTCCACTGTATTTTCTGACAATTTCTGTAGCCCTCGAGGCCGGAGTGACCTGCGCGTCAGCGTAAACCGCCCCAGAATGCAAGCTGAAAGTGATGTGAAGTTCATATTTGTGGATGTCGTAGACTTAGCTGATTCGGATCCGCTACAGACCTGCATGGTATGCCTGTCTACTGGATGGAAGGTCAACCTGCTTCAGGATACGTTGAAGAGCTGCTGCATGAGCCTGTTGGCAGATTTAAAGGTAAATACTTGACTAGAGTGCGCCATTTTTCATGATGAAAATCCGGAGTGGTTATGGCGATTTTACAAAAGATAGAAAAACATTGCTTTATCCGGAATGGCAGAAGATCACTGACCATGTTCAGCCAGTTTGTGTGTACGGGCTAGCCTATTGTCACAGTCACAGGTCATCGAGTTGCATGGAACTTGAATAGCAATAGTATAATGATTGCTCCCTACGGCGAAAAATGTCGTATTTGACAGTCCAAACAAAATAGACGCCACATATATGCCACATGTAAGCAATACATCCATTTAGCTAACCTAGCTCTAATCAGCTGTATGATATCAGATAAGTTACATACAAAATTTATTATTTCATCTCTTCTTCTCGGGGTTCAACAACGGTGGGGGGGGGGGGGGATAAAGTGAGACCAAGAGTGACTGAGAATATTATTATTTATTAATTATATTAAAAATTATACTAAATCAATCAATCAATAAATACCTACCTATATCAACAAAAAAAAATTTTTTTTTGACACAATTAAGTGCCAATCCTTCATTCATCAGTCACTTTTCATTTCAAACATACAAGAAGCATCAAATAAAGTTACCTGACTGTTTCTCCGTCTCTTGAAAGGCTCAGCCTAAATTAAAAGACAAGATAGAAAATAAATTGTCAAATTAAATTCAGATTTACATTATCAATTAATAAATTATCCGTTATTTATTACAATATCTACCAGATCAATAAAAGTAAAATAAAATGTCAAAATAAATTATCAATTAAAAATCAAATGAACATTTTATCCAGTGGAGGGTGATTGGGGTATCCCACCTCAGCGAGAAAGCATTTAGGATGTTGTTGTTGCTGCCACGCATTCTACCTAGTAAGTAATGAAGCAGCCCTTTTCCGCATTATGGCGTGAAAACCGTCGTCGCCGATGCACTAGGCCTAGAATTTAGCATTTTGACCAATTATGAATCTCTATGTATATTCTTTATGGTATATATATTTTTTGACGTGACAACGTCTTATAAATTGGTTTGCCGGGTGACACTTCAAGAAACTGCGTTACGCTCCGCTCACGTTATGCGCTCACAATGAGAGCGAGTGAGAGGCACGCGTCCCTTCCACTCGGGCATGGTTAGCCCGCCTAAGAGCGAGAGAGACAGACATAAAAAGTGAAAGGCACGCGTCCCTTCCACTAATTCTTTGTATAAATAAATGTTTTAAATTGTTACTATTATTTCATCCTTCTTCCTACTATACGAATGAATATTCACATTAAAATTATTTTACCACTCAAAGTCGTTGTCACGTAAAACTTTCGCCCGTATACCGACTTTACAGGCAACCAATTTTTTTTTTCCTTTTTTGCAAACATGTGATCAGTCCTTGGACCATAGGCAGTTGTTGCCAAATCACTTTGATCAATTACCGAATAGGGTATAGTTATTGGTGCTGAAGGTACAGTCCAACTCATTTTACCTGAGCCGGCCTGCATAATTAATTAGTGTGTATAGTCCGGCCCCGCTGACTGCGTTGGGGTCATTCCACTGATTCGGAGGTTACATTTGAAATCACCCTTAGGCTCCGGAAAGTCGCTCTCCATACAGTGTCTATTCATTTCTATTGCAAGGGATGAAAGCTTAACTTCCCCTAATAATGTCAAATATTTTTCTTTTGCGGCTAAGACAGCAAGCCAATGGGTTGAATGTTGATGTCGTAAAAAACCAGGCTGCAAAAACTATATGTAGAATTGTGTACAGTTTGGTTATACTTAATGCATATTCTCCTATTGTTAACGTCTATTTTTGAATTATGATAGCAATAATGAGAAAATCTATAGTTATAATAACCGGCCAAGTGCGAGTCGGACTCGCGCACGAAGGGTTCCGTACTATTATCCGCAAAAAAAAAAACACATGAGATACAGCCTGGTGACAGACAGACGGACGGACGGACGGACGGAAGGACAGCGAAGTCTCAGTAATAGGGTCCCGTTTGGCACCCTTCGGGTACGGAACCCTAAAAATCGGTCAAGTGCGAGTCGGAATCGCACAAGAAGGGAACCGTACCATCATACAACACAACTTAAGCACTCAAAACAATAAAACAAAAAGAAAATTAAAGAAACGACTCTTGTATGGGGACCCCCTTTAATTTGTAATATCTCTCGTATTTCAGTTTTTGTTGCGGCAACAGATATACACATTCTGTGAACATTTCAACTTTCTAGCTGTTACGGTTCGTGCTCTAGGACCTGCTGACGGACGGACGGACAGACGGACAGCAGCGGAGCCTTAGTAATATGGTCCCGTTTGGCACCCTTCGTGTACGGTACCCTAAAAAGTAGACTCAGAATAATACCAAAGAAAATCATTTCAATTTCCAATTAATACAATATATTTTAGTGGTGTTTTATGCCTTCCATAAT
The DNA here is from genome assembly GCA_963457715.1 of Argyresthia albistria. Classification (NCBI taxonomy): domain Eukaryota; kingdom Metazoa; phylum Arthropoda; class Insecta; order Lepidoptera; family Argyresthiidae; genus Argyresthia; species Argyresthia albistria. The sequence continues at coordinate 4,247,428 of OY735280.1, read as the reverse complement.
AGTGTGCACTTATGTAGGTCTACCTTTTATTAAATTATCCTCTCCATCCTAGGTTTGCTGGAAGAGATCTCTTAATAGAGATAAGCTCGCCTTTGTACATGTTTTTTCTAATATCAAGTGTCTGTATTATGTTTTCTGTGCAATAAAGTATAAAGTAAGTAAAGTATAAAGTATGAAAATTTGTACTGAAATTAATGTTTTTTTTTGGCATAGGTGGTGTCCATATAGACGCGTTAGTAAGATGAGATATGATGCTGCCCTTTTGAAAACCAATTTTCATCGCATTAACAGATGGGTGAAGGTCAAGCCCTCTTCGGATCGTAGTCCATATCTATCACGATCTCTGTGGCGCAGCGGTTGTGTTGTGACTCTGTTTACCATGCGAGAGGTCCCGGGTTCGATTCCCGGCTGGGGATAAAGATTAAACAAAAACCATTATCCTCAGGTCTTGTATGTTTACATGTTTGTGCTGTCGCTGTTTCTGGTTCCCACGACACAGGGTATCCTAGTGTGGGGCCAGAAGCAGTGTGTGTGCCTGTATGTAAATCTAAATGTTTACGCTTAAATCATTCATTACAGATGGATGAAGTGTACATTTCTGAGCTGCGTGTCTGCTGGGACTGCAAGGCTGCACTCAAAAGATCTGAGACTTTTAAGAAGCAAGCTACCGAGGCATATCATCTGCTAAGAGGGGAGAATAAAGTGGTTAATATAACAATAATTACAGTAGATTTAAACATCATGAAAACAGACTGGCCAAACGTGTTGAAGGAACCCGTAAAAATAAGACGCTTGAAAAGTCTTTAGACCTCAAAGTCACTAATAAAGGCTAGCCACTAGTCTACAGCTCTCACAGAGTTACTAGTCTACAGCTCTCACCTCACAGAGTCACTAGTCTACAGCTATCACAGAGTCACTAGTCTACAGCTCTCACCTCACAGAGCGACTAGTCTACAGCTCTCACTTCACAGAGTCACTTGTCTACAGCTCTCACAGTGTCACTTGTCTACGACTAGCACCTCACAGAGTCACTAGCCTACAGCTCTCACCTCACAGCTCTCACAGAGTCACTAGTCTACAGCTCTCAAAGGGTCACTAGTCTACAGCTCTCACAGAGTCACTAGTCTACAGCTCTCAGAGAGTCACTAGTCTACAGCTCCCACAGAGTCACTAGTCTACAGCTCTCACAGAGTCACTAGTCTACAGCTCTCGCAGAGTCACTAGTCTACAGCTCCCACAGAGTCACTAGTCTACAGCTCTCACAGAGTCACTAGTCTAAGCTCTCACAGAGTCACTAGTCTACAACAGCTCTCATTCATTTCCATAGATATATATCGGTTTTGATACCGCATATCTCCGTCGAAAACTATATCTTGGTTGGTCGTAAAGCGGGGTCGTGAGAATAGCTTTTTTTGTTTTCGATGGAGATATTTTGTATCACGGTTCGATATTTCGACCATGGAGAATATCTCGATAGCGCGAGAATTGCCCCTCAGCTCTCACCTCACAGAGCCACTTACATCATCATCATCATCATCTTCAGCCCACATCGACCCACTGCTGGGCATAGGCCTCTTTGGCATTATCGACCGATTTCTTGTCACCTCCAGGAGCTATCCACCGCGCTATCCGTCTCGGCTCGCCGCTCGCGACTGCGTGCGTGCGAGCGAGACAGCGTCGACATAGCGCCGCGCCGACCTTGTGACGTCATCGATGAACTGCCGGCGACGGTCAAGCTGGAGATTGATGACGACATCGGTAAGAGTACGGAGACTTTTTCAAACGCGCGACAGCGTCGCTACTAACGCGCGTTAGTCGCATTTGCAACGCGCTTCAGAAGCGATGCCAACGCGCTACTAACGCGCTACAGTATCGCGACTGTATCGACCGTGTCAGAGGACATCGGGGAAAGAAAGCGCGTGTGCCGTAGAATCGCGTTTGCATCGCGACAGAAGCGCGATGGTATCGCGTTTGTATCGCGACTGAATCGTGGTTACGTGGGCACACAGCTATAGTGTATCTAATATAACAAGCAACTTGACAGATGTCAATCTTAGCCTGTTTGTGAAGGGATATTGCTCAGAAAAAAAAGGATTAATCAAAGGAATCGATACACCATTTAAGCATTTGTGAATCGGGAATAATTTTACAAGATTTGCAAAGAGACATTAGAATAGACAATATAGTTAATTACCGGCCAAGTGCGAGTCGGACTCGCGCACGAAGGGTTCCGTATATCTATAAAAAACCGCAAAAAAAATAATAATATTGTATCTTAAATATTAATTTAATTTTAATTTAATTATTTATTTTAAAAGTAAATAATATACTCAATATATTGTGAACATTTTAAGCGTCTACCTGCTACCATTATCAATATCGAGCAAAAATGAGCAAAAAAATCACGTTTGTTGTATGGGAGCCCCCCTAAATATTAAATTTCTTTTTATTTTTAGTATTTGTTGTTATAGCGGCAACAGAAATACATCATCTGTGAAAATTTCAACTGTCTAGCTACCACGGTTCATGAGATACAGCCTGGTGACAGACAGCAGACGGACGGACAGACAGCGAAGTCTCAGTAATACGGTCCCGTTTGGCACCCTTCGGGTACGGAATCCTAAAAATGAACTAATTATATCCCTAAGTGCGGATAGCAGTGATGACGATGGCAACTCTTCTGTTAGTTCAACTGAATAAACAATATCGATCCTTTCCGATTGTTTTGGTAACATCCCTAGAAAAGTGGATTTTATGAAGATTTAGGTTACCTGTCAAGTTGCTTCTAAGCATGGATAGAGTATAGCGACCGCATCGCGACTGTATCGATGCGAACGCGCGACAGCATCGCGACTGCATCGCTGCAAATAGTCGCCGTGGGCGAGGGCTCTAAAAGTTAATGGTAGGTAGATGCGAAAATTGCTCATTAAAACGGAAGGGGGCAAAATGTACGTTTCTTTCTGGGATGTTAGGAATAACACGAGGTATCCTCACAAATCTATTTGTAATTTTAATAACCTACCCTGTTTAAAATTTTAAGAGGCCAAGGCCTGCAAAATTGTTTCGTTTGAGGTTCATATAGCCTAGGATAAAAATGTACACTAGGCTAATATAATATGGGTATCATTTAAGCTATCACCAATTTAATTAGTTTTGTGTTTCTTAAATAATAGGGTTTGTCCTCAAAATAGTAGATCTGTCACCAAAATGTAGTCACCAAACAATGCAAAATCAGTTCCACAATAAATCACCTAAAATCCTGAGATATAAGGTCTAGTACCAAATAAATGTTTTTGTATGTACTATAATAGGTGTGTCCTAATAAGTATTTAAGCAAACTAATTTAAAGAGATCACCAATAAATTGTCGAGATATATTATCTAGTGCCAGATAAGTGTTTTTGGTATATATTATTTTGTTTTTCATTTGCATACGCTCGCTACGCTCCGCTTCGCTCGCTCCGGTTTTCCTTTTTCAAAGTTCCAACCTAACCTAAACCCAATTTAAATTTAGCCACAATAACCTACTCTAGCCATTTCGGTTTATTTGGTGACAGATCTACCATTCTGAGCACAGAGCTATTATTTAAGTAACAAAACTGTTATTATAAGAACGAAGTTTATATTCATGTAATGCAATATAATTTTATTGGTTATCGATCTCTTATTTTACACATATATTAACATTAATTTGATAATTCATACCTGGGAACAATTTTTGTTTATCTGAGAACGAAAATATTTCGTGGCGATAGATCTATTTATTAGGTGATACAACTTGATGACAAATATAAATTTTGATGATAGAAAATATAGTTCCCATATAATATTGTAATTAATAAAGCAAGCAAAGCGTATACGATTTGCTTGCAATCTATTTACGATCTGTTTGCGATTCTTTAGGAGCATACAAAATGACGCCATTTTGGGTGTTTTAGAAGCGTTAGCGATCCAATATAAGTGCGTTTCTCAGAGCAGCATCGGGCCCCAGAACTTCCGATGATGTCCTAAAGATAAATTAGATATCTTCTTTCTACATGGTCAAAACCAACGGGTGAGCCCAGTGGCTTATATCTGGGTGTACATCTACCGACACGCAACGGATGTGATTGATGTGATTTATGACTTGTACGTACTGAGCCAGCGTGGTGGAGTATGGCTCAATCTTACTCGGTACCGGGTAAAGGCCTGTGCCCCTCGGTGGGGACATTAATGGGCAACATTTATTTTACTTTACCTCCACCGTCCCTGCTGGCATCTATCGTCAGCAATAAATTAAGTTGGATCTCATTTCATTTTATAATTTTATGTGGCAAATAAACACTTCATAATTCATAATTTCTTTATTGCACAGAATTAATTGCAATGACAAAAAGTGAATAAAAACAGTGTACAAAGGCGAGCTTAACACTTCTTCTTCTTCTTCTCAAATATTAGCAATACAGACTGCAACACAAATACGTCGCCTGCCCGCGTTGCGTGTCGGTAGATGTACGTCCAGCTTTAATTTCCCCATCAAGGGGCACAGGCCTTTACCTGGGTACGGGTAAGATTGAGCCATAGTCCAACATGCTGGCTCGATGCGGGTTGGTGGAGGGATTCTCAGCACATCTGAAACACGGAACGCCCAATGTACTTTAAGAGACCGGTGACCGCGTGAATTTCCCATACAAACGTAATACAAAAATGATTTGAATTTGAAAAATAGTTTAACGTATTTAGACTGTTAATCGGATTTATACACTGTTTACGCAGGTTCCTGGTCTGTATACCAGGGTTCCTCTTCAACCAATTTATAAATATTTCTAAGTTATTTGAATAAGAACCTTGGTATACGACCAGGAACCTGCGTAGACAGTGTATTAATCCGATAACAGTCTAAATGCTTTGAACTGTAGCAGTCGCCGCAGGCAGAAAGACACCCACACGGCACGGCTGCCGGTGGGATACTGAAGCTCTGCGAAGGCGCAGCGATGTATTTACGCTCGCGACTTACGACGTATCGGTTTTGAGACACGGCGATGAAATCGTGCATAATCGCGCCGGCTGCTATTCGTAGGATAGCTAAATATTGTATATAGTTAGGAATAGTGGAACGCGAAAGATATCGTCTTCAATACACAATTATTCTTTTACTCCTACTACCGAATCCCCAAATTGGTGACCCCGACGTGATCAAGATGGAAGAGAAAAATAATGAAATCGACATGGCAGAAAATGCAAGCCGCATCGAGACAATCTCCGTTCAGAGTCGGATTCCTACGTTCTGGCGTGATAAACCCCGGCTATGGTTTGCTCAGTTTGAGGCCATATTACTCGGTCAGAAACTTAGCGACGAACAAAAGTACAGCCTCGTCGTGAGAAACCTAGAAAAAACGGACGTGGAACAGATAAGCGACATCATTATGTCTCCCCCGAGCAGCAAGAGATACGACGAAGTAAAAAGAAGATTATTATCAGTATATGAAGAGTCGGAAACAAAGCAACTACAAAAACTTCTAAATGAAATGGAACTAGGAGACCAAAAACCCAGCCAGCTACTTCGTCGCATGAAAGACTTAGCAAGAGACAAGATTCCGGACCCAACCCTGCAAATGTTGTGGTGTAGACATCTACCATCGTCAACAAGAGCTGTTTTGTCAGTCAGCAACGAAACCGACATCGATATTCTAGCAGCTATGGCGGACAAAATGCAGGAACAGAACAAAGAAGTCAACTCCATTTGCGAATGTCACTCTTCAACTTCAAAGCAAGATAACTACCAAGATTTGCGCAACATGATCGAAGATCTTACCAACGAAATCAGCGAGTTAAAAATGCGACAATCGCGCTCATGGAATCGGACCCCGCCGCCGCCGTCACGAAGACAAGATCAATACCGGTCTCGCTCACGCACACTCTCGCGCTCGAGGCAACACGGTAGCAATGGCGAGCATGAGTCATCGTCATCATCAACGCGTACCGGTCTATGCTACTTCCACGCACGTTTCGGAGGTACAGCATGGAAGTGCCGACAACCATGCAACTATCGCCCGGCGGAAAACTAAAGAAGATCTCAGCAGAGACGGAACCTGAGGTCAACAGCATTTCTTCATACCGTCTATTCGTGAATGACAGCAAAAATCATTTACGATTTCTCGTCGATACCGGAGCAAACATATCGGTATTACCATCTACTAAACGAAAAATGAAGCCAACAAAAGATATCCTGTACGCAGCAAATGGCACGAGCATCAAGACGTACGGCGAGAAAACACTCGAACTCAATCTCGGATTACGAAGACCACTCAGGTGCACCTTCATCGTAGCAGACGTGCAGAGACCAATATTAGGTGCAGACTTCTTACGTCATCACAACCTTCTAGTCGATCTTCGGGCTGGAAAACTCATCGACAAGAAGACAGAATTATCAGTCGAGGGAGACATCACTCACACCACTACGCCAAGAATACTCACTATTAACAAACTGGACCCATACCACGACCTGCTACATAAATACACCGAGATAACGTCAGCAATGTTCAGCAAACCGAGCGACACCGCAGTCGAACACCACATCATCACTACTGGACCTCCTGTATACTGCAGAGCCCGTCCTCTACCGCCGCATAAATACGAAATAGCAAAGAACGAATTCCAAATAATGATGGATCAAGGAATATGCCGCCCATCAAACTCTCCATGGGCAAGCCCACTTCACTTGGCAAAGAAGAAGAATGGCGAATATAGACCGTGCGGTGATTACCGAAAACTGAACGAGATCACGAAACCGGATAGATACCCAATCCCTCGACTTCGTGATTTCACATACAATCTAGCCGGCAAAAAGATATTTTCGAAGATAGACCTCCGCAAGGCTTACAACCAAATACGAATGAATGAAGAAGATATAGAGAAGACTGCTGTAATCACACCTTTCGGATTATTCGAATTTCCACGAATGTGCTTCGGACTTCGTAATGCAGGACAAACCTTCCAGCGTCACATCGACAACATACTGAGAGGCATGAACTTCGTGTTCCCATTCGTCGACGATTTACTGATCGCGTCAAATACAGAAGAAGAACACAGAAGACACCTGGAGACCCTATTTTCAACGCTTCAGAAAAATAAGCTGCGAATAAACGTGTCGAAGTGCGTTTTTGGACAACAAAAACTGGAATTTTTGGGATACATGGTCTCAAAAGACGGCATAGAACCAATCGAAGAACGCGTTTCTGCCATAATGGCATATCCAGAACCAAAAAACATACAAGAACTTCGTCGGTTTTTGGGGATTATTAATTTCTACAGAGATAACATTCGCCATGCCGCCCACTCCCAAGAAAAACTATATAAATACCTACACGCCGCGAAGAAGAACGACAAGACGCAAATACAATTAACAAAAGAAGAGAAGGAAGCATTTGAAGAATGCAAAAATGGCATCAAGAACGCTGTTAAGTTATCGCACCCCTCTACAACTTCACCGATTTCACTCATGTGCGATGCTTCAAACACTTGCGTTGGCGCCGTTTTACAACAAAACAATGGAGAACAATGGAAGCCGCTTGGATTTTTCTCAAAGAAATTGAACGACGCCCAGCGCAAATATAGCACATACGACCGGGAATTACTAGCTATATATCTGGCCATCAGACATTTCCGTAAAATGTTCGAAGGAAAAGAAATTGTGGTTTTCACGGACCACAAACCACTAAAGTTCGCGCTATCACGAAAAAATAGCAAGACAGAAACCCCATTACGCACCAGATACCTGCACTACATCAGTCAATTCACATCAAGAATCGAACATGTAGTGGGAGAAGAAAATACAGTTGCAGACGCACTGTCACGAATAGAGGACATCACAAGCCCATCTCCAATTGACTACGAAGAATTATCACAAAGACAACAAACCGACCCGTCGTTAAGACGTCATGAAAAATCAAAAACTCGATTTCAAGTATGTAACTGCTCCGAACTCAAGCAAAAAAATATTATGCGAAACATCCACGGGCATCGCCAGACCCTACCTACCGGAGGCACTACGTCACATCGCTCACTTAGCGATACACGAGGTGAGTCACCCCGGCATCAGAGCAACCCGAAAACTTATGACTCGTCGATTCTTCTGGCCGGGCATGAACACAGATGTCAATAATTGGACAAAAAGTTGCATCGCGTGTCAAAGAGTGAAGGTTCAACGACATACAATTTCACCACTGGAAGAATATCAAAACGCAGAACGCCTATCACATGTTCATGTAGACATCGTGGGCCCACTACCTATATCGAATGGAAAAAGATACTGCATAACAATGATCGACAGAGCAACGAAATGGCCAGAAGCTTTCCCAGTATCAGACATCAGCGCTGAAACAGTGTCAAAAGTAATCTACGAAGGGTGGATAACACGTTTTGGATGCTGCTCCCGCTTGACCAGTGATCAAGGAAAACAATTCGAAGCCAACTTATTTAAAAACTTAATGAAGAGGATGGGAATCGAAAAATCAAGAACAACCGCTTATCACCCACAAGCAAACGGCATGATCGAAAGATGGCACAGAACGCTAAAAGCAGCCCTCACCGCAAGACTTCAAAACTCCAACTGGACGGAAGAATTACCAACGGTGTTATTCGGCCTACGCGCGGCAATCAAGGACAACGGTGACTCAGCATCACCATCAGAAGCCTTGTATGGAAAGGCAATGAGGTTACCCGGGGAGTTCCACGGCGAAACACCACCTGGAACTATAACAACCCACTTCGAGGACACAATAACGAAAGCTATGCAAAGAATGCAAGCTGCGAAAAGAAGCCACAAGCATCAAGCAATATTCATACACGACGAGCTACATTCATGCTCGCACGTATTTATACGGAATGACGCATACCGCAAGCCGTTGACTCCTACCTACGACGGGCCATTCAAAGTTTTACAGCGAGACGGGAAAGTCTACACCGTGCAATTGGACAAGAGAATAGCAAGAATATCTGTCGACAGACTTAAACCGGCATTCCTGCTACATGATGAAGAAGCTGAAAATCATAACAGCGTCATACAAGCGAAGAGTCATTATATCACACGTTCAGGAAGATCATCCAAACCACCGGTACGCTTCGCTGGGGAAGAGCTATGTAGCAGTCGCCGCAGGCAGAAAGACACCCACACGGCACGGCTGCCGGTGGGATACTGAAGCTCTGCGAAGGCGCAGCGATGTATTTACGCTCGCGACTTACGACGTATCGGTTTTGAGACACGGCGATGAAATCGTGCATAATCGCGCCGGCTGCTATTCGTAGGATAGCTAAATATTGTATATAGTTAGGAATAGTGGAACGCGAAAGATATCGTCTTCAATACACAATTATTCTTTTACTCCTACTACCGAATCCCCAAAGAACTAATCAAATTCAAATCATTTTTGTATCACGCTTGTATGGGAAATTCACGCGGTCACCGGTCTCCTAAGCAAAGAGTTTCGTTAAGCTGAGCTTATTTATCTTTACAGACAGATCACCGTCCCCACTGTCGAAGAGTTGGCGCCATTCGGACATCTTCGGTGACCACGAGCCGAGAGAAGTCAAACACCAACGCGACGATAAAAAAAATATCGACATTTTGTTCTCTAGTAATGAAGGGAATAAAGCGAATAGCGAATTCTTTAAGACAATATTTTTATGCGGAACGTGCAATGCTGAATTTCGTTCGGAAAGTCGTTTGAGTAAGCACATGGGCACATGTAAACTCTTCACTCCGAAAGATTTTGTTAAAGGGCGCACTAAGGAAGAGAAAAGTTCTCGCGTAAGGAAAAGAAAGAAGCCTTATAAGTGCGAGGAGTGTCCGAAAGCATTCTCGAATATCTCCGATATGCGTAGCCACATGAGAGGGCACTTGAATAGGCCGAAGTGTAAAGTGTGCAGAAAAGAGTTCTTCAACAAAGGGAATTTGTTGGCTCACATGAGGACACACACAGGCGAGAAGCCTTACGATTGTGATGAATGCCCAAAAGCTTTCTCGAATAAATCGGATTTGCGGAAACATGTTAGAACACATAGCGGTGATAAGCCCTATCAGTGTCTTGTGTGTCTGAAAGAGTTTAGGCAAAATAGTACTTTACATGTGCACATGAAAATTCATACGGGTGAGAAACCACATCAGTGCCATTTGTGCGAGAAAGGGTTTTCTACAAACGGCCAGTTACGGATCCACATGGGTGCACACACGGGAGAGAGACCAAAGTGCAAGGTGTGTTCAAAAGAGTTTTCCCAGACTGGCAATCTCAATGCACATATGCGATTACACACAGGAGAAAAGCCATATGAGTGTGATGAGTGTCTAAAAAAGTTTTCATACAAGTCAGATATGCGTAAACACATGAGAACACACGCAGAGGATAAACCTTTCCAGTGTACACTGTGTAATAAGGAATTTGCGCAGAACCGATATTTACAGTTGCATATGAAGACTCATACAGGAGAAAAGTCGTGTTACTGTAATGTGTGTGAAAAAGGATTTATAACTAAGAAACAGTTACTTATTCATATGAGAACACACAACGGGGAAAAAATCGTCGACGATAGTAGTAAAACATTTTCTACTCAAAATCAATCTGATTTATCCAACCCTGAAAAGAAGCGATACCTGTGTGACGTGTGTTCAAAGAGTTTCTCCTTCAAAAGTAGTTTACATACACATATGAGAAAACACACAGGCGAGAAACCATTCAGGTGTGAGTTATGTCCAGATGAATTTTCGACAAAAACAAATCTAGTCCTTCACACAAGATCACATAATGGCGAGAAACCTTATGATTGTATTGTTTGCCAAGAAACATTTTTGACGAAACAAGACAAGCGTAAGCACATGAAAATCCACGCTGAGAACAAACCATATCAATGCAAAATGTGCGAAAAAGCATTTATGCATAACAGTTATTTACAAGTGCATTTGAAAATTCACACCGGCGAAAAGCCTTTTCAGTGTAATGTGTGTCAAAAAAGATTTCTTACAAAAGCCCAACTTCCTATTCATATGAGGACTCATACGGGAAAAAAACCTTATCTGTGTGATGTGTGTTCTAAAAGATTCTCTTACAAAAGCAGTTTGCAAACTCACATGAGAATACATACCGGCGAGAAGCCATATAAATGCAGTATATGTCAAAGAGGCTTTTCAACAAACGCCAATTTACTATTTCACATTCGGACGCACACAGGAGAAAAACCTTATCAATGTAACGAGTGTCCAAAAGCATGTTCTATTAAAGAAGACTTACGCAAGCACATGAGAATTCACACCGGCGAAAAGCCGTACCAGTGCAAAGTGTGCTTAAAAGGGTTTACAGTGAATAGCAATTTGCATGTGCACATGAGGACTCATACAGGGGAGAAGCCATTTCAGTGCGAAGTGTGCCAGAACGTTTTCTCTTCAAACTACGATCTTCGTCAACACGTGCGAATACATACAGGCGAGAAACCTTACCCGTGCGCTGTGTGTCAGAAACTGTTTGCGCGCAAGTCAAGTCTACGGAAGCATATGAAGACGCATGCTTGTAAAATGTAAAGTTCATAATAACAATCACTATTTATTAGAGGAATATATTTAATCTCAACTCAAAAATACTCGTTTGTACTTATTTATTTATTTGTTATTTTATTTCTAAGTCCACATCACATACGTACTTCAAATATCATTAATGATACAAGTGGGATATGGTGTATGGGATATGATGTCCAATTTGTACTATTTACATTACATAGTTTAAATATGTTGTTTGCAAGAAATCAATTAACAATAATCGCTGTAATTTCGATGAACGCAGCTGGACTCAAGCCACCCTCCCAATCAGAGGCCCGGTGTCTAAGCATGACAGCAGCAGACCCCAGCGGGGAAGGAAAGGGGCGAAGAGCCTTGTGACGTCGTAGCATGGGATAACCTCTCTCTCGTACAGCGCTTCACGCCATGAGCACACAGCTCCTTGAATTATTGTATTTCAGTCAATAAAACCATATTTGTGAAGATTTTAAAAAAAATATTCAAGGGAGCTGTGTGCTCATGGCGTGAAGCGCTGTACGAGAGAGAGGTTATCCTATGCTACGACGTCACAAGGCTCTTCGCCCCTTGCCTTCCCCGCTGGGGTCTGCTGCTGTCATGCTTAGACACCGGGATCCGCAAAATCTCATATGTGGCGCTCCCAGTTTTATTTTCGGCACATGGCGCACGTGACCTCTATGGTAAAATCATAAACCCATCACTCGGTGACGTAGAGGCACACCTCGGACACTCCATAGAACGCTCGTAAAATAATCACCTGTAACTACTTCATAACCAAATAATGTTTGTATACGTGCAAATGTGTGCGTAAACTTTGCTAGGGCTGGTGGCGCGGCAAATGCAGCGATATTATGTGACGTATACGCGTCGTCACTCGTCCGGCGTTCAGCCCTGTCTATTGATCTTTTAACGAATCTTTTGACGCCAGGGGTGGGATGCGGTATCCGAATCAGCGCGGGGAAGGGAGTGGCCGTTCTGTACGGAGTACTATTATCTCTTATGTGGTAGAGGTCTCGTGTGTGGCCGAGGCCAGGAATGCCTGGACGCAAGCCTGTCCGAGGTAAAATTTCCCAGTTAATTCAAAATCACAAAGGTTATGGGACGAGCCTCTCTGCATCCTAACTAGAGATGAACTAACTAACACATCGAGTAGTTCAGCCACAGTAATATTATACTAATACAGATAGACCACCTAGAACAAAATATGACACCGGCGTAAACTGACGGAAGCTTCTTTAGTTCGAGGCTATTATCGCTTGGTGCAGCACCATCGAAAAATTGCAAATACCACGAGATGGTGTTAAGATATATAGGATTTATTCTAAGATTAGCGCCACCTAGAAGTATGTTAACTGAAACCATTGCGTTTACAAATCTATCTCCTCACGTCATCTCTTTTTAACGAAGGGTTACTAATTTGTATGGGATGAGCACCCTGTGGTTCAGCAGAGCGCGCTCGTCTCCTAGCAACCACGAAAAGGAGTCTGGTCACTGGCTGCACGCTGACACTCGATGCACATCGGCACCCAGTTCGACCGAGCGACGCCCCACACTCGCCGTCTGCTTGCGACTCGGCGGCGGCGTTAGGATGAACAAACCCCATCGCTGCCGATGTGGTGCCAGGGTAGACCTATACGTTCACCACGGCCTCTCATGCGCAGCACCGACCGTTGGTCCCGCCATGCCAGCCAGCCTGAATGACGTCATTAGCCGGGCCCTTGCCAGTTGTGGCGTGCCAGCCATCCTCTTCTTCTTCTTTTTATTAATGGCGTCCTAACCTCTTTTAAGGTTAATTTTGCCAGTGTCAAGTGGTCAGGTTCTCATTTGAGAACCTGGAAATTATAATGTCTTGAGATGATTTGATGATTATGATGATGATTATTTGTCGCTCGTTAGCACTAGGGAGGACGTGAAGGGCTGTGGGTTCCAAGTAATTCCTTCGGACGTGAGGGACTGCCTCCCCTAGCCATCCTCGAACCCAATGGTCTGGCGCGCGACGATGGCAGGAGGCCGGATGGGTGGACGCTCATGCCTTGGTAGAACGGAAGGTCGCAGGTTTGGGACGCGACCTGCGTTGACACGCTGGCCCCGCGTCACCTAACAGCGACCTCTGCCACAGCTGGCGCTGCCTTTCGGCTTTGCGACCCTCGGGCCGTGAGGCCCTGACCTGACTGCCCCTGACGTCCGACGAGCCTTCAAAGACATCTCCAAGCGACTCGTCGAAGCGTCAGCACTTACCTCGCTCAACGCATTAGCATCGCGATACAGCGAGGTAACGGTGCCAGCTTTCTGGGCAACCCACCCGGCAGCGATCTGGGCGAAATTGTTAGTTTACTTAGACTTATTATAATATTTAGATGAGAAAACTGCATGGTCTTTACCATCTCAGCGCAAAGAAATCCAAGAGGGGCGATGGACTGAGTCAGTACGTCTCTCCTCGGTGTATTTTCTTAGACTTAAGTAGAAATACATAACATTGTGTTTTTAAGGCTCTGACATTTTAACACGTTAAACGCCATGGGGGACACCGTTAGGGCCCCAGTCAAATAGTAGTGGGAGCCATATGAAAATTTGAAATTTTGACAAATTTCATACCTAGGTTTTTTTGCTTCAGGCACGGGAAATGTATGAAAACATAAAACAATTCGATAATTTATTTATTTATTTATTTATTGACAATAAGACAACAGTACAACACCATAGCGCACTTATTGCTAAAGACTTAACATTTATTTACTTAGTAGTAAAAAGAGTTGGTACTCTAATTTTGGTATAATCATTTATTTATTAGTTAATTTTGCATAAATACTGGTGTCACTCGCCAAGTATTTGATGTTGTACACTTGGAATAACCTATTGTTGATTTATTTATCCTTTCCATCCTGGGTTTGCTGGAAGGAATCTCTCGATAGAGATAAGCTCGCCTTTGTACATGTCATTTCCATTTTTAATTGTCATGATGTATTGATTTGTGTGCAATAAAGTATATATAAATAAAGTATTTATAAAACCGCGTTTTCGCCTGTGGGGGCCGCGGGGGTCACGCTGCTGGTCACATTTTATTTGTTTATATCAGCCTGAATAATAAAAATATACTGCAAAACTAGCTGTACTCGAAACCCTAAAAACCGCACCAAAATCGGTTCATTCGTTTGGGAGATAAATAATAAGATAAATTATGACAAACATACTAACCACCCGTATACATGCACACGCAATCGCTTATTTAGAAGTCCCTACAAAAACGCCATATATTTCTAAGTTCACTAATTTTTTTTAGAACCAAGCTGACTTGACTTGTCTACGGGGCCACGGCCCGGGGGTCACATAAGATGCAAATTAGCTCGATGTATGTGCCCGGCGGCTCATCAGAGTGGTTTGGAATCGTCTCTATGCCGCGGTCACATGGTGTCCCCCACGGCCCCAATGTAAACATTGTGTGGCGGCCAAATGGTGCCCCACATGGCCTCAATAGAAAGATACGAAAATTTCTTTTGCGGTTAACGTGTTGTAGCAGCATCGACACAGCGACTCATACTGAAGATCGAGAGGCGCGGCCCGGTTTATTATATGGTGTGAGACAGCCTATCATGCATTCCACTCGCACCCTCCGCACATCGTAATCCTCTTGCGCGATCCTTACAGGGTCAGCTATTTTGTATATATTGTATTATATTATTAAATAAACTGTCTCAGTTCGCAAATAGCAAAGCATTGTTTTTACTTATCAGCTACAGCATTCCTGCCTCAACAGTGGTGACCCCGACTTTGATTAAAAACACGCAACAACAAGTACGCAAAATGGCCAATCAGGATCAAACCCAAGGATCTTCAACCGATTACAAAGAACTCTCCGGCATATCAGTGAATATGAGAATACCACCCATCTGGCGTGATAGACTTCGCCTTTGGTTCGCCCAGTTCGAGTCAATCGTCTCTTCTCACCAAAAAGGAGACAAGGCTATGTATGACCTCGTAGTCGGACAGCTGGAGCGCCAGGACATCGATGAAATATGCGACATTATGTTAGACCCACCGGAAAACAACAAGTATCCAGCAATTAAGAAGCGCTTATTAGAAGTCTACGAGGATTCAGAGCAGCGCCGAATCCAAAGATTATTTTCTGAAATGGAGCTCGGTGACAACAAACCCTCCCAGCTACTGCGGCGCATGCAGTCTCTCGCCGGCAACAGCATTCCCGAGTCAACGCTACGCATTATGTGGACCAATCACCTGCCTCAGTCAGCACAAGCCGCGCTAACGATTAGCGAAACAATAGCCAAGAAAACGGATCTGAACGAACTCGCACTTGTCGCAGATAGAATATTGGAACAAACCAACGTTTGCTCAGCCGCACGCTCCGTTTCAATTGCGGCCGTCGACCACCAACAACCATCCACGTCATCCAGTCCGCAGAAAAGTGCTGAAAATCATGAAGAAATGACCATACACGAAAAAATTGACATGCTTGTCTACGAAATCGCGGAATTGAAAGCACAGCGACGAGACGACCAACGCAGAGCACAGTTCCGCCGTGACTGGCGCGGGCGCAGTGAGCGCACTGGCAGCGGCAACGCACGAAGACCGCACCTCTCTCACTCCAGCGCACCTCACATGTACTCGCAACAGGTCCCGCTTACCGCCGCCAATGATACCTGCTACTATCATCGTCGCTATGGAAGGAATGCGCAGAGATGCACACGGCCATGCAAGTTTGATCATAACAACTTTACTTCGCCGTCGGAAAACTAAATACAGCGTTGGCTGAGACGGCAACCGGCGCTTGGAATAATTCACACCGTCTATTCGTCTACGACAAGCAGTCAAAGCTATCGTTTCTGATCGACACCGGTGCAAATATTTCCGTCATTCCCAAACAAAAGGGAAGACGTGCGGAACCAACGAAACTATCATTGTATGCAGCCAACAATACCGTCATACCAACATATGGCGAGAAAACATTGGACCTGGACCTCAGCTTAGGAAGACCCTACCGATGGAAGTTTGTCATTGCAGCAGTCAGTAAGCCAATACTAGGCGCTGATTTCTTACAACATCATCAACTTCTCGTCGACATCGCCGGTCGATCACTGATCGATAAAGTCACCAATCTTTCCATCAAAGCACCGTTATGCAGTTCACCGGTGCCTACAATTCGCACCATTGACATCGGACAAAAGTACCACGACATTTTGGCAGAATTCCCAGACGTCACACGATTATCATCAATGAAGGAGTGTCCCAAGCATGACGTGGAACATCACATCGAAACCACGGGTCCACCTATATATTCAAAGGCGCGGCCAATTCCTCCGCATCGCTATCATGCAGTCAAGAAAGAATTCGAAGACATGATGCAGCAGGGCCTATGCCGTCCCAGCAAAAGCCCTTGGTCGACGCCTCTTCACGTTGTACCCAAGAAGAATGGAGACCTTCGAGTTTGCGGAGACTACAGAAGGCTTAACTCCGTCACAAGACCAGACCGGTACCCAATACCGAGACTGAAAGATTTCACCTATCAACTCAGCGGGAAGGAAATATTTTCAACGTTGGATTTGAACCGGGCGTACCAGCAACTGCCAGTCTTAGAAGCCGATATTGAGAAAACAGCCATTATTACGCCTTTCGGTTTGTTTGAGTTCCCAAGAATGTGCCCAGGACTCAAGAACGCGGGCCAAACCTTTCAACGGTTCATCCATCGAGTACTTCAAGGCCTTGACTATGCGTTTCCATTCGTGGATGACGTCATACTCGCTTCTACTACGGAAGAGGAACACGCTAGACACCTCCGCGCAGTTTTACAACGATTGAACGAGTTCGGCATCACTATTAACGCGTCGAAATGCGTACTTGGACAAGAAGAAGTTAAATTTCTTGGTTACTCAGTATCCAAGGATGGCATCAAACCACTCGAAGAGAAAGCTCAAGCTATCGTCACGTTCCCGAAACCGACAACAATCCAAGAATTGCGAAGATTCCTCGGCATGCTAAATTTTTACCGAGAAAACATTCCAAAGGCCGCGGAAATACAAGCGCCACTGAATGCTTACCTTCACAACTCTAAGAAGAATGACAAAAGCAAAATCGTATGGAACGACGAAGCAGAAAAAGCATTCAACTCGAGCAAAGACTGCATACGTAACGCAGCTTTGCTCGCACATCCGTCTGCCTCCGCCCCCCTCGCCCTCATGTGTGACGCATCCGACTCGAGCGCAGGAGCGGTACTACAACAGCGAGTAAACAACGCCTGGCAACCACTCGGCTACTTTTCCAAGAAGTTTTCGCCTACACAGCAGCGATACAGCACATACGATCGCGAGCTGTTGTCTATCTACATGGCACTGAAACACTTCAGGAAGATGTTCGAAGGGCAACATCTCACCGTATTCACCGACCATAAACCGCTGACCTATGCGATCAACAAGCCGCCGTCCGACAACGACACGCCCCGACGAACGCGTCAACTACTTTTCATCAGCGAGTTTACAACAGATGTACGACACATCAGCGGGCAAGATAACGTCGTCGCAGATGCTCTGTCACGCATAGAAGCTATCACATGCCCCGCCCCCATCGACTACAGGGAGCTCGCCACTGCACAAGAGACGGACACACAAATTAAACCGCTACTGCTACAAAGAAATTTGCAACTAAAGAAGATGAATATACCTAACTCAAACGAGATGATTTACTGCGAGATATCTACATCACACGTTCGACCTTACCTCCCTGAAGACTTTCGTCGCATCGCATTTAACGCCGTGCACAACATAAGCCACCCAGGCATTAGAACCACGCGCAAGCTCATGCAAGAGAAATACTTCTGGCCTTCCATGAACACGGACATCGGCAACTGGGCCAAAACATGTACTTCGTGTCAACAAGCCAAGATTCAAAGACACACATCGAGCAACATAGCGACCTTTCCTCCGTGCGACCGTTTCGAGCATATCCACGTTGACATTGTTGGGCCGCTATGCACGACAGCGCAAGGGCATCGCTATCTCGTCACTATAATCGACCGCAAGACTCGATGGCCTGAAGCCTTACCCGTGCAAGAAATAACCGCCGAAACTATAGCGAGGACTGTTTACGAGGGATGGATAAGCCGCTTCGGATGTCCGGCCAGCCTCACCAGCGACCAAGGCCGCCAATTTGAAAGTCAACTTTTCTCTGCACTGGCGAAATTACTCGGCATTGAGAAAATACGAACTACTGCATACCATCAACAAAGTAACGGGATAGTAGAACGCTGGCATCGCTCACTCAAAGCAGCGCTTATGGCCCGTTTAGAAAACATCAACAAGTGGACAGACGAACTACCTACTGTTCTATTGGGGCTACGAGCAGCGACGCGACCGGACACGGGAACAAGCGCAGCTCAACTTACATACGGGCGCGCACTTCGCCTGCCAGGCGATTTCATCGCATCTCCAGCAAGAGGGGTGTCAACGCGGCCAATGGAAATGACTCACAACTTCGTCAATCAGCTGGCGCAACAGATCAATGACCTCCGTCCGGTAGAACGTAAACAAAGCAGACAACGTACGATTTTCGTGCACAAGGACTTGCACACATGTGAATACGTCTTCATGCGTGTTGACGCTGTACGAAGACCTCTGCAGGCACCCTACGAAGGACCCTATCCGGTGTTACAAAGATGCGACAAGTACTTTTTACTACAATTGCCGGGTCGACAAGTCAACGTGTCCATCGATCGCCTCAAACCAGCTTACACTATGAGCGAAGAGTCGTCTGAGGAAAACATAGAACGGAGGACAAGATCAGGACGTGTTGTTAGACCTCCCGTACGCTTCGCTTGAGGGGGAGCACTGTAGCAGCATCGACACAGCGACTCATACTGAAGATCGAGAGGCGCGGCCCGGTTTATTATATGGTGTGAGACAGCCTATCATGCATTCCACTCGCACCCTCCGCACATCGTAATCCTCTTGCGCGATCCTTACAGGGTCAGCTATTTTGTATATATTGTATTATATTATTAAATAAACTGTCTCAGTTCGCAAATAGCAAAGCATTGTTTTTACTTATCAGCTACAGCATTCCTGCCTCAACAGTGTTAACAGAGGTACGGGGGAGTTTCTTGCCCTTCTTCGCTCCATCCCTAAGCCCACAACTTCCGAACGGGCGGTAGTATACTAAAATATTAATATTATATTGACGTTGACTAAGTAATCTGTATGATTTTATGGTCAATAAAAAAAATGAACTTTGAACTTGAACATGAACTTAGTTGTTAGTTTATGTTTAATGATATTTTCTTTGTATACAGGTGTAACAGACGGGTGTAGTCATATTTAAGATGGTTGTTAGGGAGACTATTCTGAGCAACTTTTACTGTGAAACCGATTTGATCAGAGCAACTTTATTTTTCATTGCTCCATACTTTTGGGTCCGGGCGGTCAGCTGATTTATATAGAGAAGTGAAAATTAAAGTTGCTTGATCATATCGGTTTCACAGTGAAAGTTGCTCAGAATGATGTCCCTAACGCGCCATTCCAAATTCTGTGTATGAGTTAACGCTGCAGGTATAAGTCCGCATAGTTCGTGTCATCCCTTTTTAGGGTTCCGTACCCGAAGGGTGCCAAACGGGACCCTATTACTGAGACTTCGCTGTCCGTCCGTCTGTCCGTCTGTCCGTCTGTCCGTCCGTCCGTCCATCCGTCCGTCCGTGGGGTAGCATAGCACTGAGATGGGATTTGACAAAATTAAGTCCTCAAGGGGGGGGGGGGGGGGGATAAGGGGTACAGTTTATATTAAACTCAATCTAATTAAATAGGGTTTGTGGAAGTCGGTTTTTTCTAAGGTTTATTTTTTGTTTTAATTATTAAACGTCATGTTTCAATGTTTTCAAAAATTCTCGAACAGCTCGAGATACTCGAGAAATCACTCTGAAGATTTCTCGGCACTCGAGAATCAAAATATGGCGAGAAATCATAAACCCTAAGGGGAGCACTAAGAAAGGATATTTTTAAACTCACCCCCTGAGGGGGTGAAACGGGGGTCCAAAGTTTATATGAAAGTCCGTCAGTTTTGAAGTTATGGCAGACCGGGGACACACCGCAAATTACCTACAAAGCTACAAGTACCATAGGCCTCGCCGACGACGCTCCTCGCAAACGGCGCTTGATTCAGTGGATTGCCGTGTTCAATAAAGAAATTATGAAATATTGAATCTCATTTGAATGTCTAAATAAGTATAAGATTAAAAAGCTGACGTTTTACTTCCGAAGGACATTGAAAGTTAAGATATCGTACTTCTACTTCGACTCGACCAAGCCAACTATACGAATGTCAGGCATCTTCCATCTTAGTCAAGTAGTACCTACCTAGGTAGGTACATAGAATACATACTTACCAAGTGTTTACTTTCGTAATGGCTATTATCGTACTCCACAAAATAGACATACCCACAGAAAGTACATACTAGTGGCTCTGTGAGCTGTAGACCTCGCGAGTATGTCGGTGGGAAAGCTGAACTGCTAACACACGTAGAGGAGAACAGAAAAAAAAACAAACAACAAACAAACAAACAAACATACGAAAGCATGTTTGCCCAATCCTGAAACGGAGACGCTTCGCTCGCTCGGTCAAAAAAAAAAACCCAAATAATTTTCTTTCAATAACACATACAAACTTATGAATGTACCTGGTTAGCCGCACCAATAACTTTGTAAACTACATTTTGCGATCTAAAATACAACCTATTAACGTTTTACTAAAATTATTGACCGAGCGAGCGAAGCGAGCGAAGCGTCTCCGTTTCAGGTTTGGGCAAAAATGCTTTCGTATGTCCGGTTGTTCTCCTCTACAGGTCGCATTTATGAACCGATTCTCGTGAAATTTTGTGAGCAGGTTGAAAAAATAAATAGAATTTTTTACTCGAGCCAGTTTTTTGATTTTTTTCAAAATGGCGGAGATAAAATCGCTACAACCCAAACGGCTCGATGGATATTAACAAATGAGGTGTCGTTGGATTCGTAAAGACCATGAGAGTGAAACAGATGAGCGAGCGAAGCGAGCGAAGCGTCCCCGTTTCAGGTTTGGGCAAAAATGCTTTTGTATGTCCGGTTGTTCTCCTCTACAGGTCGCATTTATGAACCGATTCTCGTGAAATTTTGTGAGCAGGTTGGAAAAATAAATAGAATTTTTTACTCGAGCCAGTTTTTTGATTTTTTTCAAAATGGCGGAGATATGGGGTTTTAAAATGTAAAAAAATCGCTACAACCCAAACGGCTCGATGGATATTAACAAATGAGGTGTCGTTGGATTTGTAAAGACTATGAGAGTGAAACAAATTATATAATTTTAGTAAAAAGTCAATAGGTTGTATAAAAGATCGCGAAATGTAGTTTACAAAGTTATTGGTGCGGCTACTTTCATACTGCATGTACGTAACCAGGTACATTCATAAGTTTGTATGTGTTATTGAAAGAAAATTATTTGGGTTATTTTTTTTATGTGTGTTAGCAGTTCAGCTTTCCCACCGACATACTCGCGAGGTCTACAGCTCACAGAGCCACTAGTATAGTAGGTGTAGGTATTATTTTTAAAGTAAACGCGGGCAACGGATGGTGCGCGGCAACCCACTGAATCTAGCACCTTGCAAGGTGCGCGTGGGAGAGGCCTATGTACTTGTAGCTTTGTAGGTAATTTGCGGAGTGTCCCCGGCCTGGCACAAGGTTGAACACGTTTCAGATAGGTATTATAAGTAGTTAGCGTATTTTGAGTGGTTAGGTAGTTCAACAGGTTAATTATTAATTTGAGGTTTGCTAGAGCCGTTATTCTGACCAACTTACTTGATCAGATGAACTTAAATTTTTACTTCTCCTAGTCTACCTGCATAAATTAATAAGTTCGAACGACAACAAATTAAATTAATTAACAGGTATTTCATCCGGTCCTCGGAGGAATATTCGGACCGTCGGACGTCTCGCGTGTGTCATCGATCGATCGGGTTTCATTCATTCATTTCGGTGCATTCCGCGACATCGCTGTCAACGCTGTAATCGATTACAGCGTCTACAATGCCATTACGAATCAGTTTTGACGGGACAACGATATCTCAAAATGGACTAGTCTTGTGTCGGTCATGTACGAAGAACGATTAGGAAACGTTACCGTGCAATGAATGCGAGATTCTCGCTCGGTCGGTCGGTCGGTCATGTCCTAATAGAACGAATGTCCGATTAGCGACTCGCTCGGTCGGTCGGTCGGTCATGTCCTAATAGAACGAATGTCCGATTAGCGACTAGCGTAGGGAAACGTTTCAGCGAGAAGGAGAATGGCGGGGCGGGCGGGAGCCATTCATTACATTACATTATTATTATACTTTAATAGAAGTGACAAGTAGTCAAGAGACTAGAATGACAGTCCTAAGCCTGTTTAGGTATGAAGGAAAATCTAATATTATTTAACTTTTTATTTCTGCAATGCAAACTGACACGTACAATTGTATAAATATGTGAATACAGAGTATAATATTCCTGAAGTTTTTGCTCTGCACGACAAGAAAGGTTAATCTAATAGCCCATTTTTTATTCATCCAATCCAACGTCCTAATAGTACTAATAAAGCTGTTAGAGCTTACTGGTACACCGACTGAAATGTCCTAGTACGGAGCGCTCTCTGAGGACCGAGCAGGCATATTGTTTTATTCATAAGATCCAATGTCCTAATAGTACTAATAGAACTGTTAGAGTGTACTAGTACACTGACTGAAATGTACTAGTACGGAGCGCTCTCTCTGATGACCGAGCAGGCACAAGACTAAAATGGACGCTATGACATCATCAACTCCGCCATGTCGGTCTCCGCGACGGGCTATCAGCGCGTTATTGTTCTGAGATCAGCGCTATCATCGCTCACGTGACGTCACGACCACCATGACCGTTCGTGACGTGAGCGATGATAGCGCTGATAGCTCGTCGCGGAACAGAAGGTAAATCTTGTCTATGGAAACCAATCCACGCGCTGCTGTCATAAAATGTCAAATGGCTGCATCAGGATTCTTTGTTTATTACTCGATTTAATCCAATTTTTCCTTCAAATCTTGTGGAGTGTTACCAATAGCTTTTTCATTCTATTCCAAGCAATCATCGAAAGTCTAGTTTATGCGCTCAACATGACGGAATCATCGAAAAAGCGGAAACGAAATAGCGACAAAAGTAACCACACTTCATCAGTTCGAGGCGTTATTAACGCGAATTGGCAGGCTTTTCTCTCCAATAACCTCAATATGGACAAACAGAAAGATAAACCTCCACAGCAAAACAACGCTGACCAATACACAGGAACCTTTCGTCGAGCCAGAAAAAAAAAAGTTAACATAACCTCAAACTCTGTACAAAACAACATGAAGACTCTCAATTTGACCCCAAAACCAAATGAAACTGCTAGCAACACTCCAGTAAACGACATCAAAAAAGATAAAAAGTCAACGAAGTTTGTAGCAATGGATTGTGAAATGGTTGGTATAGGGTCCGGAGGCAATGACCATATGCTTGCCCGGGTCAGTCTAGTGAATAAATTTGGAGATTGCATTTACGATAAGTTTGTCAAACCACGGGAGGAGGTTACGGACTATAGGACCAGTGTGAGTGGTGTCAGACGCGAAGACCTGTTGAATGGTACTGACTTTATAACAGTGCAAAAGGAAGTGGCAGAATTACTGCGTGGAAAAGTGCTGGTTGGTCACTCGCTGAAGAATGATCTAAGTGTGCTGTTTCTGTCGCATCCAAAGCGTAAAATCAGAGACACGTCCCGCTACAAACCATTCAGAAAGGTATTTGTAATATTATTATTACAAGTCCATGTCCCACTGCTGGGCAAAGGCCTCTCTCTCCCTCTTCCACTCTATCTGATCCTGAGCGGTCTCCCTCCAGTCCTTGTCCCATAGACCCAACTCATCACTCCATCTCTTCCTGGCTCGGCCACGCTTTCTCTTTGCATGTTCTGGGAGCCAGTCTGTGGCTCTCTTAGCCCAGATATTCGGCAGCATTTGAGAAACATGGCCGGCCCTGTCCCTAATATTGTACCTAAATATATTATTATACTACAAATATTATCTATCGGTTTGATTCCCGGCTGAGAATAAAGAAAACAAAAATAATACCCAAATCTTGAATGATTACATGTGTGTGATGTGATGTCACTCACCGATACTGTCTTCCAAAGTCCCAACAAAGGGTCTCCTGGCTCGGAGCCAAAAGCAATGTCTTTGCCTGTATATGTTTATGTTTTTATCAACCACTCCAGATCACCAAAGGCAGCACACCGTCCCTCAAGCGACTCGCCAAAGATATCCTCGGTATCGACATCCAGCACGGAGAACACAGCTCGGTGGAGGATGCTAGAGCTGCGATGCAGCTGTACTGCACACAGGCTAAAACCTGGGAAGCGGGGCTGTGCGACAAAAGAGGACATACTAGAATTGTGGACGAATAACACCATTCTTCTCATTGGCAACAGCGATGGTGAAAAATTCCAGTTTTGGCTTGTCAACGGTGGCAAACTGTCAAATTGCGCCCTCGCTACGGCCACCCCATATAGGAAGGAAGTGACTGTAATGTTTTTTCTTGTATGTTTTAAATTAAATTGTGTCAATCAAACAGTGGGATTGACCTGTCTCGTGTGAGATTAATATACTAATCCCATTGTTTATTTGACTAAGTTATGTCAACCCTAACAATATGGTTCAAATGAGGCGTGTATTTACTTTACACGCTACCATGCTCAAGGTAAATTAAGGTAAATAAAAGTCCCCACCAAGGGGCATAGGCCATTCAAGAGACCTAGATATGAGTAAGATTGATCCAAGCTCAAGGTTATCAGATAACTAATTACAGTAAATCCTCTCAACCTCAACTTTGAACCCATCATACAATCTAATTGAAATCAGACAGCTGTTGTGCAGTTGCAGTAGGGTCTACTTTCATTTGGTTTAAATTAGATTTGAGCAGTTTGATTTGACCAGTAATTTAATCAAACTAAAGAAAAGTGCGCGTTTAAATCCTTTTCGGTTTGTAATTGATGTTTGTAAATCTTTTGAATAACGATACCTACCTATTTTTTATACCATTTGTGGGGATCGGAACTGAGGTGTGAATTTACCTAAAGTTTGTAGTCGGACATAACAAGGAGCAGTTACAACTACTTGAGTTGAACCGGTTTGAATTTAACCTGTTAAATTTCTGGTTTTTTATTTAATGAATATATACAACGTGTAACTTTAAGTACGCAAAACCTGAAAATAGGTTGTCCAGAATGACGAGTATAATCGATTCCATCACTATTTACATCATTTTTTATTTTTATTTTATCCATAATTATGTATTGCCGCTTCTATCATTTACCGTGATCCAGCGAGATATTCAAATAAAGTGTGTCGAACGAAAGCAGCGGCAGATCAATCCACAAAGCAAGCGCGCGCGCTACATTAGTTATCTCTTTCAAACTAAGGATCTCGCAATGACCGTTAGAAGGGAACAAACGGCGGGTGTGCATCAGGTCTAGGTACCTATTTTGTGCTATCGCGGGCGGGCGGTGTACTGCGGGCGGTTTTTAAGGCGGCAGAGCTAAGAGAAACTATTAGAATTGTTAGGGAATCGAAAACTGCTCATATCTTCTAGAATTTTAGTTTTTTTATTTTATTTTCTTTCAACAATAATTTTCTTGTAATAAAAATCACTTGACGTCTATTACGCAAACTTTAAGTACGCAAAACCTTATAATAAGGTTTTGCGTACTTAGAGTTACACGTTGTATATTTTTGCTATTTTTATATTTTATTTTATAGATTATAGAAATTGTATTCTTTTTTCGTTTTACGAAAAATTTAAAATAAAAAAAGTTTTGTTTTTGGGGAATCAGCAGCTTTAAAAATTTTATAGTCCGGTGTTTCAAATGTAAGGAACATGTAAAACTAATAAAAACAAAAATTAAACGGTTAAAGAAAAAAAAAACCCGAAATTTAACCGGTTAAATTCAAACCGGTTCAACTCAAGTGGTTGTAACTGCTCCTTGTTATGTCCGATTACAAACTTTAGGTAAATTCACACCTCAGTTCCGATCCCGATCTGAATAAAATCTTTGAAATTGTTATTTATTTTGGTTTTATTTCTTTTGGACTACATAACAGCAAAGGGCACATAGATATCTGGGGGCGCGGCAGCGCCCCCAAGCCAAGTCGAGCAAAAAGCAAAACATACGGGCGCAGCAGTAACATCCTTTACAGGAAGCCATTCAGAGCATATTTGACCTACCTGTTGCTCCGTTGTGGATAAAGATAGAAACCTGAATTCCCGGCGGCTAAAAGGCACCATGTCATAAGACATATTCTCAAAATTTCAATAAATTTGAACCAGTACAGTTGAAGGTACAGCAATTCAAAGTTTCTCAATTTTGACACTCACTGACTCACTGATTCACGATCATGAAAACTCTAAAGGTTACTTCTAGCGAACCCACAAGCTTAAAATTTTGAGCATGGTTAGAGTTTAGCCTGCAAAGCCAAGGAAAACTCAAACATTGCGCAATTTTAGCCCCAATTTCATAATATATTAATTATCAATAAGCTCAGTACACGACTACTTCGATTCATCGCTATTCCCCATTAGATGTCGCTAGTCGCTATGTGTATCTTGAATCGCGGTATGGTTTGGTTCCAGCTATGATTTAAATAACCGGCCAAGTGCGAGTCGGACTCGCGCACGAAGGGTTTCGTGCCATTATCTATAAAAAACCGCAAAAAAAATGTATGGGAGCCCCCCTAAATATTAATTTAATTTTAATTTAATTATTTATTTTTTAAATAAATAATATACTCAATATATTGTGAACACTTTAAGCGTCTACCTGCTACCATTATCAATATCGAGCAAAAATGAGCAAAAAAATCACGTTTGTTGTATGGGAGCCCCCCTTAATATTAAATTTCTTTTGATTTTTAGTATTTGTTGTTATAGCGGCAACAGAAATACATCATCTGTGAAAATTTCAACTGTCTAGCTACCACGGTTCATGAGATACAGCCTGGTGACAGACGGACGGACGGACGGACAGACGGACAGCGAAGTCTCAGTAATAGGGTCCCGTTTGGCACCCTTCGGGTACGGAACCCTAATAAAGCGGTTACAATATTGTATAATATCGCTATTCCCCATTAGATGTCGCTACACTCTCAAAAAAATATTGCCATTAGCCCATTGCTACAAAAAAGCTTTGATGCTGGACAGTCGTCAAAGGTGCATAGTAATGAAGACGTTTTTATTGTTACTCTTCAATTGCTAATGCAACAAATTTACCAACATTGATGTAACAGCAATAAAACAACTGTTGAAATTACAATGCTAAAATTGTTCATGTCACAATAGGATTTCATGTCCTTTTGTTCCCATGACAAATTCCTTTAACTATCATATCAAAGTATATTGTCCCTACGTCTAATTTCCCTTAGCTACAGTATCAAATCTGCTTTGTTCCGATGACAAAGTATTTTGCTACTCTAGCAAAGTAACATTGTTGATCTGGATACCTGCACTTTGTTAATAGTACACCATGAACAAAAATTATATACTCCACGAAGCTACTGCCTATTATTCCAGGAGCATGCGTACCCTGAAATATGCTTATTTTGTACACCAAACACCATACATGCGTATGGTGCATACATAGAGAACTCCGGTCAAAGTAAGCATACCTCTAATAATAAAGGCACAGAAGCTTCGGGGAATATATAATTTTTTCAGTGTACCATTTACAAAGTGAAGGGATCAAAACCTACAATGTTACATTACTCGGGTAGCACAAGATATGATAAAGAGGATAGCGGTATTTGAGAATCCTAAAAGAAAAAACGAAGACATTTCTATCAAAAGTATGGTATATTAATCTCTACTCGAGTCACACTAGGATTACAACAAAGAACAAAATATTTAATACCGAGTGTTTGGTGTATCAAGTGAAAACACTTTTTGGGGAGTACGAGACATTATCCTGACAACTTTTACTGTGAAACCGATTTGATCGGAGCATCTTTATTTTCCACTTCTCCATACAAATTAGCTGATGACTGCTTGGTGCTTAAATTTTCTGCAAATCCATATTTCTTCACGCACGACGACGGCACGAGCACAAACACAGGTGTTCTTTGCACGAAATTCACGTTGAAACTGGCAGAGTCAGAGAAAAGGTTTGCGCTTGCGACGAACAAGTACTTTGAGCTACTGCCGCATCAAAAACACACTTAGCCGTATCAATAACACAACTAGCCATAGTAACAACGCCTATTTCGACAGATTAAACTTTGCTACAACATCACTTTATAATAGGTGATAAGTTGGCAACGTGCCGTAGTTATCCCGTTTAAATATTTTTAACATAGTTACCGTATCTACGTGTCTTTAGCTGAAATAATAAAACAATTTCAACAATAAAAAAGATGTCACAGGCACTATGGGCCTATAGCTGCAGCGACGATGCACTTACGTGTGGTAACAATAAATTTCTAACAAAGCATTTATTGTCGCTTTGTCAGCCGATTTTTCTCTGAGTGTAGGTGTGCATTTCCTGAATCGCGGTATGGTTTGGTTTGAGGTATGATTTATATTTATATAATTCACCGCCCAGACTTGTCACAAATCGTAACATCAAAGCCACAGAGAAGAGCCCATAGAGATAGGGAGTGGGCTTTGAGAAAGTCGGTAGCTAACGCACAAGAAATAGTACCCGAAAATAAAAAAGGAAAGTTACTTACAAAAAGAAATGAGATCCCAACAAAACATGCATATGCATATACAAAAACGCCAGTCTCGCAGCCTGCGCAGTTTATTCTACCGTAAAAAGTTGTGAGATCTAATTTTAAACCAAGTCGGTTAATTTAACCAGTATCTGTGTATGGTAGAATCTTTCCAACAACTTTATTATCGTATACTGTTAAGTACCTACCTAATTAGTTAACTAATAACATTTATAGTGATCGGATCAATATAAGACATCTTTATTTCTTCAATAATAATTAGAATAACTTGGCAATCGCGCTCAACTGACCACTCTATAGCACCCTGAGCACAAATGAATATTATTACTCAACACAACATATCTCTAAATAAAGATAAACTTAACTAATAAGAAAACAACGAATTATTTCGGAGCGAGAGCAATAGGTACATTACGTTGCACACACGGTCCTATAGTCAACTTTTCTACGTGCGATTGCCAAGTTTTTCTAATTATTATTGAAGAAATAAAGATGTCTTATATTGATCCGATCACTATAAATGTTATTAGTTAACTAATTAGGTAGGTACTTAACAGTATACGATAATAAAGTTGTTGGAAAGATTCTACCATACACAGATACTGGTTAAATTAACCGACTTGGTTTAAAATTAGATCTCACAACTTTTTACGGTAGAATAAACTGCGCAGGCTGCGAGACTGGCGTTTTTGTATATGCATATGCATGTTTTGTTGGGATAACATATAGTAGGTAGGTAGCGGTCGCTGCGAAAGGAAAAAAAACACAACTAACCATAGTAGCACTTCTGCGTGGTGGCTGGCGGGGGTTTTTCAGGAAATTTACTTTTAGGTTATTAATTTATGACATAATTAATAATAATAACAGAAATTCAAGATTTTAATTGAAGTAGAACATGAGTAGAACAGTTAACAGTTCTACTTTTTTTGGGAAAGGCAAGGGTCTAGAAACCGTACAGCCAAGGGGTTGATAGTCTAGTCTGTATCGTAAGAAAGTTTTTTTTAAATATAGTTGACAAGTAGTTCGTCCAAGTTAACAGCCACTCAGTGTTTGATAAGTACTTGTAGGCAGGAAGATTTAAACCAAGAGGTTCAGGCTGAGGTTGAGGCTCCGCGCAACAAAACGTCAACGTGACGTGATAACGTTTTGTTGTCTAAGCACTCATTTATGTGGAAATATTATTGCGTTATAACTTTGATTTTTGTAGGAGAGACACTTAAGTATGAGAGTAGATAAAGTAGTGTATGAAACTGCACATAACTAGGCACGCACGCTCGTTGGCCTTCGTTGGTAAGCTGCGTACACACCGGGCGGGCCAAAGAAGGGAAAGCGGAACGCGTACGCAACAAACGCCATCTAGCCACCTTTGTTTAGACAGTAACTGTTATCGTTACGTTATGCTTTGACCCACCTCTAGCGAAGGCAAACGTCACAGAATCAGAGTGCCATAAACTAAAATAGAATAGAATAAGCTAAAAACTATTAATTACCTACTTATTGAATTTATTCCTACAAGTTCTACAAATTTATTCTTCTTCTTCTTCGAGTGCCATCTCCTATCGGAGGTCGGCTATCATTCTGGCTGTGACTGTGATGTTGCGACTCGAAATATGTCTTAAGTGTTCAAACTGAACCATACGGTGAGGTTTTGAAGCCAGTTGGTTCTTGGTCGGCCAGGTCTTCGGCGGCCGGGTATTTTTCCTTGCAGGATTAATTGGAGGAAGTGGTACTTGCATTATGTGCCTCATGTACTGCAATTTTCTGATCTTTATAGTCTTAAGAAGCTCCAAACCTTTGTGCATTCTCTGCAGTACCGTCTCGTTTTTGACTCTATCCGTCCAAGATATTTTCAACATTCTCCTGTATACCCACATTTCAAAGGCTTCTAAACGCTTACATAATGTTTGGGTCAGTGTCCACGCTTCTACTCCGTACAGGAGAACTGAGAAATATAACACCGCACTAGGCGGCATCTAGTGGAGAGTTGGAGGCTTCGGTTGCAGAGAAGGTGACTCATTTTGATAAATGCAGCCCTTGCTTGCTCGATGCGACATCTGACTTCTACAGTGTGATCATCCTGATCGTTCACAATACAACCCAGATATCAAAATGAGTGAACTCGTTTTAACGGTTGATCCTTGACGTACAGCGTACAGGTTACCAGCTGACTGCTTACGTCCGACGATCATGAATTTAGTCTTTTTTTAGGGTACCGTACCCGAAGGGTGCCAAACGGGACCCTATTACTGAGACTTCGCTGTCCGTCTGTCCGTCCGTCCGTCCGTCCGTCCGTCCTGTCTGTCACCGGGTCCGTCTGCACGAACCGTAATAGCTAGAAAGCTGAAATTTTCACAGAATGTGTATATCTGTTGCCGCACCAACCACAAATACTGAAATACGAGAGATATTGCAAATTAAAGGGGGCCCCGATACAAGAAACGTGTTTAGATACACTTACGCATTTCAAAATGGAGATCTTGACTGAAACTGTTTATTTATTGTCATAGCAACCATGTCATAGACACATATACTACACACATTTATATATGATTGCATATTTCGCGTCAACCCACATGGTTGTGGTTAGCCGGTGCGGTATGATGTAGACTCTCAATCCGGGGGTCGTCGGTTCAAATCTCGTGAAGGCATAAACTTTTTAAATTTTCTTTTTGTTTATTTTTTTTATTGTTTTGAGTGCTTTTGATTTGTTGTACGATGGTACGGTACCCTTCGTGTGCGATACCGACCCGCACTTAACCGATTTTTTAATTTATATATTAATGTTCAGACCATTCTGCGCACTGATCGTCTCGACATGATTTAAAAGTTGTTGCAGATCCTTAATTGAACCGGCCAGGAGTATCGTATCATCAGCGTATCGGATGTTGTTGAAGGGTCTCCCATTTACAACAGTCCCTTCTGTTGCGTCCTCCAGTTGCTTCTGAGAATATCTCTTCAGCGTATATGTTGAACAGCAACGGTGATAAAATACATGCCTGCCGCACTACCCTTAGAATCTCTAAATCTTCTGTTAGTTCCAATTCATCCATAGTATTTCTTGCCAGCCTGTAGTACCTAATATGACATAGAGTGCCCTCTCTCTCACAGGACTTAGTATTTTATGCATGACAAGGCTGAAGCGCCATCTCGATTTTGCAGTAAAAGCTATTTTATATATATTTTGGTACGTTTCCTTCTCCCGTAGGTATTTTCCAGTAGGTTTTGAGTTATTTTGTGTTATTTAACGCTAGACACGCGATACGTGACGTCACCTTAGCGAAGCCTAATGTCTAATCGCATACACAAAAAAGTTATCGATTCGTTTCGCAACGGTTAAGCGTTTCACTTTGTTTAGGGCGGCAGCTCTAGTTGCGTTTTTTTTGACAACCTTCCTTTCCAAAATGGCGGCATGCCATTGGTGGTGGCAGACATCGACATGACATCGGGCAAAGGAAATGAAAACAGCGGACGTGTTTTACATTGAATTTCGTCGAATTGCGACAAAATGAATCGCAACAGTAACCTCACCTTCGAGAAGAAAACTATTTACGAGATATATCGGGCATGTCGCCTGTGTGGGGCTGGTGGCGGCTACAAAATGCCCATAATTCAGAATTTTATAGACTTACAATTTTCTGATGTGGAATTGAAGCAGAAGATCCAAGAATGTGTTCAAATTGAGGTAAACAAAGTTCACCTAACACTTTTACCAAGTTACAATATATGGAAAATGACTAATCACAATATAATTATCCAACAAAATTCGTATTAATTAAGTGCCATGTCCTCCAACAAAGAAAAAAACTAGTCAAGAGTACCGGAATGCTAGCGGCAAAGCGGTTTCGCCCCAATATTGACACTCTGACCTAACTATTTTAGCAACATCTTTCATTGCATTCCTAACGGTAGTACTGGTAATCCTCTTCCTCAACAAAAAGTTATGTATACGAGAATAACTATCCCAGGGATAATTTGTATGACAATGACAGTTCATAATGAGGTAATTTGATCTGGTGTCTAAGAATAATTGAAACAAAAAGTAAACTTTAGAAAAAACCGACTTCCACAAACCCTATTTGATTAGATTGAGTTTAATACTAACTGTAACCCCTTATCCCCCCCTCCCTTGGGGAATTAATTTTGTCAAATGCTATATCAGTGCTACCCCACGCGACTAAGGAACCCCTGTACAATGTTTCATGGCTCTAGGTCCACCGGTTTAGGCTATGCGTTGCCTGCCCGTCAGCCACGCATTGTATTTGTACCTAGTATTGAGCAGATCTGGTGGCCATATGTGGTCTTCATCAGCAGTTCCGCATCACAATATTATGCTTACCATGTGCATTTGCACGAGTTATTATGAAAAACACAAAAATCACTATAGGTCTGCCTATAATATTTGAAGAGTTCTCTCGATTTCTCCAGGATCCCATCATCAGATCCTGACCTGGTGTCAATGGGACCACCCTTGAGGTATTACCTATACGCCGAAAAAAGATTTGTTCAAATCGGTTCATAATTGGCGGAGCAATCGCGTAACAAACATAGAAAAAAAAAAAAAAAAAACATACGGGTCGAATTGAGAACCTCCTCCTTTTTTTGAAGTCGGTTGAAAAGTAGAAGATACTCTCGAGTAAAAGTTACTCTTTCGTTGGTAAAATTCGCGCTAAGAAAGGGAAATGGGGAGGTTATAATATGAAAGTTATTATGAGAGAGACCAAGAGACTGGATACTTCTGGCACTGGATAAATTGGGATGGAGACATCTCTACTCCAGGGGTAAGATTCATGCGCATTCAATATAAGGATATCAGCACCTATACATGTATTTCTAATACACTGCCAAAAAAAATACTAAAAATATGTCAATGCAAAAGTGTCTATTGGAGATGCACTTTCCAACAATATCTTGGCTTGCGGTGATAGGTGAAACTACCAATTTTTGACATTAAGTTGCATAGAACTGGCGCCGCCCTGTATACCCACCTTCAACATCAAGTCACATCTGAAGGGCTACCAGTGCGATATGATCATAAATTCTACTAAACAATCTTCATGAAATATTTATCGATACGATTTTATTTGAGGTATGTTTGTTATATCAGGCAAAAAATTAGATTTTATCTGTTGGACCAATAAATTCATTAATAAAGTGCCGCTTTTATCTACTATCAGACAAAATTACATTTTATATGGCAACCCATGTGTTTACGATTTTGGCAGTGAATTAGAAATACATATATACTGAGTGATTCCCATACAAATCATTTGATATATCTGCAGATATAGTATATCACATGCGCAAGAAACATACCCCAGGGCAGTACCAAACACTATGAACACTGAACTATGATTGAACAGCATATGAGAATGTGCCTAGCGAGAAAAGAACTGGCTTCACCACTTAACGCCGAATTTGCTTGTGACTGTTGCGGCAGCAGATCCCACATTGGTCGGTTCAGTCACAAGAGAAAATGTGACACCCAGGGTGTAACAAAGAGATGTAGTCATATTTTAAGGTGTTGTTAGGAATGTGAAACTATGAAACTGATTTGATCAGAGCATATTTATTTTTTGCTCACCGCCCAGGCCAAAACGTATGGAGGAATGAATAATTGAAACAAAAAGTAAACTTTAGAAAAAACCGACTTCCACAAACCCTATTTGATTAGATTGAGTTTAATACAAACTGTAACCCCTTATCCCCCCACCCTTGGGGAATTAATTTTGTCAAATCCCATCTCAGTGCTACCCCATGCTACTAAGGAACCTCTGTACAAAGTTTCATGGCTCTAGGTCCACCGGTTTAGGCTATGCGTTGCCTGCCCGTCAGCCACGCATTGTATTTGTACCTAGTATTGAGCAGATCTGGTGGCCATTTGTGGTTTTCATCATCAGTTCCGCATCACAATATTATGCTTACCATGTGCATTTGCACGAGTTATTATGAAAAACACAAAAATCACTATAGGTCTGCCTATAATATTTGAAGAGTTCCCTCAATTTCTCCAGGATCCCATCATCAGATCCTGACCTGGTGTCAATGGGACCACCCTTGAGGTATTACCTATACGCCGAAAAAAGATTTGTTCAAATCGGTTCATAATTGGCGGAGTTATCGCGTAACAAACATAGAAAAAAAAAAAAAAAACATACGGGTCGAATTGAGAACCTCCTCCTTTTTTTGAAGTCGGTTGAAAATAAAGTAGCTCTGATCAAATTTGTGTCAGTAGTAAAAGTTGTTCACAGTTATGTCCTTTACGAAATAAAATATGACTACAGTCTATTCGTGATAAGAATGCAGTGAAATGTAAATTTAAATCTGTTAACACACTCACAGGACAGGACACAACCTTCACGTTCGAAAGTTTGCCTTCAACTGGTCACTGTGAACTTGGCTTGATAATTGGAAACAATTTGGTGGTTACGGGGCGTGGCTAGGCCGCCGGACAGTGATGACTACTGCATTCTTATCACGAATAGACTATACACCATTCTGTTACATCCCATACAGCAGCTGTAATAAACATCTGGAAAGATGCAAAGGCCAATGATGAATTAATTAAGAAATTAATCAAAATTTCCAGGTGCACTCAGAAGACCGGATGCCTCCGTTAATCTGCGAGCTCTGCGTGGACAAGGTGTACAACTACTACGAGTTCCTTCAACAGTGTCAACAGAACAACCGTCGGACCCGGCTGCGGCTCGGGCTGCCTCTACAGAAGGTGCAAGTTCGAACCGTAAGTTTTTTTTCCTTGCAAACATGCGATCAGTCCTTGGACCTTAAGCAGTTGTTGTGATGGAGTTAATTGCGTATTAGGCATGCCCTCCCATTGTCGGGTTCACTCATCACTTTGGGGTATATTATCCCAGGTATGTAGCCTTTTCAGGCCTCTTGTTTTTAGGGGCTCACTCAACGTGTGGGCCAGTCTGTTATCTATCAACTCTGTCCTTATAGGGTTTAGTCATGTTGCTAATTTCCTCTTTTATTGTAGGAATGTCAAGGTATTTGTGGATTTCGGATAAAATTTATTTAGGTATTTGTGGATAAAATTTATAATAGATAAGACAATGTACAAAGGTGAGCTTATCTCTAACAGAGAACTAAGTATTGGCTGAGTTTTTTGGGAACAGAGTGTCTGAAATAGGGCATTTTCTGACAGCTAAAAATAGTTCTGAAAGCTGGTTACAGATGGCTTTGTATCGACGTGAATTCATATGACACAATCTGTTGCAGTCACAGAGTAAATAGTTTTTAACTGTTCTTGAACGCACCCCATTAACTGTCTAGATTTCTGTGTAGATTTCGTCGTTCGAAAGAAAAATGAAAGATGTTTCTCAGGTTTGTTTATTTTCGTTTGACGGCTTTGACTTGTATTACTCTATGCAGACCACAGATTATGTTCTTCAGTTGTTTTTACTTGGACTGGCAATTTGCACGTGTTTCATCACATCATCTCTCGCCTACGACATCTAGTGACGCATTTGGAACTACTGAAGTTTTTTTTATTTTTCAATCCCCCATTGAGTGAGTGTGAAATCTGGCCTGCGTGTCGCCTTTTCCCATACGGGGTGGCAGAGGCACAACTGTGCCCACTTTTAGCCAGTTATTCTCTATCTTTAGTCTATTAATATAATATTTATCGTTGTGCACATAATATGTAGGTCTACCTTTTAATAAATTATCCTCTCCATCCTAGGGTTGCTGGAAGAGATCTCTTTTTAGAGATAAGCTCGCCTTTGTACATGTTTTTTTCCAATATTAAGTGTCTGTAATATGGTTTTTTCTATGCAACAAAGTATAAAGTAAAGTAAAGTTATTCACGACAGGGGGCTAGCCCATCGCCGCAGCTATGGAGTAATGAAGGTTTCCTCACGAGGTTTTCCATTAACGTTAAGTCGTCCAGTCGTCCTACGTATAACATACTTAAGATAAATGATTTATTATTATCTCATTGGTAGCTACGTACATACATGATCAGTACCGGGTTTCGAACCTGCGTCTTCTGCGTGAGAAGCGAGCGTGAAACCCACTAGACCACTTTATCATCCATCTTTCATTTGTCACAGCTGGACACGGGAGAGGGTATCCCCAGTACAGCACCGGACTCGGGGGATGACGAGCCGCTCGCGAAGAGCAAGAAGACCAAGGTCAAGGTCGTGAAGGAGGTCAAGGTGAAGGTGAGACTGTTATTAAGTATCCCCGGCACAGCACTGGACTCGGGGGACCACGAGCCGCTCGCGAAGAGCAAGAAGACGAAGGTCAAGGTTGTCAAGGAGGTCAAGGTCAAGGTGAGACTGATATTAAGTATCCCCGGCACAGCACTGGACTCGGGGGACGAATAGCCGATCGCGAAGGGCAAGAAGACCAAGTTCAAGGTCGTGAAGGAGTTCAAGGTCAAGGTGAGTGTTTCGGACGCAACCTCGAAGTTGCAACTCCTTTTGTACATTTATATTTATGGTATATTTTATGAATTGTTCTTTGTTTAAATTTGTATTTTTTGACGTTTATATTCCATTGTAAATAAATAAATCACGATCTCACTACTGCTGTTTGGTTTCCTAAGTTAGCTATCGAAGTCACCCTTTTCAGTGAGACTGTTATTAAGTATCCCCGGCACAGCACCGGACTCGGGGGACGACGAGCCGCTCGCGAAGGGCAAGAAGACCAAAGTCAAAGACCAGGTCGAGAAGGAGGTCAAGGTCAAGGTGAAACTGCTATTAACGCATTTTCTGAGAAAGGGCTATTATTTGCACTGTCCATGGCTTGAGGTGGATAATTTATACTTTTCACTTCTCATGCTCGTAAAGTTCGTCTTTATGTCGGGTATAGCCAGCATACAATCAGATTTTATGTTCTAGAGCATAAAGTAACATCTTCGTCTAAATCTCAGACTCTGACAAAGGTCGTCAGCTAAACAGCCACATACACCTATGCTAAGTGCCACTGCCGGCGGCCAGTTTAATGGCGGGAAGTCCTTATTTTTTCTCGGTAATTATATTTGACGCTAGGGTACCTATAGTTTATTCTTTGTAAGTGTTTTAACTAATTTTAATTTAATGTAATTTAATTCTAATTTGAATGTTGACATGACCTATTTTAAACTTCAATTTGATGTAATTTAATTTAATGTATGGGCCTCAGAAGCCTGAAAATAAACGATATTTAATTTAATTTACTTTTTTTGCAATATTTCTGTTTAATTTCCTCACAATCGAAGTGAAAAGAGTGTATAACTCGTACTTAAAACCCATTTTACCCTCGACATGACTATCCACCCTCGCCTGCGGCTCGGGTGGATATATACGTCTCGGGTATAATTGAAACAAAAAGTAAACTTTAGAAAAAACCGACTTCTACAAACCCTATTTGATTAGATTGAGTTTAATACAAACTGTAACCCCTTATCCCCCCACCCTTGGGGAATTAATTTTGTCAAATCCCATCTCAGTGCTACCCCACGCTACTAAGGAACCTCTGTACAAAGTTTCATGGCTCTAGGTCCACCGGTTTAGGCTATGCGTTGCCTGCCCGTCAGCCACGCATTGTATTTGTACCTAGTATTGAGCAGATCTGGTGGCCATATGTGGTCTTCATCAGCAGTTCCGCATCACAATATTATGCTTACCATGTGCATTTGCACGAGTTATTATGAAAAACTTAAAAATCACTATAGGTCTGCCTATAATATTTGAAGAGTTCCCTCAATTTCTCCAGGATCCCATCATCAGATCCTGACCTGGTGTCAATGGGACCACCCTTGAGGTATTACCTATACGCCGAAAAAAGATTTGTTCAAATCGGTTCATAATTGGCGGAGTTATCGCGTAACAAACATAGAAAAAAAAACAAAAAAACATACGGGTCGAATTGAGAACCTCCTCCTTTTTTGAAGTCGGTTGAAAATGGTGCGTTTTATGCCCTTGTTGTACAATCTACTATTATCATGTACTTTAAATTCGCATTTATTATGTCCCAAGTCAACAATGCAGTTAATGCCCGTCTTAAATCTTACCCTTTATAAAAGTGTCACGCGTTCTCCCATACTAGGCGGCAGAGGCCCAGGTGTGCCCACCTGTAGCCAATTATCCAATACTGTACAGATTTTTTTTCATAACTGTTTAAACTTAATTATTATTAGTTAAAGTTTGACCATGGCGCATTATACACGTTCTTATTTCAATATTTCAGGTGGAAGAGGCTACGCCTCGGGAATCGCGCCTCACGACTCGCAAGGATAAACCGAGTGCGTCCAGAAAAGATGGGTGTGTATTCAACTGTGTGCAATAAACATATTATGAAAGTAGGTATTTTTCTTCACAGTTCTTCATCCACATTCTATGCTACCATTGAGCCTAAAAGGGCTTGATTCCAGGGCCGTAAAACCTAATCCAAAAAAATATATAATACTACCATTGACTGTGACAGACGACGCATAGCCAAATAGTCGTTTATGAAACTGTTGTAAAAAAAAGTCAAAATAAAAAAACCGTCTTCCACAAACCCTATTTGATTAGAAACCAATGTCAAGTGCTTTTTGAGTTTAATACAAACTGTAAACCCCCTATTCCCCCCCCCCCCCCCCTTCGTCAAATCCCATCTCAGTGCTCCCCTACTCAACATAAGGAACCCCTGCCTGCACAAAGTTTCATGGCTCTAGGTCCACCGGTTCAGGCTATGCGTTGCCTGCCCGTCAGCCACGCATTGTATTTGTACCTAGTATTGAGCAGTTCTGGTGGCCATGTGTGGTCGTTTCGCGTCACAACACATTGCATTTACGCTTATTAAGAGTAAATGCACAAGTTATTATGAAAAACGCAAAAATCACTATAGGTCTGCCTATAATATTTGATGAGTCCCTAGATTTCTCCAGGATCCCATCATCAGATCCTGACCTGGTGTCAATGGGACCAATAGGAAGGTAATCAATCCCTTTCAAACAAAAAATAATTTTCCAATTCGGTCCATCCGTCTAGGCGTAATCGGGGCACATTCATAAAAAAAACCCGACTAATTGTAAACTGTAATTGTAACATTTGTGAAGTCGGTTAAAAAAGGCAAAGGTTTTAATAGTATCCCACGAAAGTTTTAGTACCTACTACTCGACCAGTAAGTTTAGGCGTATGACATGAATGCTGTTCCGCATACTGTGTCCTCTTTTAGCCACTTATTCTGTGGTGCCTGAAGCAATGTATGTGACTGTATGTAAATGTTATGTTACGTTTATTTTAGTGCCGGCAGCAAGTCGGCTCTTCGGTCGCGCTCGCCGAGTGCGAACTTCGATGGATCGCCGTGCGAGATGCCAAGACGTACCACGAGAAACTCTGAAGATGCCGCGTTCAGAGCGCCCAGGGTAAGCAGTTCTTATACAGCAGTTGACAGCAGTTCACAGCAGTCGAAAGCAGTTCTACAGACCTGTCAAGGATACGTGCGGTAACTGGGGTAAAAATTCACTCGGAAAATGAAAAGAGACGGAGATAATGACAGGAAGAGAGATGAAACGCGGTTATCGAACGCTAGCGTGCGAAGTTGTCGATGTAAAACTAACCTTTAAAATAAAAATAAAACAAACAGAAATTCTTTGTTGCTCGGAAAGTATCGCTCGAATTTTTCATGACTTCTCGTCTATCGGTCGATCCCAATAACCGATCTCTATCCGTGATCTGCAGATTACGCGTTACATTTGACAGTTGCGCTATGTAATTTTTGTCAAAATTGACACTAGCAATCTGAAATCTGCAGATTATGGATAGAAGATAG
This sequence comes from Argyresthia albistria, assembly GCA_963457715.1. Taxonomy (NCBI): domain Eukaryota; kingdom Metazoa; phylum Arthropoda; class Insecta; order Lepidoptera; family Argyresthiidae; genus Argyresthia; species Argyresthia albistria. Next base: position 4,206,351 of record OY735280.1, on the reverse strand, counting down.
GTTATTAATTTCGGCCGTATATCTACCAGTTATCGCTGAAAAATTAAAACCAAAATTTTAATAAACCCGCCAAGCATAGTTTGACAGCTGTCAGGTTATTTTTAAAGACTACGCTGAACCCGGGTGAGAAATCGCACTTGTCAGTGTGAAAACACCCGAGCCGTCCGAAAGCACTGTTTGACAGCTGACAGGCTAACAGTTCGGTTACCCTCGGCACGCCAGGTTCACTTCAAACAAATCAGCGAGAACAGCCGCACACACACAGCTACATTGCATTCCGTATAAGCACGCGTCGCCACACGCACACATTGCCGAATCTCGCGTCCTTCGCGTGCTACGAGACAGGGCTATACAAGCAATGCATGCGAGGAGTCAACGTCATTCGTCCGGCGCGGTCCAACCCGCGGCGCTAAGCGACAACCCTAGCCGTTTGAGCAAGTGTAGGTAGTTGTCATGCGAACAGGGGCCTAGTGAACTTACTATTTCTTATTTATACTATGCCCTCGGTTTCACTCGGGTTGTTACCGAACGCTCTGGGGGTAATTAACGCATCACTCGGAGTGACTATCACTCGTTGTCGAAAGTACCTTTTAACTTTTTCACTACCTACCGTGACGTCACGAGCGCCTTTTAGTGATGGGTTGACATGTTAATCGTATAATCGAGTCAAAGGCGCGACGCTAAATCGATTCAAAATTAGCGCTGCTGTGAGAATCCCCTAGCACAAGCCTACCGCGTTGCCCATGGAACACAAACAACAGGCGTATGGCAACCGAATACGCCTCGGTTACTATCAGAACCGATGTCGCCAACACTCACACTATCAAATCGTAAACTACAAAGGAATCTTGAACATGACTGGCCGTAGCATTTCACTAAAAATGAGTTTATAAACCACTGCCAGTTAATGTATTTTATGCCTTATATCTCAGTGATACTGTTCACTTTAAATTGAACATGTTTGTTATTTACGACGTTCGGATACAAAACTAAAATATGCATACTACATTCTGTCATCTAGCGTCGAGTAGTGGAAGTAGTTTAGCCACTTGACCCTAGATGGCAGCATTGAGTGCGCGTGGAAAGAAAAATGAGAAATTTATTAAAATTATACGATGGTACGAAATGCCACCATGCGTGATATTTTTGGTGCGGCTAGCATTTTTAGGGTACCGTACCCGAAGGGTGCCAAACGGGACCCTATTACTGAGACTTCGCTGTCCGTCTGTCCGTCCGTCCGTCCGTCCTGTCTGTCACCCGGTCCGTCTGCACGAACCGTAATAGCTAGAAAGCTGAAATTTTCACAGAATGTGTATATCTGTTGCCGCACCAACCACAAATACTGGAATACGAGAGATATTGCAAATTAAAGGGGGCCCCGATACAAGAGACGTGTTTAGATACACTTACGCATTTCAAAATGGAGATCTTGACTGAAACTGTTTATTTATTGTCATAGCAACCATGTCATAGACACATAATACTACACATTTAAATATGATAGCATATTTCGCGTCAACCCACATGGTTATGGTTAGCCGGTTGCGTTATGATGTAGACTCTCTATCCGGAGGTCGTCGGTTCAAATCTCGTGAAGGCATAAACTTTTTAAATTTTCTTTTTGTTTATTGTTTTATTCTTTTGAGTGCTTTTGATTTGTTGTACGATGGTACGGTACCCTTCGTGTGCGATACCGACCCGCACTTAACCGATTATTTCAATCCAAAATGGAGCAATAAGGCATCTCTACCGATTTTTTCTATTACTCGATTTTGAGATTTTCACAAGTGTCACGCACAGATCACTGTGACGGACTACGGCGATTTATGGTCAACGTCGCTTAAGGGGCCTGCGACCGCGTGAATTTCCCATACAAACGTAATACAAAAATGATTTGAATTTGAGAACTAGTCCAAAGCATTTAGACTGTTAATCGGATTTATACACTGTTTACGCAGTCGAATTTACGTAAATATTTATGCATTATTTCCACAGGAAATGGACAGCCCTAGTCCGCCTCCTTACAAGCGGGCTACCAGAAACTCGTATGAAACGGACTCCACATTCAAACCGAGCTCAAAAGTAAGCACAGATACTATAATATTATACCAAATCTGGATGTCACCAACGAAAGAGTAACTTTTACTCGAGAGTATCTTCTACTTTTCAACCGACTTCAAAAAAAGGAGGAGGTTCTCAATTCGACCCGTATGTTTTTTTTTCTATGTTTGTTACGCGATAACTCCGCCAATTATGAACCGATTTGAACAAATCTTTTTTCGGCGTATAGGTAATACCTCAAGGGTGGTCCCATTGACACCAGGTCAGGATCTGATGATGGGATCCTTGAGAAATCGAGAGAACTCTTCAAATATTATAGGCAGACCTATAGTGATTTTTGTGTTTTTCATAATAACTCGTGCAAATGCACATAGCATAATATTGTGATGCGGAACTGCTGATGAAGACCACATATGGCCACCAGATCTGCTCAATACTAGGTACAAATACAATGCGTGGCTGACGGGCAGGCAACTTTGTACAGGGGTTCCTTAGTAGCGTGGGGTAGCACTGATATGGGATTTGACAAAATTAATTCCCCAAGGGGGGGGGGATAAGGGGTTACAGTTTGTATTAAACTCAATCTAATCAAATAGGGTTTGTGGAAGTCTGTTTTTTCTAAAGACTACTTTTTGTTTCAATTATTCATAGACACCAGTGACACCTAGATCAGACCACCTCATTTTGAACTGTCATTGTCATACAAGTTATCCCCAGGATAGTTATTCTCGTATAACTTTTTGTTGGTATAATCCAGCGTAATACCGTAAAAAAAAAATATGACACCGGCGTAAACTGATGCTACGGAAGCTTCTTTAGTTCGAGGCCATTATCGCTTGGTGCAGCACCATCTAAAAATTGCAAATACCACGAGATGGCGCTAAGATATATAGGACTTATTCTAAGATTAGCGCCACCTAGAAGTATGTTAACTGAAACCATGGCGTTTAAAGTACAAATCTTAATCTTTTTTACTTTACTTTTATACTTTATTGCACAGAAAACTTAATACAGACACTTGATATTAGAAAAAACATGTACAAAGGCGTGCTTATCTCTAATAAGAGATCTCTTCCAGCAAAACCTAAGATACTCCTCACGCCATCTCTTTTTTACGAAGGGTTACTAATTCTAATTTGTAAGGGATGAGCACCCTGTGATGCATTAGGCATCACGGAAGATTTTGAAATCCTCTGCCATAATGTGGGTACACATTTACTATTTACGAAAAAACTTTGTTCCGGTAATAAACTAAAGTTTAACGAAGTTTAAAGCCATTTTTCTAATATTTTGTAATAGTGCGCGAAAAAAGCTCTCGGGTGTCATGGCGTCGGCTTTGATGTCACGCTTAAGTGAACATGTCAATGTCCAAATGAGTAATCAGCATAAATCAGATGATGTTTACATTGTCATGACGTCATGCAGCGTCATGCGCTATGATTCCTGTTTCGATCAAAATGGCCGAATGCAGTATTTTAATTTTTCGTTTTATTGAAAATCATATTAATCTCAATGTTTTTAATCAAATTAAATTAGTGTTTTGAATCCTTTTTAATCGACTTCCGAAAGGAGGAGGTTTACAATTCGTCCGGATGTTTTTTTTTTTATGTATGTGGCCCGATAGCCAAACGGGCCAACGGGCCCATCCTTAGAATGTGTGATACGGTAAACGACTTAAGCTTGGTCGACGACGAGATTGACATATTCAACTCGAGACCAGGCTTTCTATAATTGAAACAAAAAAGTAAACTTTAGAAAAAACCGACTTCCACAAACCCTATTTGATTCCTTATCCCCCCCCCCCCCCTTAGGGACTTAATTTTGTCAAATCCCATCTCAGTGCTACCCCACGCTACTAAGGAACCTCTGTACAAAGTTTCATGGCTCTAGGTCCACCGGTTTAGGCTATGCGTTGCCTGCCCATCAGCCACGCATTGTATTTGTACCTAGTATTGAGCAGTTCTGGTGGCCATATGTGGTCTTCATCAGCAGTTCGGCATCACAATAGTATGCTTACCATGTGCATTTGCACTATCGATACTATCGATACTATTACAGAATTTCAATATTTTCGACATCCTATCGAGCTATCGACCTGTTTTTCAAGGTCAACTATCGATAGTGAAACTATTGATAGTTTAACATCACTGTTACCAATATGACATTGACAGGAGAAGAACCAAGCTGCACAAGTGCCACCTGTAATTAGCTTACACCGGCCAACCCTATTGGCGGACTTTACCTACCATTGATGAAAATGTTATATTTCAGACGGAGAGAAATACGAAGACCATGGCCAAGGAAGCTGTGAGGCCCACTAGAGGTCACATACTCAAGTTCAATAAGGTGAGCATCTGCGACTGCACTATAGACATGGCATTATAGAGTCTTTAAGGACAAACATGAGATTTTCTCGCCTCTGTATATATTTTCATCTACTCTGTCATAAAGTTCGAATTACAAACTCGAAATCGAATTCATAATGACGTACTTTGTAAACGCAGTACAGCAATCATTTTTTTTTAATAATAACACTACTTCCCGAACAAAACTAATTTTATTATTAAACTTTTTTTCCATAACGATACAGTTTACTTTTTTTGGAGAAGGCAAGGGTTGTAACCGTACAGCTAAGGTGTTGACAGTCTGTATCGTTGGAAAGTTTTTTTTTAACTATAGTTGACAACCAAACAGCCACACAGTTTGATAAGTACTCGGAGGCAGGAAGATTTATACAAAGAGGTTCATTGATCTGAGGTTTGGTACTGTGGCCCATGCTCCGCGCATGCGCTGTGATATGCTGGGTTTTGGCGGCAACAAAACGTCAACGTGACGTGAGAACGTTTTGTTGGTTGTGTCTAAGCACTGATTTATGTGGAATATTGTTGTGTTTTAACTTTGATTTTTGTAGGAGAAAAACTTAAGTATGAGAGTAGATAAAGTAGTGCATGAAACTGCACATAACTAGGTATTAAAACTCTCGTGTCCCACTCGTGTTTTAATACCCCTCATTATGCAACAGTTTCATAAACTACTATTGTCTGTTTGTGTAGTAGTTTAACAATCAAGAAATAAGGCACCAAAGTAGCAATATTGAGCGCAAATCTTTATTATTAGTACTACCAGCCCGTTGCGCGACTTCGCAGCGCGTTGTTGTTCTCATAGTTCCCGGCCACAAAACGATTCGTTCATCATTTTGAAAATCCATATCGGGTGTCCACATATGGCTACCAGATCTGCTCAATACTAGGTACAAATACAATGCGTGGCTGACGGGCAGGCAACGCATAGCCTAAACCGGTGGACCTAGAGCCATGAAACTTTGTACAGGGGTTCCTTAGTAGCGTGGGGTAGCACTGATATGGGATTTGACAAAATTAATTCCCCAAGGGGAGGGGGGGGGAAAAGGGGTTACAGTTAGTATTAAACTCAATCTAATCAAATAGGGTTTGTGGAAGTTGGTTTTTTCGAAAGTTTACTTTTTGTTTCAATTATTCAGTATCATTATCCACTCTTTAAAGGCTTTTTTACTATGTTTAGTAGAGCTTTGTTTGAGTAAAAAGATAATGCGAATCTTTGATCTGTACAATTTAATATTTCAGACTGACGAGTCACCGGAATTCTTGAAACCGTCGCCGAAATGTCACAAAACCCAACCTGAACCGACGCCTAGAACGACCAAGAGACAGCCAGAGGCGCCTGCGCCGAAGTCCAAAAAACCGACAGAAACCGCTGCGCCAAAATCCAAAAAACCAACAGAAACCGCTGCGCCAAAATCCATGAAACCGCCAGAATCGCATGCGCCTAAAACGAGAAAACCGGAAACCGTTGCGCCAAAAACTACAAAGTCGCCAGAGTCTACAATGCTTAAGGCCGCTAAGAAGAGGACGGAAATAGAAACGCCACCGCCAAAGCCGAGCAGAAAACGACCGGCTGAAAATGAGGCGCAGATACCGTCGCCTAAAAAAATCAAGTAAGCCAATAACAACACGCCGTTCCATGTAGGGGGTAGCGAGGCACAACTGTGCCCTCAGTTTTAGGGTTCCGTTTCGTCAAGTCTGTCTGTCTGTCTGTCTGTCTGTCTGTCTGTCTGTCTGTCTGTCTGTCTGTCTGTCTGTCTGTCTGTCTGTCTGTCTGTCTGTCTGTCTGTCTGTCTGTCTGTCTGTCTGTCTGTCTGTCTGTCTGTCTGTCTGTCTGTCTGTCTGTCTGTCTGTCTGTCTGTCTGTCTGTCTGTCTGTCTGTCTGTCTGTCTGTCTGTCTGTCTGTCTGTCTGTCTGTCTGTCTGTCTGTCTGTCTGTCTGTCTGTCTGTCTGTCTGTCTGTCTGTCTGTCTGTCTGTCTGTCTGTCTGTCTGTCTGTCTGTCTGTCTGTCTGTCTGTCTGTCTGTCTGTCTGTCTGTCTGTCTGTCTGTCTGTCTGTCTGTCTGTCTGTCTGTCTGTCTGTCTGTCTGTCTGTCTGTCTGTCTGTCTGTCTGTCTGTCTGTCTGTCTGTCTGTCTGTCTGTCTGTCTGTCTGTCTGTCTGTCTGTCTGTCTGTCTGTCTGTCTGTCTGTCTGTCTGTCTGTCTGTCTGTCTGTCTGTCTGTCTGTCTGTCTGTCTGTCTGTCTGTCTGTCTGTCTGTCTGTCTGTCTGTCTGTCTGTCTGTCTGTCTGTCTGTCTGTCTGTCTGTCTGTCTGTCTGTCTGTCTGTCTGTCTGTCTGTCTGTCTGTCTGTCTGTCTGTCTGACTGTCTGTCTGTCTGTCTGTCTGTCTGTCCGGATGAGCACCCTGTGATATCAGCATGTTCCGCAGGCTCCCCCCCGCGCCCGCGCCCGCGCCCGCGCCCCTGCTCCCCTGCCCCCTGTGCGGCGCGGGCTTCACGACTGCGCAGGCGCTGGGCAACCACACGCGACACCACGTGCCCAACTACACGCCGGTCAAGTCAGTATACAGACAACCAGTGATCGGATAATCGGACGCATATTTACTTAAAGTTTGTTTTGGCTGTAAACGTATGGAAGTGGCTTCTTAATATAATTTATCGAAAAAAAAACGGTAAAATATATCCCGATAATGGGGGTGATTTGGAAGGAAAAAGCACTAAATTAAAAAGGCCACGAAGCCCGCTAAACGTCATAATGACGTCATCTTAGCTGTTGATATGAACTAAAATGACGACATTATGACTTTAGTTGTGTAACTTATTGGATGCATATACAATATACATTGTTACATATATACAGTGTTAATATTTGATCCCTGATGCAAATATGTGTTTATGTAAGGGGACAAGGTGTGTTTGAAAAAAAAAAAGAATTTGAAAAAAATAAATGTTTTATTAAATTATGTTTCCATAATTTATTTATACAGTTACTACCATTTTAATCACTATGAATTGGTCACTTAAATCGGGATTTTTTTCGATAGCAAAGTGCATTCCATATTAGCCAACACCTGAACATTATATAAATATGCATCCGGATATCCGATCACTGAACACAAATACTTATTTCACTCTAAACTGCTACACCCTACGGGTAAAATTACATAGTACTTGAGTGATGCGAAATGTAACACCAAGGCTCATTGTAATGAAACCGTAGGGCATAGGATCACTATATACTTATGCTAAATTACACTTTGCCCCATACCCCCAACATTTAAGTTAAGATTGTATGATTGTTTTTCTTGTTCGTTTGTTTGTTTTTAACATATGATTGGCTTTATTTATTTTTATTTTCCGATCGTTTCTTGATGTTGCCTTTGGTGCATGGCGCCACTGGTGCATAATTATGCTCTTTCGGTGTATTTACTTTTACTCGGATTATACATTTAGTTTTAAGTTTCTAATTTTAGGAAATGGCGTGAACTGAAAACCAGCGTTACGTGCAGCTCACTGCTACACGTAACATATGCTGAGTTCAAACCATTTTGACATTTAAACCTTAACCATAAACTGTGTACTATTTTTTTTATTATTATCCCTGTGTTTATTTGTCAAATAAATATATTTCTTTCTTTCTTTCTTTCTTTCTTTCTTTAGGAACAGCTACCACACACACAAACACACCCTCACTCACTACACTCACACACACACCCTCACACACAACACACACACACACACACACCCTCTCACACACACACACACACACAACACAAACACACAAACCCTCACACACACACACACACACCCTCACACCCTCACATACATAACATACCTTTGTTTGTTAACTTCAAAATAATTAAAAATGTTTACATAGGTACTAACTGTACGCTAGAATCTTAAGAGAAGTTGCGAGTCATTCCCAACACAAGTATATTCTTATTACTTACAGGGAAGTCTTGTTTTGTGTTTTTAACAGTTTGTAAGAAATAAACAACTTTTTACTTTTACTTTTTACTTCATCAAACATGTAATTTATTGCAATAAACAAACTTGGTCTTTGACTGACATCCAAAAGTTTAGACTCGAGGTTTGCCAGCGAAGTATGGAGCGCAGTATCTTGGGGTCCGGTTGCTGGACCGTGTCCGGAACACCGAGTTGCGCTCCAAAACTAAAATAAAAGACGTAGCAGAAAAAGCGGCCGAATTGAAGTGGGACTGGGCCGGCCACGTTGCTCGTATGCAACCGGACCGATGGGCCAAACACATGACACTCTAGGTCCCACAAAACGCAAGGCGAGGTCGAGGCCGCCCTAGAAAACGTTGGAGTGACGAGCTGAGGGACCACAACAAGAACTGGTGGGAATCGGCCCAGGAGCGCGATGCATGGAAACGGGGAAGAGATGCTATAGGCTAATATTTTTTTTATTTTTTATTTAGCCATTAAAGTGTCCCACTGCTGAGCAAAGGCCTCCCCCTCTTTCGGTAGCCGGACTAGCCCTGGAAGCAGGGGTGCTAAGAATCTCCGGGCGAGAGCGAACCCCCGTCAGACGACTATGACTAATAATAATAATAAAAACAAATTTAGTTGAATAACATAACATAGCGTCACGCGTTTTCCCATACGGGGTGGCAGAGGCAGTATGCACACCTGCAGGGTCAAGGCTTTATCGGTAGAATGGAGCGACGCGCCATCTATGCCTTTGTATTGTCGACGGTGCCGAGCTCTGCGACGGCACAAACAAAAATAATAATTTAAAAATGATAAAAATTTATAATTCAATTCAATTTCTTTATTTCGGACTTCTAGGTCCATAATACATAAAAGAACAGTAAGTATATAAAACACGAACATAAAAACAAAACAAAAACAAAAATAGCCTTACGTGGAAACTAGGTCCGTGGAAACTATAAAATAAGTTACCTATAGAACTTAGACAAATTACGAACCCCAATTTACTTAAAAACAATCCGTTTGAATAAATGTTACTACAAAATTGATGAGTTTTTTGAGGACAAACGTTGACTTATTTGACTTAATTGATATATTTTGAAATTTTTATTATTTTTTATTATTGTTGACAGATTTATTGAGATTTGTAATATTATTTTTTTAATTTTGACATTACATCATTAAATTAATTTAATAAATTGATTTGTTGACGTTGTAATTTGTATAGTGAACTTTTATTTATTGTGTTTATTATTGTGTGTGTGTGTGTATTATAAGATAACACAATAAACTTATTTTATTGTGTTATCTTATTTTATGAATGAACTATTTTAGTAAGTCGCATGCACCCAGACAGATGGGCGAAAATCGCCACTGACTGGGTGCCACAGGACGGATACCGGTGTAGGGGCAGGCCTAAACGGAGATGGCGGGACGACCTCGACAAGTTTCTCCCGGGGTGGCCGGAGGTGGCACAGACCGGGGAAGCGTGGACGAAAGAGGGGGAGGCCTTTGCCCAGCAGTGGGACACTTTAATGGCTAAATAAAAAAAAAAAAATTAGTATGTAAACAATTTTAAATACAATTTTATATTGTTCCTGAATAAATAAACTGAAACTGAAAAAAATAATACCGGCATTTGGCGCCCTTGCTATAGCTATTGTCGTGCGATTCAGTAAGCGACTCCTGGAGCATGATTCTCGCGCATTCGATATACGATATCTACACCTTTATCGAGTAATTCGAGTTGTAGGGGATTCTGTCAATATAGGTCTCGATATCCGTAAATCGAAGGCGCGTGAATCGTGCTCCTGGCCCTAAACAGAATATCTACAACAGAAAGTACTTATCCAGTGGAGAGCGCATAGATACATTTTCCTTTGAAACACAACTCACCAATTTACGGGCAAGAGAGCTGTGATTGGTCAGCCGCTGCGGAGGCAGAGCTGAAAACTGTCACTAAAGCAATGGCGGCCCGTCATCGTAGATAGATTGCATACGTTGCATACAACTAATGTTTGGCGAGCCGCATTCCCCGCAGGCGCGGTCAATTGGATGTATAGTCAATGCCTGTCAATACATTTATGAAAATATCATGTATACCAGAAAAAACATAGGTTTATTTAAACATAGGTTTATAGATTAGGTCATAATCATAGTATTAGCACTAGAAATAGAAATAAGATTGCTATGCCCGCGTTCAGACTCAGTAAGGTTGCTCACTCTTTTAAGGGAGTATGTGTTAGTTTTTATAATAAAATACCTAATGAAGCAACGGACCTACCAGAAAGGAGGTTCAAAAACTATGTCAAAAACGGCCTATTGAAGAAGTCATATTACAGTGTAAAAGAATATTTAGATGACAAAACTGCATGGTCTTTACCATCTCAGCGCACAGAAATCCAAAGAGGGGCGATGGACTGAGTCAGTACGTCTCTCCTCGGTGTATTTCCTTAGACTTAAGTAGAAATACATAACATTGTATTTTTAAGGCTCTGATATTTTAAAAGAGGTACGGGGGAGGTTTCTTGCCCTTCTTTGCTCCATCCCTAAGCCCACAACTTCCGAACGGGCGGTAGTATACAAAAATATTAATATTATATTGACGTTGACTAAGTAATATGTATGATTTTATGGTCAATAAATTTTTTGAATTGAATTGAATTGAGTCTCTGCTCTACAACAACTGAAAGCTGATGTGACGTTTGCATAGTGGCGTCAGTAGTTCCACTTTGGCCGTTCTCTACATAACTCGGTGGCTCTGTAGTCTTATACTGAACGTGTATGTCGGTTCTAGGCTGGCCTGCAACGCGTGCGCACTTTGGTTTGTGACGTCAGAAGAGTCGTCGTCGCATCACAGGACGCACAGAGGGACCAACGCGTATGCCTGCCGGCGATGCGGGCAGGCGTACAAGATGCATGCCGCGTTCAATGAGTGAGTGATGACGTGATCTGACCTGGCCAGACTTGACACGACCTTGCCTGACTTAACATGACCTTGCCTGACTTGACCTGACCTGACCTACCTATTGGTTATAAACCGCAAACCTATTGGTTTTAATTTAACCTGACCTTTTGATTATAACCTGACCTAACCAATTAGTTATTATTATTATTATTTTATTGTCAATCAGACACAAGATCCATAGTTTAACAATATGCAATATAATTGAAACAAAAAGTAAACTTTAGAAAAAACCGACTTCCACAAACCCTATTTGATTAGATTGAGTTTAATACAAACTGTAACCCCTTATCCCCCCCCTCCCCTCCCCCCCTCCCCTCCCCCCTCCCCTCCCCCCCCCCCTTGGGGAATTAAGTTTGTCAAATCCCATATCAGTGCTACCCCACGCTACTAAGGAACCCCTGTACAAAGTTTCATGGCTCTAGGTCCACCGGTTTAGGCTATGCGTTGCCTGCCCGTCAGCCACGCATTGTATTTGTACCTAGTATTGAGCAGATCTGGTGGCCATATGTGGTCTTCATCAGCAGTTCCGCATCACAATATTATGCTTACCGTGAGTAAATGCACGAGTTATTACTAAAAGCACAAAAATCACTAGGTCTGCCTATAATATTTGAAGAGTTCCCTCGATTTCTCCAGGATCCCATCATCAGATCCTGACCTGGTGTCAATGGGACCAATGGGAAGGTAAACCCTTTCAAACAAAAAAATAATTTTCCAAATCGGTCTATCCGTTTAGGCGCTATCGGGGTACAGACATAAAAAAAACATCCGGACGAATTGTAAACCTCCTCCTTTGGGAAGTCCGTTAAATATACTAAATAAATCAATCAATAAATACCTCATAAATCAACAAATGACACAATTAAGTGCCAATCTTTCATTCCTCAGATAGCGTTAATCTGTCTGTTTATCTGAGACATTTGACATTTCTATGACGTTATATTATAACCTAACCTAACCAAATGGTTATAACCTTACCTAACCTAGCCTCACCAGACCTGACCCGACCTGTTATGGAACAGAACGAGAGAGTAACTAGGCATTCATGCTTTCTCGTTCTATTCTGTGTCCTTTGTCCCTGTCTCGTGTCCATGTCGTGTCTCAATCTCAAACCTGTCCATCCATTGGGAATTGCGCCTAAGGCCCACTACTTCGAACGCGAGTCAACACTATTCGCGGATCAAGTTTGACAACTCCCCATTTTGTCGAAGGCTATTCAGAGAATAGTAACTCTCGTTCGACGTAGAGGGCCTAGGGGATTTTGTCAATCAATATATTTCACTGCTATCACTACTTGGTAGTATGTAAAACCCCTTCACCAACCGAGCCAGCGTAGTGGAATATGGCTCAATCTTTCGTATCCGGGTAAAATCCGTACTATTTATGAACCTATTTAAAAAAATCTTTTTTGCTTGAAAGCATTACTACTCATAAGCTTGGTCTAATTTTTTGAAAATAAGCAGTCGGTCATGTAACTTGTTTGGGTACAACATGAAAATATCTGAAAAGTATAATGTTTTATCGTATCGTATCGGGGTTAACGGTAAACAAAATAACTTATTGTTTCCTTTCTGTGACTGTGCGCAGACTGAAGGCAGCGATATCCGTCCATATTGTGTAAAATGTGTGGACTTGACAGCAAGAACACAGATGTTGCAGGTTCATTTTCGTGTTTTTAGATGACATTCGCAACGCGAACAGACAGGATTGAGTAATGAATAGGTTTTTTAAGTTTTTAACTTTATGAATTATACTTCGCAGCCACCTGATCACCTGTCTCCCTTACACCGAAGTGCCGGATCTGAAGTGCGAGGCATGCTGGCGACTGTTCCCGACTCAGCGACTGATGGCGCAGCACCGCTGCCTCGGAGAAGACAACCGGCCTGGTGGTGAGTGACGCGGAATCGGTGCCGCCGCCGGACTTGGCTAACCTAAGCTAACTTAACCTAACAACCGGCCCGGTGAGTTCAGCGATATCGGTACAGCCGCCGGACTCAGCTAACCTAATTTAAGCTAAGCTAAGCTGACTTAACCTAACAACCAGCCCGGCGGTGACCGACGCGGAATCCGTTCAGCCGAACCGGAATCACCCGACTGACGTTCGGTCGGTTGTAAGCTGCGTCCAGATATGTTCTTTTGCCTGTTCTGGGTCGTGATTAGTGGTGGTTAATATAACGTAAAGCCGTTAAAAGCAGCACGTTATTTACTTGTAACGAAAAGCGCGTGCTATTAGTCGAATCAGATAGAGCTTTGTTATAATAACGAAACGGACCGACGCTTTGCGCGCTGCTAGCGCCAGCGGACTTTTTGTAGTGTTACGTTAAAAATAGCACAGCGCGGCGTGATCAGTCGTCCGGTTGCTCGCGACCGCGCTGGATGTTGCGTGATTTCGCGCGCTTTCTCGACGAATCAACAATGCGTTCGACGCGTTCGTTTCGTTACAACTTAGCGTGTAAATTAGCATGCTAAATAATTTTAGCATATTCCATTTAGCATGTTAACAAAATATAGCCGTTATGACCAACACTAGTCGTGATAATAATATTCGCGTTTATTTTGTCTCCCTCACCGAACACAGCATTCTTTTTTTCTCAGGCAAATGCTCTAAATGCAGCAGAAGCTACGCTCTACTCAAGAATCTGGCGAAACACGAAAGCACTTGTCAGCATAGAAAGAAAGGTGAGATCTTTGATCTTTTGAACCAAGTACATATTTAACAAAGAAGTTGTTATATAGAGTGGCATTTAATTAGCTGACCATATTTTAGGGAATGATAGCACCCATCATTATGAACAACTTTCCCCAAGGAAAGGTGAAATGGTCGCAAACGAAACAATTTTTTGGGTCTTCCATAGTAACTTGAAATCAGCTGATCCGGGCGATTTACTGGGGGACAACAATTTTTTTTCATTTGCGACTAAGTATATGTTTCTTGGGGAAAGTTGTTCATAGTGATAGGTACTGTCATTCCCCAAAATATGATCAGCGAATTAAATGTCACTCTGTATTTACTAAAATATGTAATATTTATTGAAAATGAAGACGTAAGAGCATAGTTTTTCATAATATCTCAAACGTGTACAAAAATAGAAAAGCGAACAAGGGGTGGAAAACGTTATCGCTTTTTGTATGGCAGCTCGCGCGCAAACGATCCTATTAGTATACAATTTAACGCTTCCACACGATAAGAGCCGCAACACACAGTCGGAGTTCCGATTCGGAAGAATTCCGAAACGGGATTCAATTCCATGCAATCGGAGAAAAATTCTAACGGACAACTTCCGTATACTTTGTCAAGAAACGCTCTGACCACAGAAGAGATAATAGTACTCCGTACAGAACGGCCACTCCCTTCCCCGCGCTGATTCAGATACCGCACCCCACCCCTGGCGTCAAAGGATTGGTTACAGGATCAATAGACAGGGCTGAACGCCGGACGAGTGACGACGCGTATACTTTAATATCGCTGCATTTGCCGCGCCACCAGCCCTAGCAAAGTTTAGGCACACATTTGCACGTATACAAACATCATTTGGTTATGTAGTAGTAATAGGTGATTATTTTACGAGCGTTCTATGGAGTGTCCGAGGTGTGCTCTGACATTAAATGGCATTTTTCTTTAATGACATTTGGTTTGTCAATCAGAACAAAACACGCAGTGGTGCCCTAATATGTCACATATGTCCAGCATTTCCTGACAAAGTATATGTATGTAGTGGATCCATAGATTTGTATGAATTTACTGCGTTGGGGATAATTGTCGGAATTCCGACACGGTATTCCGGCGCGGTATTCCGGCACGTTATTCCGGCCCGGTATTCCGGCAGTGTGTGGCGGCCCTAAGAAAAATAAGAAGAACTGAGGGTTATTAAGCATTCGGGTGTCAATTCCTAACAATCTGATTCCAGGCGACGCTATAGTAGACCCGGCGGTGATGGCCCGCATCCGACCCATACATGTGCGGGTCGCGAAATGCGACGCGCTTCTCAAAATGGCGGCCGGCGGGTCGTGCGACGTGTCTAGAGTTGCTGGGGTGAGTTGGTCTCGTGATTTCTGTGGGTCCTTAAAAGACTCTGTAAACTGTTTTTCTTGTTTATAATAAAATTGAAAAAAACATTCCAGGCCTTGATTCTGTAAGCGAATCGCATGAGTACTGCGAGAGTCCGTCCATCCCACTTGTCCCATTGAGTTGTCCCATGGGACAAGTGGCACTCATTTTGTTGTCCCAAAAGTCCCATTACCGATAACAGTTTTTTTTTAAACATAGGTAGTAAGCAAAGTAGACAAACTAACTCCTACAATAGTCTGTGGCCCTGGTACTTTATGGTTTTGGCTGTCGACCGTGCCAAGACGTGCCGCGACGGCAAACAAACTGGTATTTCGCGGTCTCGCTATAACCATTGACATGCGATTCGCGTGCGGAATTCGGCTGCAGTTCAGAAGTTATCATATCACCAAGGAAACAAGCCAGCCTTTTAAGCTGGACGTACATCTACGGACACGCAACGCAGGCAGGCATTTTAATTCTTATAGGAACGCGTCCACCTTATGTCTCGCATTTTCAATATCCTATTTTTCCGTGATTTTCACATTACTATAGTTAGATTTGACAGATGCGCTATTGAACTTGGAAAGGACATTGCCTACTTTTGTATGGAAGTCGGAGTAAGAGCTGCCTAGATTTATGACATAGTGCGTTTTGTTCCCCAGATCATCACTAATGGGCTCGTGCCTACGGCTCGGTTTTTAAATACCCACTCGTGTTTTAATACCCCTCATTATGCAACAGTTTCATAAACTACTATTAGTGCTGATAGCAGTGATGGCGATGACAACTCTTCTGTTAGTTCAACCGAATAAAAAAATTCGATTCTTTCCGATTGTTTTGGTACCATCTCTAGTGTTTAAAATGTGAATTTTATGAAGTTTTAGGTTAGCTGTCAAGCTGCCTGTTATATTGGATAGGGTATAGGGTTTCGTTTATTGTAATTCCTCTGAATCATATTACCTATTTGTAGTCAAGAAGTGTTTTTTATTTACTTTATATTTTTTTATGTCATCCAGAAATACGGCCTCGACACGACCTGCGTCTACCCGTACGGTTTGCACATAAAGCGCGAGCCCGACGGTATGGTCAGCATAACAGATGAGCTGCTAGACTTCGTGCACTGGGACTCCGACTGTACCGATAGCAGCGGCGACTCTGACTCCGGCGAAGCTAGCGCCAAACGGAAAACCCCGAAAAACCTGTCCACTTTGACTATAAAAGTGTTGTTCTCGAAGAAATGCATAGGAAAAGTCCCCAGAAAGGTCCGAAAGAAATTAGTGAAAGATGAAGACGCGTTTGACGCGGACGTCGACAGAGACATCAAAAATGACATCAGCAATGTTATTGACAATCTTGGCAATTGGAACGACAATGACGATGATATCTTCAATATCCGAGGGAGGACGGTAGAAGCGTCGGACGATTTGGATTTTGATAATATATTCGATTCATTGCAGAACCATGATGAGGATGTAAGGGATGAGCCTAAGAGCTCGGGCTCAAATGAAGTTTCTATATTGAAGGCTGTGGGTTACAAAACGCCAGAGGATGCAAATGCCGATAAAAGAGATGTGTTGGATAAAGAATTAACAACGTTAGTTCGTAACGGTTTAGAGGTTATGGAACTGGATGGGTCGGTTGAAGAAAGATTACATGAGGTGAAGGAATATTCAGATTTAGATACTGAGAATTGTCTAGGCAAGGTGGATAATGATTCGGGAATAGCGGCGGTACCTGAGGAAATATTAGATGGAGTGGATAAGAGATTGGAAATCCCTACGATATTTGATGGAAGATTAGGACCGGTAGAGGAAAAATTAGAAAAACCGCCAATCAATGCTAAAGAGATAGGTAAAATGGATGAGGATTTAGAGTGTCCAACAAATACCGATAGAACTTTAGGTGAAATGGATACAGATTTAGAAAGTTTGTCGGTCACAGATGAATTAGAGGGACAGGATAAAGATTTGGAAACCAGAAACGAAGAGGTTGAAAAAAGTGTAAATGATATTGATAACATTGTTGAAAGTCCTACTTTGACTAGAACAACAGATGAATCAGAAATTAATAATGGTAGTCACACTTTAAGAGATGATGGTTCCAGTGTAGCAGATAAAGATTTAGAAAGTGGTGATAAATTATTAGAAGGCAAACAATTGGAAAAATCACCTGATAAAAGCTTTACACAGTTCTGTATTAATAATATAATAAATAGTATTTCTAATTGCGGCAATAGCGAACGAATCAATGTAAATACAGACACAATAGAAGCTGTAGATTTAAATATTCAACCTGATTTAGAAGATAACTTAGATGTTTCAAAGGACACTGATTATGCTATGAAAGAAAGCGACAGTAACACAACTAGTAATAACTTATGTGCTGAAAATGAGGATCTTGACGTTTCTGCAAAACAAAATGGCATAACAACAGATGATACGTCCGAAAAGCAGTTGTTAGATGCCTTAGATGAACAAATCAACGAAACTTTCGACCAATGCCAAATGCTGGGACTCAACACAGCTGTTATTGATAGAAATGATGAAAATAGTAAAATAAAAGATAGTTGTCAGACGGTCGATTTTAAAACTAATAATAGTGACATGAAATCGATGGATCTGGACAATATATCGGATGAGGAGTTCGATTTCGATTCTTAAAGCTAGTATTTAGTGTAAATTCCAGTAAGTTGTAATTTTATGTAAATTAAGCGATTACAGATGGAGTCATAACTTGAGCTTGGTTTGACGTAGTGGGGGAACTAACTCGCTCACTCAATCACCACTAAACGACGCTTTTACTCGCTTGTGCAGTCAAGGTCATGGGTCAAGTTATACGCCTCCAAGTGTACTAGTTTGTAAATGTGATATAGTTTGATTAAGATTCTAAAACTTATGTTCGATTTCACCAATAGCAACACCAACTTTTAGGAGGCACTTTATGTATTTTCGGGGGCCACCTACCGACTGTTTTGCTTTGACCTAAGTTTAAGGGTCATCTAGGCTACTAGACCCCCTAAAGGTGTTCGTAAATTTTTGTACTTAGCCTGAGATACTTGAAACTTCAACTTCTTGTGTCTCGCTCTCTCACAAAAGCAGACTTTGCGAGGGAGCGAGACACACACAGGAAACGCTGGCCATGTTATTTTCCGGGCATTATACCACGATTTGGGATAGCAAAGTTACGCGATGAAGATTGAAGATGAACTGTGAGGCACTTGTTTCTTGTATGATGGTGTGAGATGAAGATTGAAGATGAACTGTGAGGCACTTGTTTCTTGTATGATGGTGTGAGATGAAGATTGAAGATGAACTGTGAGGCACATGTTTCTTGTGTGATGGTGTGAGATGAAGATTGAAGATGAACTGTGAGGCACATGTTTCTTGTGTGATGGTGTGAGATGAAGATTGAAGATGAACTGTGAGGCACTTGTTTCTTGTGTGATGGTGTGAGATGAAGATTGAAGATGAACTGTGAGGCACTTGTTTCTTGTATGATGGTGTGAGATGAAGATTGAAGATGAACTGTGAGGCACTTGTTTCTTGTATGATGGTGTGAGATGAAGATTGAAGATGAACTGTGAGGCACTTGTTTCTTGTATGTTGGTGTGAGATGAAGATTGAAGATGAACTGTGAGGCACTTGTTTCTGGTGTGATGGAGTGAGATGAAGATTGAAGATGAACTGTGAGGCACTTGTTTCTTGTGTGATGGTGTGAGATGAAGATTGAAGATGAACTGTGAGGCACTTGTTTCTTGTGTGATGGTGTGAGATGAAGATTGAAGATGAACTGTGAGGCACATGTTTCTTGTGTGATGGTGTGAGATGAAGATTGAAGATGAACTGTGAGGCACATGTTTCTTGTGTGATGGTGTGAGATGAAGATTGAAGATGAACTGTGAGGCACTTGTTTCTTGTATGATGGTGTGAGATGAAGATTGAAGATGAACTGTGAGGCACTTGTTTCTTGTGTGATGGTGTGAGATGAAGATTGAAGATGAACTGTGAGGCACATGTTTCTTGTGTGATGGTGTGAGATGAAGATTGAAGATGAACTGTGAGGCACATGTTTCTTGTGTGATGGTGTGAGATGAAGATTGAAGATGAACTGTGAGGCACTTGTTTCTTGTGTGATGGTGTGAGATGAAGATTGAAGATGAACTGTGAGGCACATGTTTCTTGTGTGATGGTGTGAGATGAAGATTGAAGATGAACTGTGAGGCACTTGTTTCTTGTGTGATGGTGTGAGAGTCCGACTCGAGCTTGATTATTTTACACAATAAATACACAATTATGTCACGGACTCATATTGAATCCCAAACGAAGCGATAGATACTAGAAAACATTTTTAAACATTTATTTTACCCGATATTAGGTTAATCTTAATTTTATTTGCATGTTGTACATAACAAAATTAATTGTAAGTACTATTATTTTAGAATTAGGTGCACTTGATAAAATATGTATCACGAATAGTGCAGTCAAGATCTACATCCTTGCTTGCATAAAGTCAGGTCTTTCTGTTTTTTTTAAATGTTGCTAGGGCTTGAATCAGCATTAAAATGCCAGATTTGCAATTTCCCAAATGCTGCGCGAGCGACGGTGGACCCAAAAAACCATGAAATTTCCGGTATTTTTTTTAGTTTTGTTCATTCGGTTTTCTGTAAATTATTGTAGACTTCCCTGCGAGAGTTCTTAGATAAGTTTTGTTAAAATCGGTTCAGCTGTTCAAAAGTTATTGGCTTAAACCTAGGCTCAAGAAATAGCTATTAATACGGTGATGAGCCTACTTTTGACGAACTGTACTGTAGTAACCAATAGCTGTTAGGGCCCGGTTTCAAATTGTAGCTAATTTAAAGCATGCAAAGTAACCATTAGCAGTCTGACCCTTCTTTCACTGAAATGTTGAACAAAAACTGAAAAATTTCCGAAAAATTCATGGTTTTTTGGGTACACCGCCGCTCGCATGGCACTTGGGAAGTTGCAAATCAGCCATTTCAATGCTGGTTTAAGCTAGCAACATATAGAAAAACCAGAACGACCTGACCTCATGCAAGCACGGCCCCTATCACATGTTCTAATTGACTGTACTAAATTGCGTGAATGTTGTACAATCTGTGGGTCTGATAAACTCCATATTTTAAGTATGATTATAAAAAAGTTTTGTAAGTATTGTTTATTTTGTTATTTTTATCCGGAACCCTAATTCCTGTCCTATTGGAATGTCCTTTATATTGATGGGTATTAACAGAGACTATATATCCAATTGACTGCGCCTGCGGGGGAATGCGGCTCGCCAAACGTTAGTTGTATTCAACAAACGTTCGCATACACAACCTATGGACGATGACGGGCCGCCAGACAGTTTCGCAGCGGCTGACCAATCACAGCTCTCTTACCTCGTCCCCCGCCGCCCGTAAATTGGCGAGTTGTATTTCAAAGGAAAATGTATCTATGCGCTCTCCACTGGATAAGTGCTCCCTGGGTACTAACTATCATTTCCCAAAATATGGTCGGCTAAATAATTGTCATCCAGTATTCTGTAAATGATAAACAGTAGTTATAAATTGTGGACTAGACTGCCGTAGCAACAGGCTGTCCGCGTTGCGTGTTCAATAGGAGGCAGTGCTGCCTCGAAACCCGCACGGATTTGTTGTGCTAACTCCGATTACAAAAGCGTGTTGATCTCCAGGCACGCGTCCTCCATCCGCGCACGGCTTTGCAACGCTCTCCGTCATCACAAATGCGTGTTCAATTCAAGGAACTAAACTGAAGTTGAAGAATATTGATACAGTTTTCTAATGGAAGAGCAAGACATCTAAAGCTAGCATATGAAAAATTTAAACAGAAATAATTCAAACGGATGTGCATAATTTTGTCGTGAAAGACAAAACAGACATGTAGACGGTTAACACAGAAATTGCAGTCTGTGATTGCAAAAATGGAACTGGAGGACGATGTTGTAAACATCTCTGTGCTATTGAAAAAAATATAAGACTGTTTTAGCAACAGCTTTGCAACTGTGACGTGTGACTTGGACCGACAACAATTTGCAAAGTACGCTCTAGGTGACCAATTTTCGGAGTTATTCTTTGAAAATATTACAGGTGAATCAATCGCGGACACTGAAAGGCACTGCCGAAACCGCACAACATGTGATACCAGAGGAATTTGACTTTCCAATAAATAGAACAGAGAGCAGATCACAAACAATGAAAGCTACGACAATGCTGTTCAAAATATCAAAGAACAGTGGCAAAGAATCACAGATATCTTGATCATGAATCCAAACGATGGACATACTAAAATTCTTACGACTTTGTAATTGGAGTAAGCACAAGAAATCCGTGCGTGTTTGATTGAAGGCCATGCTGCCTCGTACTGAACACGTAAAAGTAAAGACACTATCAGCGTGCATGCTCCTTTGCAAACCCGTGCGCGGTTGGAGGACGCGTGCCTCGAGATCAACACGCTTTTGTAATTGGAGTTAGCACAACAAATCCGCGCGGGTTTCGAGGCAGCACTGCCTCCTATTGAACACGCAAACGGAAACACGAGAGCGAGCGGCGCAAACCCGTGCACGGTTGGAGGACGCGTGCCTCGTAATCGGAGTTACCACAACAAATCCGTGCGGGTTTCGAGGCAGGGGCCCGATGCTGCTCTGAGAAACGCACTTATATTGGATCGCTATCGCATCTAAAAAACCCAAAATGGCGTCATTTGGTATGCTCCTAAAGAATCGCAAATAGATTGCAAGCAAATCGTATACTAGTCTTGTGCCTGCTCGGTCATCAGAGAGAGCGCTCCGTACTAGTACATTTCAGTCAGTGTACTAGTACACTCTAACAGTTCTATTAGTACTATTAGGACATTGGATCTTATGAATAAAACAATATGCCTGCTCGGTCCTCAGAGAGCGCTCCGTACTAGGACATTTCAGTCGGTGTACCAGTAAGCTCTAACAGCTTTATTAGTATTATTAGGACGTTGGATTGGATGAATAAAAAATGGGCTATTAGATTAACCTTTCTTGTCGTGCAGAGCAGAAACTTCAGGAATATTATACTCTGTATTCACATATTTATACAATTGTACGTGTCAGTTTGCATTGCAGAAATAAAAAGTTAAATAATATTAGATTTTCCTTCATACCTAAACAGGCTTAGGACTGTCATTCTAGTCTCTTGACTACTTGTCACTTCTATTAAAGTATAATAATAATGTAATGTAATGAATGGCTCCCGCCCGCCCCGCCATTCTCCTTCTCGCTGAAACGTTTCCCTACGCTAGTCGCTAATCGGACATTCGTTCTATTAGGACATGACCGACCGACCGACCGAGCGAGTCGCTAATCGGACATACGTTCTATTAGGACATGACCGACCGACCGACCGAGCGAGATTCTCGCTCGGTCGGTCGGTCGGTCATGTCCTAATAGAACGAATGTCCGATTAGCGACTAGCGTAGGGAAACGTTTCTTTTCGTTCATTGCACGGTAACGTTTCCTAATCGTTCTTCGTACATGACCGACACAAGACTATCGTATACGCTTGCCTTCTATTGAACACGCAAACGGAAACACGCAGACTGCCCTGGCTTGAAGAAATCTCTTTTCAGAGATAAGCTCGCTTTCATGCAATGTATCTAATGTTGACATTGCTGTAAACTGCCACGTAACAAAATAACGAATGCAGATAATATACAGGGTGTAACAGAAAGGTGTAATCATATTTTAGGGGGTTGTTGGAGACATTATTCTAAGAAACTTTTCGTATGAAACCGATTTGATCAGAGCAACTTTATTTTAACTATGAAACATAGTAAAAGTTGCTCAGAATGGTGTCCCTAACAACCCCCTAAAATATGACTACACCTTTCTGTTACACCCTGTATCAACAACCGTCTGGCCGACCGGTATTCGGGGTAAGTATACTTAATTCGCCTGGGTGCATTATGTATACTTTTAGTATAGGTTCACTACGCCATCCCGAAACACACTTAGCCTTGTTACATTTCAACTATGACGAATCATCGAACATACAGTAAACCTTAAGTTTAATTCATAAGATGTTTGGTATGCCTTTAACCATTTGTTCAGTGCTACGTTTCACCTAAACACTATACTACGAAATATATTTCATCGAAGTACCATTTATACCCACTATCGCATCATCAACAGCACACTAAAATCTATAAACAAAACGCAACTCGGACAGATATTGCAATACTACCCACAACATAAAAATGAGGGTAGTGGTGAAAAGTTACTTTTTCGCTAGGAATTGTCGGTTCTAGTTTATTTTGCCGGTCAGAAAGTGAAATAAAAAAACTTATTTTCATACACGATTTTAAGCAATAAAAAAGAATAATTTCGTATTCTATGAAGTAATAGTGCAAGTTGAAACGTGTTTAAGAGTTTGAATAGGTCTTTTGAAATGCAAAAAAAAACTGTTTTGAAATTATGTAGCTCAAACCCCCCAGTCTTGAGATAATCTAAAACAAAGATAAAATTTGATCATCGGATAGCTACGGAACCCATTCATGTGCGTGCCCGACGATCTTGGCCGGTTTTTTATTGCTTAAAATCGTGTATGAAAATAAGTTTTTTATATCGCCATAACTTTTTTCTCACAGAGATTTGAAATAAGTTTCAGGGATCGTTTGGTATTTTATGGGTATGCTTACACTATGCTTATAGCTTATATCACCATATACCACCACAATGTCGCAATAAACGTTTTGAGTTTGAGTTTGAGTTTGAGTTTAATTCATCTTAAGGTGAGTCATCATAGTTGAAATGTAACAAGGCTAAGTGTGTTTCGGGATGGCGTAGTGAACCCCTTTAAAACACCTAAGTGAAATAAGTTAACATTTAGTAATTCGACAACAGCTGGTGCGAACGTGTACTACATTGGAACCCACGAGATGGCAAGAGACCCCCCGGTCGAACACGCACAAGGTGGAGCAACGACATCGTAGATGTCGCCGGCAAACCTTGGACTCGGCTGACACAATCCAGAAAGATCTGGCATATGATTAATAAATACTCGCAAACAGATTTTAAAATAGTGTATTTCTTTCCAAGGCGGTAACAAGAATGCCCCTAAAGTCAAAGTATAACATCTATTTATAACATCTTTTCCCTCCATCTTCTGCGCTAGTCTTCGCGGTTAAACACATCCTTCTTCAGACTATCCAAAACCGGAAATGCCTATTACATATCTTATTTCTAACACGAATTCTACAATTACTAAAAATATTCTGTATAGTTCTAAAATTGGCTTTAACATTATCAATATTTATTAAATTATAAAAGACCTCATTAAACCATAAGGTTTATATTAGTATCAAACGGAAATGTCTAAATACATCGCCTGTTACCATTTTAAACATGTCACTTCCTGTTGCAAGTCGAAAACATTTACATTTGAATTAAACAGATTAACGATATGACCTTCATTTAATAGCTCTAAAATCAGAATAGAATATATTATGATTTTAGAGCTTCATTTTTCAATAAACAGATAGCCAAAACAGTATATGTCTATAACGGATGTATTCCTACATCCGGCCACAGGTTCGACAGAGTTAAAGTTCTAGAAACGAGGACATATTCATGATTTAAACTAACGACAAAAGTAAATTAAAGAAATGATGATTAATTATGATTAATATCAAACATAAATAAGAATTCAAAAGTATCTTCATAATCCTTCAAATAATCTAAACGGAAATGGTAACCGTGTTGCTTTACGTTGCCACTAGATGGCGTTAGGTGTAAGTATGGTGAAACATCACAAGGTGTAACTAACAAGAGCTAACATTCGACCGTCCTGACACTGAAGTTTGTCTCTAAACTTATACAATTAATTCTACAATACATTACTTTTAAAATACAAGGTATACTATTTCACCAAGAAATAAAACATCAAGACATTGAAAACGTGCCCATTATTCCAAAAAGGCTTCTCTATCGGCACCTGATCCATCATTTCTAAATCTATAGTACAATTACCATAGGTTCAATGATCGCATCAGACTTCCAGATCTTCAGTGTTAATATCTGCACCTGATCCCTCATTCCTGAATCTACTATAGTGCAATGACCACAAATTCATGAATCGTATCAGACTTCCAGATCTTCAGTTTTAATATCTGCACCTGATCCCTCATTCCTGAATCCATAGTACGATGACCACAGATTCATGAATCGTATCAGACTTCCAGATCTTGAGTTTTAATATCTGCACCTGATCCCTCATTCCTGAATCTATAGTACAATGACCACAGATTCATGAATCGTATCAGACTTCCAGATCTTCAGTTTTAATATCTGCACCTGATCCCTCATTCCTGAATCCATAGTACGATGACCACAGATTCATGAATCGTATCAGACTTCCAGATCTTCAGTTTTAATATCTGCACCTGATCCCTCATTCCTGAATCCATAGTACAATGACCACAGATTCATGAATCGTATCAGACTTCCAGATCTTCAGTTTTAATATCTGCACCTGATCCCTCATTCTTGAATCCATAGTACAATGACCACAGATTCATGAATCGTATCAGACTTCCAGATCTTCAGTTTTAATATCTGCACCTGATCCCTCATTCCTGAATCTATAGTACAATGATGACCACAGATTCATGAATCGTATCAGACTTCCAGATCTTCAGTTTTAATATCTGCACCTGATACCTCATTCCCGAATCCATAGTACGATGACCACAGATTCATGAATCGTATCAGACTTCCAGATCTTCAGTTTTAATATCTGCACCTGATCCCTCATTCCTGAATCCATAGTACGATGACCACAGATTCATGAATCGTATCAGACTTCCAGATCTTCAGTGTTAATATCTGCACCTGATCCCTCATTCCTGAATCCATAGTACAATGACCACAGATTCATGAATCGTATCAGACTTCCAGATCTTCAGTTTTAATATCTGCACCTGATCCCTCATTCCTGAATCTATAGTACAATGATGACCACAGATTCATGAATCGTATCAGACTTCCAGATCTTCAGTTTTAATATCTGCACCTGATACCTCATTCCCGAATCCATAGTACGATGACCACAGATTCATGAATCGTATCAGACTTCCAGATCTTCAGTTTTAATATCTGCACCTGATCCCTCATTCCTGAATCCATAGTACGATGACCACAGATTCATGAATCGTATCAGACTTCCAGATCTTCAGTGTTAATATCTGCACCTGATCCCTCATTCCTGAATCCATAGTACAATGACCACAGATTCATGAATCGTATCAGACTTCCAGATCTTCAGTGTTCGTATCTGCAGTAGACCCCTCACTATGAAACTGAGATATTAGAACGTCAGGGTCTCATAACCGTGACCATCATTCCAAATATTCAATTCAAATTCGTTTGTAAATTGGGTAATAGCTCAGCTATAGTGTCTATATATCGACCACCATCACATAAAAAATCGACAATTATCTGAATAGCCTACAAATGACTGACGGACTTAGCACCAATACCGTCAGTGGCTGTGATTGGGGATATTAACATCGACAAATTAGTCCTGAAAACAAGCCTAAACTGAACCCAGACGATTACCTTAATTTAATATCGTCCTCGAAAAAGCTAAAAATAAACCCAAGGCCACATGGGAAGTTATTAAGAAGATAACAAATACATACAACAAGTCATCTACCCCAATTGAACTATTGCAGCTATCATCCAAATTATTTACAACTTAAAGATTCATTTATGATTTTTGTTTTTATCATCTGTGCCGTCACTATCAGTATCACTCTATTTTTGTTGAGCCTGATTCTTCTCAACGTTTTCATTAAATTTGTTCACTAGTTTTCCCATTTTGTCGTGTATCTACTACTGTACCTCCTAGTATACCATCTCCTTTTCCTAACAATCTTTACAAACATCCTTCAAATATTTGAATAAATCCTCAGGCTTGGAAAATCGAGCTGACGAAGCACCTGCTCGTATAGTGCGATTATCTATACCATGTATGATACAATCAGCTGCTCGTTTGCCCGAGATTTCGCAAGCATTCAATAGTGCCGTTTTCTCAAAGTAATATTCGTCTAAGTTTTCCCCAAATTTTAATCGTTTTTCTAGCATATCTGACAAGAGAGTACCATAGTTGACTTCAGACGGAAACGCTTTGCACAAGAGGATTTGCCATTCGTCCCAGCTATGCAACACGGATGTTTGGGTTTGATACCATTTTTTAGCATTACCTACCAGTTTGGGCAAAGCATAGTGTCTGATTTGTTTCTCATCCCAAGTATAGATTTCCGCACACTCGTTAACTTTTGCTAACCATATTTCAATTCGGCTATTTTCGATAGATGGGTCAAACTCTGGGATCATGTTTTCATTGCCTCTAGTGGATAAACCTGGTTTTAGCGACTGTAGGAGCTTAGAAAATTCATCGAAAGTTACTAACATGGCTGAATTAGACGAGTCAGTTTTATTTCTTACCTGTACATCCGGCACCGTATAACTCGTCGCTGCAGCACACGGGTTCACTTCGTCTCGTCCGGTCGCAGAACTACTTGACGTCATAGCAGCTGGGCCGTCCCGTCCGGTTGCAGAATTGCTCAACGTCATGGCGACTGCGCCATCTCGTCCGGTCGCAGCATTGCTTGACGTCATGGCGACTGGGCCATCTCGTCCGGTCGCAGAATTGCTTGACGTCATGACGACTGGGCCATCTCGTCCGGTCGCAGAATTGCTTGACATCATGGCGACTGGGCCATCTCGTCCGGTCGCAGAATTGCTTGACATCATGGCGACTGGGCCATCTCGTCCGGTCGCAGAATTGCTTGACATCATGGCGAATGGGCCATCTCGTCCGGTCGCAGAGTTTTTTGGCGTCATATCCATGGATTTATCTCGTTGATCGGTCAAATGTCTTACTGGATCATGTATTCGTATTGCTGGAGAAGTACCTGAGGTTTGGATGTTTGAAGATCGTATAGAATTTTCCCTTGAACGCCTGAAATCCATATTGTGGTTGCGATGTCGTTGTGACGAAGTATCCCTGGCCGATTGGCGAAATCTCTTTCTTGATGGACTAATATTTCGTTCCCGAGATCGGCTCGTTCTAGGTGTCCTGCGGCTTCTATCACGATCTCGACGTTTACCACGCCGATAGCTTCTGGATCTTGAACGTGATCTTCTGGATTTTGAGCGGTCCATCGTGGGGCAGTTGAAGACTTTGCTTCTTTCGTAGAACCACTTCTGATAATAAATACTCGCAAACAGATTTTAAAATAGTGTATTTCTTTCCAAGGCGGTAACAAGAATGCCCCTAAAGTCAAAGTATAACATCTATTTATAACATCTTTTCCCTCCATCTTCTGCGCTAGTCTTCGCGGTTAAACACATCCTTCTTCAGACTATCCAAAACCGGAAATGCCTATTACATATCTTATTTCTAACACGAATTCTACAATTACTAAAAATATTCTGTATAGTTCTAAAATTGGCTTTAACATTATCAATATTTATTAAATTATAAAAGACCTCATTAAACCATAAGGTTTATATTAGTATCAAACGGAAATGTCTAAATACATCGCCTGTTACCATTTTAAACATGTCACTTCCTGTTGCAAGTCGAAAACATTTACATTTGAATTAAACAGATTAACGATATGACCTTCATTTAATAGCTCTAAAATCAGAATAGAATATATTATGATTTTAGAGCTTCATTTTTCAATAAACAGATAGCCAAAACAGTATATGTCTATAACGGATGTATTCCTACATCCGGCCACAGGTTCGACAGAGTTAAAGTTCTAGAAACGAGGACATATTCATGATTTAAACTAACGACAAAAGTAAATTAAAGAAATGATGATTAATTATGATTAATATCAAACATAAATAAGAATTCAAAAGTATCTTCATAATCCTTCAAATAATCTAAACGGAAATGGTAACCGTGTTGCTTTACGTTGCCACTAGATGGCGTTAGGTGTAAGTATGGTGAAACATCACAAGGTGTAACTAACAAGAGCTAACATGATGGAGGCCTACATCCAGAAATGGATGCCTCCAAAAGAAGACTAAAAAAAAAAGAAAACTTACTTACAATGAAATTCCTATTTAAACTAATATAACTAACATTTTATATACCTTTAAATGCGGGAGGTATAGGCTTTTTATTTTATTTTTAAACTTAACTCATCCTGTTCACCTGAAGAAAGTAAATCTGTAGTTTACTAAAAGTTAACTTAATTCACCCAGGGGCACACCTCGGACACTCCATAGAACGCTCGTAAAATAATCACCTATTACTACTACATAACCAAATGATGTTTGTATACGTGCAAATGTGTGCGTAAACTTTGCTAGGGCTGGTGGCGCAGCAAATGCAGCGATATTAAAGTATACGCGTCGTCACTCGTCCGGCGTTCAGCCCTGTCTATTGATTCTCTAACCAATCTTTCGACGCCAGGGGTGGAGTGATGGGGTGCGGTATCTGAATCAGCGCGGGGAAGGGAGTGGCCATTCTGTACGGAGTTTTATTATCTCTTCTGTGCCAGGGGTGTTGAAAGTAAGTATACTTACTTACTAACAGTATACTTTTTGCGCCTAGGTGAATTAAGTAGCAACATTTCGACGCGCCCGTTTGTACTGGATGTGTGTGTGTACCGTGTTTGTTTCAGGCGCTTCCGTGTTTCGGATGACGCGTAAATGTCGTAGCCCACTTACACGACTCTGCTACCACCCGACTAATAAAATATCATTCAAATATGGGCTTTAAGTCGTGGCCTTGCGATATAGCAGACAGCTGGGTGTTAGCAAGCTTCCCGCCATCAGCAGAATGATGTCCCTAACTAAGTAGTTACTCATTTTGCGTTTATTCATTTACACCTTGTATTTATGTTTACTTCTGATTTTATCCGGAGCTTCGTCTCAACCTAGTCCAAATCCTTGATTGGCCCTGGGGTTCTCAATTCGGTGGTATGTTTTGTTAAAGAAAATATTTTTAAAGAAAAATAAACAAAGAAGAACCATTTGAAATGCACAGGGAATATTCCCTCGTATAATCAGGTCAATTCAACTAAGCATATAACTTTTTAGCTATAGATTTTCATCTTAATACAATCGATTAGAATATCAATAAAAATAATTAGACAGAGCTGTATGATGATGACGAGGAAGATCCAGAAGATGATGATAATGATGATGATTCATCGGAAGATGATGACGAGCTACTGGAGCCGTCGGCATTCTTCTGGACAGAAGAAGAAGCAGCTTGTTTGCTGGCACTTGCGCTGTTGGCATTTTCGCTGGCCTGTGAATTACTGCTTGAACCGTCGGCATTCTTCTGGGCAGAAGAAGAAGCAGCTTGTCTGCTGGCACTTGCGCTGTTGGCATTTTCGCTGGCCTGTGAATTACTGCTTGAACCGTCGGCATTCTTCTGGGCAGAAGAAGAAGCAGCTTGTCTGCTGGCACTTGCGCTGTTGGCATTTTCGCTGGCCTGTTTATTACTGCTTGAACCGTCGGCATTCTTCTGGGCAGAAGAAGAGGCAGATTGTTTGCTGGCACTTGCACTGTTGGCATTTTCGCTGGCCTGTGAATTACTGCTTGAACCGTCGGCATTCTTCTGGGCAGAAGAAGAGGCAGATTGTTTGCTGGCACTTGCGCTGTTGGCATTTTCGCTGGCCTGTTTATTACTGCTTGAACCGTCGGCATTCTTCTGGGCAGAAGAAGAGGCAGATTGTTTGCTGGCACTTGCACTGTTGGCATTTTCGCTGGCCTGTGAATTACTGCTTGAACCGTCGGCATTCTTTTGGGCAGAAGAAGAAGCAGCTTGTTTGCTGGCACTTGCGCTGTTGGCATTTTCGCTGGCCTGTTTATTACTGCTTGAACCGTCGGCATTCTTCTGGGCAGAAGAAGAGGCAGATTGTTTGCTGGCACTTGCGCTGTTGGCATTTTGGCTGGCCTGTGAATTACTGCTTGAACCGTCGGCATTCTTCTGGGCAGAAGAAGAAGCAGCTTGATTGCTGGCACTTGCGCTGTTAGCATTTTGGCTGGCCTGTGAGCTACTGCTTGAACCGTCGGCATTCTTCTGGGCAGAAGAAGAAGCAGATTTTTTGTTAGCACTTGCGCTATTGGCATTTTGGCTGGCCTGTGAACTACTGCTTGACTTCTTGTCAGAAGATAAAGAATTCTTTGAACCGTTTGAAGATGAGTTTACAGAGGAATTATTGCTTGATCCATTGCTGCTGTTGCTAGATGCATTGCTGCTCTTGTCCGATGATTTGCTCTTCTTCTTTTCGGAAGTCTCGTGGCTTGATTTGCTGGCGTTGTTATTGGAATTGCTGCTTGATCCATTGCTGTTGTTGCTGTTGCTAGATGCATTGCTGCTCTTGTCCGATGATTTGCTCTTCTTCTTTTCGGAAGTCTCGTGGCTTGATTTGCTGGCGTTGTTATTGGAATTGCTGCTTGATCCATTGCTGTTGTTGCTGTTGCTAGATGCATTGCTGCTCTTGTCCGATGACTTGCTCTTCTTCTTTTCGGAAGTCTCGTGGCTTGATTTGCTGGCGTTGGTATTAGAATTGCTGCTTGATCCATTCCTGTTGCTGTTGCTAGATGCATTGCTGCTCTTGTCCGATGACTTGCTCTTCTTTTTTTCGGAAGTCTCGTGGCTTGATTTGCTGGCGTTGGTATTAGAATTGCTGCTTGATTCATTGCTGCTGTTGCTGTTTCTAGATGCATTGCTGCTCTTGTCTGATGACTTGTTCTTCTTTTTCTCGACAGTCTCGTGGCTTGATTTGCTGGCGTTGGTATTAGAATTGCTGCTTGATCCATTGCTGCTGTTGCTGTTTCTAGATGCATTGCTGTTCTTGTCTGATGACTTGTTCTTCTTTTTCTCGACAGTCTCGTGGCTTGATTTGCTGGCGTTGGTATTAGAATTGCTGCTTGATCCATTGCTGCTGTTGCTGTTTCTAGATGCATTGCTGCTCTTGTCTGATGACTTGTTCTTCTTTTTCTCGACAGTCTCGTGGCTTGATTTGCTGGCGTTGGTATTAGAATTGCTGCTTGATCCATTCCTGTTGCTGTTGCTAGATGCATTGCTGCTCTTGTCCGATGACTTGCTCTTCTTCTTTTCGGAAGTCTCGTGGCTTGATTTGCTGGCGTTGGTATTAGAATTGCTGCTTGATCCATTCCTGTTGCTGTTGCTAGATGCATTGCTGCTCTTGTCCGATGACTTGCTCTTCTTCTTTTCGGAAGTCTCGTGGCTTGATTTGCTGGCGTTGGTATTAGAATTGCTGCTTGATCCATTCCTGTTGCTGTTGCTAGATGCATTGCTGCTCTTGTCCGATGACTTGCTCTTCTTCTTTTCGGAAGTCTCGTGGCTTGATTTGCTGGCGTTGGTATTAGAATTGCTGCTTGATCCATTCCTGTTGCTGTTGCTAGATGCATTGCTGCTCTTGTCCGATGACTTGCTCTTCTTCTTTTCGGAAGTCTCGTGGCTTGATTTGCTGGCGTTGTTATTGGAATTGCTGCTTGATCCATTGCTGTTGTTGCTGTTGCTAGATGCATTGCTGCTCTTGTCCGATGACTTGATCTTCTTCTTTTCGGAAGTCTCGTGGCTTGATTTGCTGGCGTTGGTATTAGAATTGCTGCTTGATCCATTCCTGTTGCTGTTGCTAGATGCATTGCTGCTCTTGTCCGATGACTTGCTCTTCTTCTTTTCGGAAGTCTCGTGGCTTGATTTGCTGGCGTTGGTATTAGAATTGCTGCTTAATCCATTCCTGTTGCTGTTGCTAGATGCATTGCTGCTCTTGTCCGATGACTTGCTCTTCTTCTTTTCGGAAGTCTCGTGGCTTGATTTGCTGGCGTTGGTATTAGAATTGCTGCTTGATCCATTCCTGTTGCTGTTGCTAGATGCATTGCTGCTCTTGTCCGATGACTTGCTCTTCTTCTTTTCGGAAGTCTCGTGGCTTGATTTGCTGGCGTTGGTATTAGAATTGCTGCTTGATCCATTGCTGTTGCTGTTGCTTTTGCTAGATGCATTGCTGCTCTTGTCCGATGACTTGCTCTTCTTCTTTTCGGAAGTCTCGTGGCTTGATTTGCTTGCGTTGGTATTGGATCCAGATTGGTTGGAGCTTGATCCAGATTGGTTGGAGCTGCCAGATTGGTTGGAGCCTGATCCAGATTGGTTGGAGCTTGATCCAGATTGGTTGGAGCTGCCAGATTGGTTGGAGCTGCTGGCGTGGTTTGCGTTGCTTGATCCGGATTGGTTGGAGCTGCTAGCGTGGTTTTCGTTGCTTGATCCAGATTCGTTGGAGCTGCTAGCGTGGTTTGCATTGCTTGATCCAGATTGGTTTGAGCTGCCAGATTGGTTGGAGCCTGATCCAGATTGGTTGGAGCTTGATCCAGTTTGATTGGAACTGCCAGATTGGTTGGAGCTTGACCCAGATTGGTTGGAGCTGCTGGCGTGGTTTGCGTTGCTTGATCCGGATTGGTTGGAGCTGCTGGCGTGGTTTGCGTTGCTTGATCCGGATTGGTTGGAGCTGCTAGCGTGGTTTGCCATGCTTGATCCAGATTCGTTCGAGCTGCTAGCATGGTTTGCGTTGCTTGATCCAGATTGGTTGGAGCTTGCTCCAGTTTGGTTGGAACTGCCAGATTGGTTAGAGCTTGATCCAGATTGGTTGGAGCTGCCAGATTGGTTGGAGCCTGACCCAGATTGGTTGGAGCTGCTAGCGTGGTTTGCGTTGCTTGATCCAGATTCATTGGAGCTGCTGGCGTGGTTTGCGTTGCTTGATCCAGATTGGTTTGAGCTGCCAGATTGGTTGGAGCTTGATCCAGTTTGGTTGGAACTGCCAGATTGGTTGGAGCTTGATCCAGATTGGTTGGACCTGCCAGATTGGTTGGAGCTGCTGGCGTGGTTTGCGTTGCTTGATCCGGATTGGTTGGAGCTGCTAGCGTGGTTTGCGTTGCTTGATCCAGATTCGTTGGAGCTGCTAGCGTGGTTTGCGTTGCTTGATCCAGATTCGTTGGAGCTGCTAGCGTGGTTTGCGTTGCTTGTTCCAGATTCGTTAGAGCTGCTAGCGTGGTTTGCGTTGCTTGATCCAGATTCGTTGGAGCTGCTAGCGTGGTTTGCGTTGCTTGATCCAGATTCGTTAGAGCTGCTAGCGTGGTTTGCGTTGCTTGATCCAGATTGGTTGGAGCTTGATCCAGTTTGGTTGGAACTGCCAGATTGGTTGGAGCTGCTGGCGTGGTTTGCGTTGCTTAATCCGGATTGGTTGGAGCTGCTAGCGTGGTTTGCGTTGCTTGATCCAGATTCGTTCGAGCTGCTAGCGTGGTTTGCGTTGCTTGATCCAGATTCGTTCGAGCTGCTAGCGTGGTTTGCGTTGCTTGATCCAGATTCATTGGAGCTGCTGGCGTGGTTTGCGTTGCTTGATCCAGATTGGTTTGAGCTGACAGATTGATTGGAGCCTGATCCAGATTGGTTGGAGCTTGATCCAGTTTGGTTGGAACTGCCAGATTGGTTGGAGCTTGATCCAGATTGGCTGGAGCTGCCAGATTGGTTGGAGCCTGACCCAGATTGGTTGGAGCTTGATCCAGATTGGTTGGAGCTGCCAGATTGGTTGGAGCCTGACCCAGATTGGTTGGAGCTTGATCCAGATTGGTTGGAGCCTGACCCAGATTGGTTGGAGCTTGATCCAGATTGGTTGGAGCTGCCAGATTGGTTGGAGCCTGATCCAGATTGGTTGGAGCTTGATCCAGCTTGGTTGGAGCTGCTTGATCCATATTCATTGGAGCTGCTAGCGTGGTTTGCGTTGCTTGATCCAGATTCGTTGGAGCTGCTAGCGTGGTTTGCGTTGCTTGATCCAGATTCGTTGGAGCTGCTAGCGTGGTTTGCGTTGCTAGATCCGGATTGGTTGGAGCTGCTGGCGTGGTTTGCGCTGCTTGATCCAGATTGTGAGCTGCCAGATTGATTGGAGCCTGATCCTGATTGGTTGGAGCTTGATCCAGTTTGGTTGGAACTGCCAGATTGGTTGGAGCTTGATCCAGATTGGTTGGAGCTGCCAGATTGGTTGGAACCTGAACCAGATTGGTTGGAGCTTGATCCAGCTTGGTTGGAGCTGCTTGATCCAGATTCATTGGAGCTGCTAGCGTGGTTTGCGTTGCTTGATCCGGATTGGTTGGAGCTGCTAGCGTGGTTTGCGTTGCTTGATCCAGATTTGTTAGAGCTGGTAGCGTGGTTTGCGTTGCTTGATCCAGATTGGTTGGAGCTGCTAGCGTGGTTTGCGTTGCTTGATCCAGATTCGTTGGAGCTGCTAGCGTGGTTTGCGTTGCTTGATCCGGATTGGTTGGAGCTTGATCCAGATTGGTCGGAGCCTAATCCAGATTGGTTGGAGCTGCCAGATTGGTTAGAGCCTGATCCAGATTGGTTGGAGCTGCTAGCGTGGTTTGCGTTACTTGATCCAGATTGGTCGGAGCTGCTAGCGTGGTTTGCGTTGCTTGATCCGGATTGGTTGGAGCTGCTAGCGTGGTTTGCGTTGCTTGATCCAGATTCGTTAGAGCTGGTAGCGTGGTTTGCGTTGCTTGATCCAGATTGGTTGGAGCTGCTAGCGTGGTTTGCGTTGCTTGATCCAGATTCGTTGGAGCTGCTAGCGTGGTTTGCGTTGCTTGATCCAGATTGGTTGGAGCTGCTAGCGTGGTTTGCGTTGCTTGATCCAGATTGGTTGGAGCTGCTAGCGTGGTTTGCGTTGCTTGATCCAGATTCGTTGGAGCTGCTAGCGTGGTTTGCGTTGCTTGATCCAGATTCGTTGGAGCTGCTAGCGTGGTTTGCGTTGCTTGATCCGGATTGGTTGGAGCTGCTAGCGTGGTTTGCGTTGCTTGATCCAGATTCGTTGGAGCTGCTAGCGTGGTTTGCGTTGCTTGATCCGGATTGGTTGGAGCTGCTAGCGTGGTTTGCGTTGCTTGATCCAGATTCGTTAGAGCTGCTAGCGTGGTTTGCGTTGCTTGATCCAGATTGGTTGGAGCTGCTAGCGTGGTTTACGTTGCTTGATCCGGATTGGTTGGAGCTGCTAGCGTGGTTTGCGTTGCTTGATCCAGATTCGTTGGAGCTGCTAGCGTGGTTTGCGTTGCTTGATCCGGATTGGTTTGAGCTGCCAGATTGGTTTGAGCTGCCAGATTGGTTTGAGCTGCCAGATTGGTTTGAGCTGCCAGATTGGTTTGAGCTGCCAGATTGGTTTGAGCTGCCAGATTGGTTTGAGCTGCCAGATTGGTTTGAGCTGCCAGATTGGTTTGAGCTGCCAGATTGGTTTGAGCTGCCAGACTGGTTTGAGCTGCCAGATTGGTTTGAGCTGCCAGATTGGTTTGAGCTGCCAGATTGGTTTGAGCTGCCAGATTGGTTTGAGCTGCCAGATTGGTTTGAGCTGCCAGATTGGTTTGAGCCGCCGGATCCAGACCCGTTTCCAGAACTGCTGCTGCTGGCATGGCTTGTACTACTCTGACTGTCACCGTTAGGAGACGTGTATTGGTACTCGTCAGACTCCTGGTCTTGCTTGAAGTTCACACCATGGTGCGAGCCAGAGATCTTTTTCTTGTCAGAGTGTCCTCTTAGATGGCCGTGACGTTTGCCGTGCTTTTCGACGGCACCGTCCACGGAGGCGTGTCTTTCTTCTTCCGTGCCGATTATTGAGCCGGCAGCGTGGTCGATCAAATTCTTCTTGGATTCGATGACGTGGTTCACGAGGCCTGGGGGAAAATAGT
The DNA here is from genome assembly GCA_963457715.1 of Argyresthia albistria. NCBI lineage: Eukaryota > Metazoa > Arthropoda > Insecta > Lepidoptera > Argyresthiidae > Argyresthia > Argyresthia albistria. The sequence goes on along the minus strand of OY735280.1, from coordinate 4,169,203 downwards.
ATTTTTTTATGAGTGACATTTAATTAGCTGGCCATAAGACCATTATTAAGTACTAGCAGGAAGCGTAGCTTTGTATAAGTATGTGAATTTCATGTGATGCGAAAAAATATTATTTGTTTATTTCCTCTTTATTTTTTTTATTGACTTTATATTTAAAGTGTCAGTCTTTTAATTAAGTAAGTTCATAATTACAGTTAGTTTCAAATATTGGAGTTCTATAGGGTGACTGAAACCCCTAACTATATTTTAAGGGGTTGGTTGGGACATCATTCTGAGCAACTTTTATTAAGAAACCGATTTGATCAGAGCAACTTTATTTCTCACTTCCCAGTACATTTTGGCCTGAGTAATAGGTCCCTGACAACCCCTGAAAGGGGTTTCACAGTCACCCTGTATGTCAATTTGAAAGCGACAGATGTTGGCGACACAGATCAAGCTACTGCAGGAGGAGCTGTATTTTTTCACAAAATAATTGTGAATACCTATCATTCAAAATTTGAAGGGATCTATGTTTGTTGAATAGGGAGGTAATGAGGAATGGTTGACCAACCATGGTGAAATGGTTGACGGTACAAACCTGCAGCGAGTGCGTCCAGTCCCCCTGCTTTCTTAGCACCACCAGCACCACCGCTATGGTCGCAAGACCCACCATGAGTCGGGTCTGGGTCTGAAAAAGATGTGTATAGAAAAATTCACGTATGACAAATTTATAGGCAAATATGTACAAAATCATAGTACTTTGTCAAGAAATGCTGGAATATTCATGAGAAATGTAAGTAACCAAATACATTGTCATGCAGTGGTTTGAAGATCTTAAAAGATAAATAGGTAAGTACCTAGCTAGACTTATTATTTATTTTTTACTTTACAATTTACAAATACGTCTATTATACATAGATATGATTTCGCTGTACTAAAGTGATTGTCTTCATTTGTACTTACAGGGCAGGCAATGTACTGTCACCAGGGCCTGAAAGAAGAATTGGTGCCATTAGATGAGAGTTCCGCTTCGTACCACCACTGGGTGTACCACCCGACATACTTTGCCGCTACAGGATGTTTTAACAGACTTCAAAAAAGGAGGGAGTTCTCAATTCGGTTGTATGTATATATTTTTAATCATTATTATTTTTAAAATCCGCGCATATTGAAAAATCCGCGCTACCCCAACTACCTTCGAGACCGCTTTGAGTATCTCTTTTCAGGCGATCGGCCTCGGAGATCTCACACAGTCTCACTCTTAGCCACTCCAAGGCATAACACTTCGGCATATGAGCGCTCGTTCAGGTTGCAGGCAATCCGACTGTGGAACGCACTTCCCTCCACCATAAGAGACAGTTCCACTCTTTTCACATTTAAAAACCGGGTAAAAGAGCACTTCCTCTCTCTTTCGTGATAGATATTGTATGTAGGTACGTATTTATGTAGTTAGGTGTATTTATTTGCATATTGTGTAGATATTTATTTAGTATTTTTGGTATAGGTACTTATTATATTATGTTTGATATTTATTTAGTCATTTATTGTGCACTGACTTCCCTCCCTGTATCTGTTTTTTCCTGTCATGCCTTAGGTTTGCTGGAAGAAATCTCTTTTTACAGATAAGCTCGCCTTTGTACATATCTACCTTTTTGTAAATGTTACGTGTTTTTTATGTTTTGTGCAATAAAGTATACATGAGTGTGTTACATCGAAACTGGTACTGGTACTTGAACCGATTTCAGAAATTCTTTATTAGGGTTTCGTATCTCAGAAGGAGAAACCCATAGGATCACTCGTGCGTCTGTCCGTCCGTATGTCACAGGCAATTTACTCAGAACATATTGTACATTTATAGTATGTAGTTTTGTTAACAGCCACCCATACACTTACTTACTCGCTCTCTAATAGATACCGACAGAATATCAGCGTTGTAGAATCTCCTGGAGGTCCTGTAACACATGCTGAGTCGGAGCCGTTTCGCTGATTGCGGTACACACTTCACGGCACCGTTCTGCCCGACCTTATTTTTACTGTTCTTTTTGTCTTGTGTTTTTTTTTTCCTATTTTATTTCCTACTTGTTTCTGTTTATAATTTGTTATTGCTGTGTTTTGTGTATTGTACTTTCTATTCTATTCTATTCTATTCTACCGATGAAGTTGAAAATTGGTATACATATCAATATCTGTGACCCAAAGACAGAGGTGCAATGTAAATATATAAATATGGAATGTAAGGGCCACTTTTGGGGGGACTAATGATAAAAATAAAATTCAAAATATGCCGTGTGACATATCAAATGGTATGCGCATGGTGTGAGGATCTTAAATATATTTTTATATTTTTATTTCCCTTCCCGACGAATTCCCGAAGTCCTAAAAGTCTGAAATTTGGTATGGAAGCACATGTTTGCTCCCATATCCCATAAAAACTCCGAAATCTACAACTTTGACCCTTTAACCCCTAGGGTGCAAAGTTTGTATGAAAAACTGAATTTTAGGGTATTTCCTTGGTGTATGTCTCTCAACGCGAGTCCAACTCGCACTTGGCAGTTAATTTTTTGTTTGAAAGGGTTACTCATAAGCTTGGTCCCATTTTTTTTAAATCATGAATCGGTCTGTTAGTTTGGGTACAACATTTTTTTCTCAAAATTTCAAATGGAATAACCACTTGAAAATTCCGGTACTTACTTTCGCCACATAAAAATGGACATTTGGTGGTTACGTAACGTTTTACTAGGGGGGAGGGGGGTACAGAAAAACGTTACGGCGCGTTACATGGGGGGAGGGGAGGGTCAAAAATCTCCAAAAATTGCGTTAGGTAATACTTGAACTTTGCCGTACTTGCATACTCGAAAATTTCACTTTTTGGTGTACACCTATAAAACATAGTCCATCGATAGAGAATTCAAATACTTATTAAAATTATCTCAGAAACGCTACATACTGTTTTTATTTTTATTTTTATTTTCTTTATTAGGAAAACAAACAGCTTAATCTATTACATAACAAAAAAAAAACAATGAGTTAACACACAAGCCAATAAAGTTTTCACAAAAAAAATTGACAAAGGTACTCAGAACAACACTAAAATGTATTTGTATTGTAATGTATGACATTTTGTCAAATAACATTTGTAATTTGTAATGAAATTCCCTTTCGACGGACATATGTTTTATAGGTATGTAGGTACACGGAAAAAGCGTAATTTTAAGGAATTTCAACTGTAGGTACTTATTCCAGAAAGGTTTGATTTTCTTTGGTAACTTTTTTGACTGTCGTTTGTTTGCTACTAATACTAATAAAATTAATAAATCTGCGGAAAAGAATGAATATTTTGTTTTTAGGGTTCCGATCCTTAAAAGGAAATAACAGGCCAAGTGCGAGTCGGACTCGCGCACGAAGGGTTCCGTAGCATTAGTATTTGTTGTTATAGCGGCAACAGAAATACATCATCTGTGAAAATTTCAACTGTCTAGCTACCGCACGGTTCATGAGATACAGCCTGGTGACAGACAGACGGACGGACGGACGGACGGACAGACAGCGAAGTCTCAGTAATAGGGTCCCGTTTGGCACCCTTCGGGTACGGAACCCTAAAAAATGCACCCACACTTTCTTGTCCATCCGCCTGTCTGCCCATCTGTCTGTCTGTCAAGTCAAGACCTTTTATATCGGGAACGCGTGGACGTATCAAGCTGAAATGTATATCAATTGTTCAGGTGTGTGAGCTGTGAAAAAATCAAACTTCTAGGCCAACGCAATCGAACTCTCGAACGACCATTTTTGCTGTAAAATTGATGGATTTTCATGACCCAAAACCTATATAGGGTACTTCCCCTACAATCATGAATTTGAGCACAAAGCAAGGCCTTATTGCATAAATAAAGGGACACCTCTGAAAACTGCAAATTTCTATCTGTCTGCAAAAGTATGTAATTTTGTTAACATGGATTACATCATACTTACTTATTTTTTTTTTAATGTAGAAACCTAATTACACTAGTTTTGCTCTCCAAGTGTGATTGGAACCCTTGGTGCGTGAGTCCTTCTCGCACTTGACCGTTTATTTTTATGTGGAAACCTGATTACACCAGTTACACTCTCCAAGTGTAATCGCAATCGGTAACTAACGTGGGAACCATGAATTGACTTTAAATAAAATAATTCAACAATTTCCAAAAAAAGCTTGGTCTTTCCGGTTTGAGATATGAAGAAAGAAGCTTCCGTAGCATCTCAGTTTACGCCGGTGTCATATTTTGTTCTAGGTGGTCTATCTGTATTAGTATAATATTATAGTATCTGTGCTATCTATATTATAGTAATAGGGTCCCGTTTGGCACGCTTCGGGTACCCTAAAATTGAGCCAACAAAATCTGTCTTCTGCCAGCCACGCCACACGTCGTTGGCCCTTATACCCAGAATTAATTTTAGTAAACACCACTGAAAATACACAGAAAGGCAATACGCAATTTCGTTTTCATAGATGACATCATACTTTTCAGATTTTTTTATAAAAAAAAAATCTACTGGACCGATTTCTAATTTTCAATGTATGGAGACGAAAATGAGGGGTCACTCTATCAAACAAAAAATATACATTTCAAATCTGTTTTTTAACCGACTTCACAAAAAGGAGGAGGTTCTCAATTCGACCCGGATGTTTTTTTTTTTTTTTCTATGTTTGTTACGCGATAACTCCGCCAATTATGAACCGATTTGAACAAATCTTTTTTCGGCGTATAGGTAATACCTCAAGGGTGGTCCCATTGACACCAGGTCAGGATCTGATGATGGGATCCTGGAGAAATCGAGGGAACTCTTCAAATATTATAGGCAGACCTATAGTGATTTTTGTGTTTTTGATAACAATTCGTAACTCGTGCAAATGAACATGGTAAGCATAATATTGTGATGCGGAACTGCTGATGAAGACCACATATGGCCACCAGAACTGCTCTATACTAGGTACAAATACAATGCGTGGCTGACGGGCAGGCAACGCATAGCCTAAACCGGTGGACCTAGAGCCATGAAACTTTGTACAGGGGTTCCTTAGTAGCGTGGGGTAGCACTGATATAGGATTTGACAAAATTAATTCCCCAAGGGGGGGGGATAAGGGGTTACAGTTAGTATTAAACTCAATCTAATCAAATAGGGGTTTGTGAAAGTAGGTTTTTATAAAGTTTTACTGTTTTTTTCAATTATTAGTAATTATCTTCGAGATAACACGAAATAGTCAACCCTCCTTTTTTACCGACTTCAAAAAAGGTGAGGTTTTCAATTAATTCTTTAAAAGTCCTTCCTCCCTTCGGGAAAAAGGCAAGGGCATATTTATGTAAATAAGTCTTCACTTACCCCTAGGACCAGCAGACCTATATACGACTTCATGATGCTAGCAGAGCAGTGGTTTCCTGTCAGTACCCGAAAAACCAGCTTATATACAAAACGAACACAAAAGGATTTCGAAGACAGACATGGGCTCAATCTGTTCAAACAGAAATTTGATATAAACACCACTTTACTGCCGGATGGATTAGCATATGTATAGTTTGATAAGCAAATAAATTGTTTGAATTGGGCTGGTTACGCAGTCGATACGTCTTAAATTCTGCCTAGTTATTCGGTATCGGCCATTTTAATACGCTTTTCTTAGGTCGTGTTGTAACTAAATAATTGAAACAGAAAAGTAAACTTTAGAAAATACCGACTTCCACAAACCCTATTTGATTAGATTGAGTTTAATACAAACTGTAACCCCTTATCCCCCCCCCCCTTGGGGACTTAATTTTGTCAAATCCCATCTCAGTGCTACCCCACGCTACCAAGGAAGTCGGTTTTTTCTAAAGTTTACTTTTTGTTTCAATTATTGATAAATAATGTACCATTAATTTACAAGGTGAAACGGATAGGTGTAATAAAATAAGAAATGTAGCCCATTAATGTCCCCACCGAAGAGCATGGGCTTTTACCCGGACACGAGTAAGATTGAGCCAAACTCCAGCACGCTGGCTCAGCGCGGGTTGACAGAGGGGTACGAAAACTACACCGATTACTCGGACAATAGATAGCAATAAGTCGGACCTGCGAAACACGGAAGACCCCGAAACAAATGCCATAGAAACGGACCACATCTAGCACCGGTTTCAGCCAGATATTGCTACCCGCACGATCGTTCCTAATGCGCTAATACTGCTGGGCCACGGTTCAGAAGATAATTGATACAGAAAGTAAATTAAATAATTGAAACATAAAGTAAACTTTCGAAAAAACCGACTTCCACAAACCCTATTTGATTAGATTGAGTTTAATACAAACTGTAATCTCTTATCCCCCCCCCCCCTTGGGGAGTTAATTTTGTCAAATCCCATCTCAGTGCTACCCCACGCTACTAAGGAACCTCTGTACAAAGTTTCATGGCTCTAGGTCCACCGGTTTAGGCTATGCGTTGCCTGCCCGTCAGCCACGCATTGGTTTTGTACTTAGTACTGAGCAGTTCTGGTGGCCATAATGTGGTCTTCATCAGCAGTTCCGCATCACAATATTATGCTTACCATGAGTAAATGCACGAATTATTATGAAAAACACAAAAATCACTATAGGTCTGCCTATAATATTTGAAGAGTTCCCTCGATTTCTCCAGGATTCCATCATCAGATCCTGACCTGGTGTCAATGGGACCAATTGGAAGGTAAACCCTTTCTAACAAAAAATCTTTTCCAAATCGGTCCATCCATCTAGGCGCAATCGGGGCACATACTTACATAAAACAAACCTGACGAACTGTACGTACACCCCCTCCTTTTGTGAAGTCGGTTAAAAAACACGAAGCAGTTGAGAGGATATTTGTTTTTTTTTTGTTTTCGAAAGAGGTCCTTCATTCATTATACTTTGTGCCAGCTGTCTCTTAGCGTCACGGACTCAAGCGTCGTCGATGTAAGTTATCAGCTGTCACAGAATCTATATCACGTACCGATCTCTGTACGCGATAATTATCGAGTGTGATTTATATATAAAAGAAAGTTTTTGTTCAAATAAAATTAGATTGTAACTGAGCACGCTTCGAGCCTTTTATTCATCTCCCGAAGGAGTCACTTCAGTTCAGTTCAGTTCAGTTAAAAAAAATTATTGACCATAAAATCATACATATTACGTCTAAGCATATTACTTAGTCAACATATAATATTAATATTTTTGTATACTACCGCCCGTTCGGAAGTTGTGGGCTTAGGGATGGAGCAAAGAAGGGCAAGAAACCTCCCCCGTACCTCTTTTAAAATATCAGAGCCTTAAAAGTACAATGTTATGTATTTCTACTTAAGTCTAAGGAAATACACCGAGGAGAGACGTACTGACTCAGTCCATCGCCCCTCTTTGGATTTCTGTGCGCTGAGATGGTAAAGACCATGCAGTTTTGTCATCTAAATATTCTTTTACACTGTAATAAGAGTTCTTCAATAGGCCGTTTTTGACATAGTTTTTGAACCTCCTTTCTGGTAGGTCCGTTGCTTCATTAGGTATTTTATTACAATAATTGAAACAAAAAGTAAACTTTAGAAAAAACCGACTTCCACAAACCCTATTTGATAAGATTGAGTTTAATACAAACTGTAACCCCTTATCCCCCCCCCCTTGGGGAATTAATTTTGTCAAATCCCATATCAGTGCTTCCCCACGCTACTAAGGAAGCCCTGTACAAAGTTTCATGGCTCTAGGTCCACCGGTTTAGGCTATGCGTCGCCTGCCCGTCAGCCACGCATTGTATTTGTACCTAGTATTGAGCAGATCTGGTGGCCATATGTGGTCTTCATCAGCAGTTCCGCATCACAATATTATGCTTACCATGTGCATTTGCACGAGTTATTATGAAAAACACAAAAATCACTATAGGTCTGCCTATAATATTTGAAGAGTTCCCTCGATTTCTCCAGGATCCCATCATCAGATCCTGTCCTGGTGTCAATGGGACCACCCTTGAGGTATTAACTATACGCCGAAAAAAGATTTGTTCAAATCGGTTCATAATTGGCGGAGCTATCGCGTAACAAACATAGAAAAAAAAAAAAAAAAAAAAAAAAAAAAAAAAAAAAAAAAAAAAAAAAAAAAAAAAAAACATACGGGTCGAATTGAGAACCTTCTCCTTTTTTTGAAGTCGGTTGAAAACTAACACATACTCCCATAAAATAGTGAGCAACCTTACTGAGTCTGAACGCGGGCATAGCAATCTTATTTCTATATTTCTAGTGCTAATACTATTATGACCTAAAGTCTTCCATAGTTGTCATACTGGCAAAGTGGTGACCCGACGACGTTTGAACATCAAGCAACCTTCGGTAAAGCAGCATGTCATCGCCTCTGAAACAGAACCCGGGTGCTGTGCAGCTAACCTATGTAGAAGTTCAAGCAATCAGCACGTCGTCTAAAGTCGCCGAATTCTGGAAGGACAAGCCCCAGTTATGGTTCGCACATTTTGAAGCTGTAACCTCAGAAGCTAGGTGACGAATCCAAATTCCATCTAGTTCTTACCAAACTAGCCAAGGAGGAAATCGAAAAACAACAACAACGATTTAAAAATATTAATTATACGTTCGTCCCTTCATTCTTCAGATATAGTATTAACTGAGTAGTCCCCCTAACCTACAAGGCAACATTCGCACATTTATAGATAGCCCGAATTTGTTCGGTTTTTTATTAACCGACTTCCCAAAGGAGGAGGTTTACAATTCGTCCGGATATTTTTTTTTTTTTTTTTTTTTTTTATTTTTTTTTTTTATGTATGTTCCCCGATTGCGCCTAAACGGGTGGACCAATTTGGAAAATTATTTTTTTGTTTGAAAGGGTTTACCTTCCCATTGGTCCCATTGACACCAGGTCAGGATCTGATGATGGGATCCTGGAGAAATCGAGGGAACTCTTCAAATATTATAGGCAGACCTATAGTGATTTTTGTGTTTTTCATAATAACTCGTGCAAATGCACATGGTAAGCATAATATTGTGATGCGGAACTGCTGATGAAGACCACATATGGCCACCAGATCTGCTCAATACTAGGTACAAATACAATGCGTGGCTGACGGGCAGGCAACGCATAGCCTAAACCGGTGGACCTAGAGCCATGAAAATTTGTACAGGGGTTCCTTAGTAGCGTGGGGTAGCACTGAGATGGGATTTGACAAAATTAAGTCCCCAAGGGGGGAGGGGGATAAGGGGTACAGTTTGTATTAAACTCAATCTAATCAAATAGGGTTTGTGGAAGTCGGTTTTTTCTAAAGTTTACTTTTTGTTTCAATTATTTATTTTATATTTTACTACCCCCCACTTTGCCACTGGCCGGTGCCGGTCGGTCAAGCCTTCATTCCTTTGTCGTGCGAGGCAACGTGCACACGCTTTATTTGAAATTCTTTATTCCAAATTTTTAATCTCAAGTAACTACTGAAGTGTAGGTTTATACTATAAAATGCCGAAACGTACGGCTCAACAACAAATCCTACACTATAAGGAGAAGTTAAAAAAGATTGAGGAACAAGAAAATTAGTAAGTAAGTAATTTATTTATTTCAGTAAGCACTATTAACATTTTACAACTTGTGGGTAGTGTCCCATACTAGAAAAATCCGTATCATGGGACACAGCTTAAGTTACATCGTGCCTGTGCAGTATTCTAATCTAACATGCATTAAATAAAGTTAAACATCAGACAATTATAATAAAACTAAAATAAAATAATGATACAATTTTGTCGCACTATGACCTCTAGGTAATTGCCAAAAGAAGATTTTCAATTAATTCATATTCTGCAGTTATTAGCCAATTCTTTAACTGAAATTTATCTATTTTCCCTCTTTCATTTATTTCTATTACAGTTAATTTACTTATTTTGTTATAAAGGTATGGTTGTAGATACCAAAAGAATCTCCTAGCAAACATGGTTTTGATTATAGGTACATCAAGTCTAAAATTACGTTTATCGTGGCTATAATATGACGTACTTAGGACAATTCGTGACATTAGTGAGTGAATGAATAGTTTTCTTATATTTAACAACTTACTTTCGCAATAAAGAACATCCGTACTATACATAATGGGTTTCTTAAACATCACTTTTAAAACTAGACGCTGAGCTCTTTCGAGGCGGAGAAGGTATGTTTTTGCGGCGCCCCCCCACGCACTGATACAGTACCTTAAAATACTTTCACATAGCGCATAGTACACAGAATACAGGGTGTGTATGTCCAATATATTTCTTAGTTTTTTGAGAATATACAACAGTTTTCTGACTCTACCTGAAGTAGTTTTTATGTGGGGTGCCCAGTTTAATCTATTGTCTAAAATCACACCCAAATATTTCACGCTTTTAACCTCTTCGAGACATAGACAATTACAGGCTGCAGTTCTGCCACCACACTCATGTAATTTAACAGTAAATTCTCTTGGCGGGTCACTATGAGCTGTTTTGGCAAAGCTGATGTATTTGGTTTTTGTTGAATTTAAGCTCAGCAAGTTTTTGGAAAGCCATTCACCTATAATAGCCATGCCATATTCCGCTTTGCTGTATGTTTGTTGCCAAGTTACTCCGGTAAAAATAGCAACTGTATCATCAGCGAAAGATATGATGTGACCACTGGCAGATTTCTCCAGTTCAGCTAAATCATTTATATAAACTAAAAACAATATGGGGCCGAGAACACTACCTTGCGGCACTCCAAACTTAACCGTAGCAAATTTGCTAAGGTGTGTGTCAAGTTTGACAGATTGTTTCCTATCTTGTAGGTAGCATTTCAGCAAACTCAACGCCAGACCTCTGACACCAATATTTTCCAGTTTATGCAATAGTAGTGGAATTGAAACGGTGTCAAAGGCCTTAGCTAAGTCTAAAAATACTGCTAAAGTATGTTGACCATGGTCGAGGTGTCTGCTAATAAACTCTACAAGATCATCTATGGCATGGTTAGTGGACTTAGATTGGCGGAAACCAAATTGCTTAGAGCTCAACAGACGCTTAGTTTCCAAGAAATCTACAAGACGTTTCTTAATTACTTTTTCTAAGACCTTTGACAATGTTGGTAGTAGAGCAATTGGTCTATAATTGCTGACAACATCTTGATCGCCACTTTTGTGCAGTGGTATGATAACAGCCCTCTTGTATGCTTCCGGGAATACTCCTTGACTTAGGCTACAGTTACAAAGGTAAGTAAGTGGTTCCAGAATGTAAGATTTGGTTTTTTTGAGAAATTCATTGGGTATATTATCCCATCCTGCAGATTTAGTACTTTTGAGTGAACTGATCACCTGTGAAATTTCCCTGGTATCAACTGAAGTAAGAAAGAGTGAATCAACGGATGATTTAAGTTGATTATTTGTTCTAATTAACGTTTCCCCATCGGTCTGTAGTCTTTCCAGTATTTTGTTAGCTAATTTTTCCCCTACATTTATGAAGTATTCATTAATCTTATTAACATCATCAGGAGGGTTTGTTGATAAAAGAGCATTTGCTGATGTCGTTTTTGTTGTCTTGATGTCTGCTGCTTCTTTTATAATAGACCATGTTTTTTTATGATCACCAGCAAATTTTGATAGTTTTTGACCAAAGTATAATTCCCGGGCTGTATTAGTTGCTAATTTACATGTGTTTCTGTAACGTTTATATTGAGTTTGAAGTTCTGTATTGTGTTTGTGTTTACGGGCGTCTTTGTGCATCAAATCTCTTTTTATAATTGATTTGACCAGCGATTCAGTAATCCATGGTTTTGCAATTGTGTATTTATGTGACTGTGTTTTTATTTCGGTATTTCGGAAAATGAAAGGCTAAAACGCATTTTGCCGATTTATTTCTCCACTGATGAGGAGGAAGAAGATTGTGGTAAGTAGATAATTACTACAAAACTATTCAGTGACATTTTTTACTGTTATACTAAAAGCATATAGCCTGGATTCGCAATAGAACGATGGCGTGTCTGGGAGTTGACACCGAAGTCAACTAGTCTGGATTCAAAATGAACGATGACTTTCCCGACAATATGCGCACAAGTAGATACCTAATTACCGAAAAAATATGGAATTAGTGTACCTACTTTTCACAGCTATATTCTACCGATTCAATAAGGAACGGTGAGCAGCGAAAATGGCTTTTGCCTCCTATACAAAACCTTACATAGTTACATACAAATATTGAACTGAAATAAATTACTCACATAAAACAAATACATTTTAGACGTTGTGGTGGACGAAGAGATTCCGGACGAACCCACGCCTACACACGAAGTAGAACTCGAAGTTCTTCCGTGCAGCGAACCTGTGCCCATATCCGATGAGATCCTGGAGCCTAACGTAGCGGAGACGACTAACGCAACCGATACGATTCCTGCACCCAGCCTAGATCCGCTCATTCTCAGCGCATTAGGTGAGAAAACTGAAGATCAAGCAGAATTTGGTGAAACAATTCACGAAAATCTGGCCCAATTATGGCTACCCCTTCTAAAAAAGGGTATGCCAAAGGATGCTAAGGAAAAAATCCTCAAAACGTATCTAGTGCCTGAAAATTGCAAATTACTTCAGGCTCCAAAATTAAATCCGGAAATATCAGCCGCGATTCCAGAAATGCACAGATTACGCGACAAAAAGTTAGCTTTCAGCCAACAACAACTGGGCTTGGGAATTACTGCAATGAATAGAGCAATAAACATTCTGCTCACTAGCTCTGATGAGAACAGCAAAATCCAAGCAATCAAACACCTTAGCGACGCTTCCCGTATATTGTCGGACCGCCATTTTATGGACACCAAAACAAGAATAAAATTGATCACACCAAATCTTGATCATTCTTTCCTCCATCTCGTCCACGACCAAGAGAGGGACGAGACGTTGTTCGGAAAAAATCTGCCTGACAAAATCAAAGCCTCAAAAGCTATTGAGAGACAAGTTTCCCAAATAAAAAAGCCAAATGTCGCCAAGAACAAGTCATCGGCTCCACAATCGACGGCCACACGCCCACCTGCCAACCAGGGAAACTGGGCAGGACCTTCCCGGTACCCGTCGAACAGGGGGGGGCGGGGAGGTTACAATTACAAGAAGCCAGGGCCGCCAGCCGGGCCAGCGCGGCGCCCGCAGTACCCGGCCCAACCGCGCCTGCCACTGCCGGGCTCGAACAAGCCGCGTGCGGCTCCACACCAGTAGCCCAGCAGGTAAGTGTACATGCCGGCAGAGTACAGCATTTTTATCAGTGCTGGCGTGCCATTACAGACAATGAAGTTGTGCTTAAATGGATTCATAACGGTCTTGATATTCCATTCTGTACGGATGTTATACAAACTGCTATACCTAATATGACTTGGTCTAAAAAAGATAAGATCGATACGTGTATAGCCATACAAAAATTGCTAGGTTTAGGTGTAATCTCCGAATGTAACCAATCTAAAGATCAATTCATATCAAAGACTTTTTTGGCACCTAAGCCTAATGGCGGTCAAAGATTTATACTTAACTTAAAATGCCTAAATAAATTTATTACTCAGTCTCATTTTAAGATGGAAGACCACAGAACGGCATGCAAATTAATTCCAAAGGACGGATTTCTAGCCACAGTAGATTTAAAAGAGGCTTATTTTTTGATACCAATAGCAAAAAGACACCGAAAATATTTGCGGTTTCAATTTGAAACTCAAAACTCAGAATTAATTACATATGAATTTAATGCAATGCCATACGGACTTTCAGTGGCACCAAGAGTATTTACGAAGATCATGAAAGAAATCATTACCAATTTGAGACAACGCGGCTGGAAATCCGTCATATACCTCGATGATATTCTATGTATTGGAGATGATTATCAACAATGTTTTGATAATGTCAACGAAACTCTGAAATTATTGTCATGCCTCGGATTTGTCATAAATAATGAAAAAAGTTCTTTAGTACCACAGCAATGTTGTACATTTCTAGGCTTCATTTTGGATTCTCGGGATTTATCCCTACACCTTCCAGTTAAAAAACGTCAAAAAATTGCACAGTTAGTTGAGAAGTTTTCACTCTTACCCACCTGTACCATTCGGGAATACGCCCAGTTAATCGGAGTTTTAGTTTCTGCTTGCCCAGCTGTCAAATATGGTTGGTTGTATACGAAGGTTCTAGAGAGACAAAAATATCTATTTTTGAATAAATACTTTACCTATGAATGCAAAGTAAAGCTACCAAGTATAATTTTGAATGATCTTAATTGGTGGAAGAAAAATATATTTGTAACATCCAACCCTATGCGAACCTTAGATTACAAATTAGAAATTTTCACGGACGCATCTAGAACTGGATGGGGAGCATTTTGTGACGGTACACGAGTTAATGGTGGTTGGAAAACAGAGGAGCTTGATTTCCACATATATTTCTTAGAACTCCTTGCAGTATTTTTGGGGCTAAAAAGCTTTGCTATGAACTTAAGTAACTGTACAATTTTATTGCGAGTTGACAACACAACTGCGATAAGTTATGTTAACAGAATGGGAGGAATTCAATTTCCACATTTAAATGACCTGGCTAGGGACATTTGGCAATGGTGCGAGATACGTAATATTTGGTTGTTCGCATCCTATATAAACACCAAGGAAAATCGAGAAGCAGACGAAGAATCTCGAAAAATTAACCCAGATACTGAATGGGAATTATCCGACTCAGCTTTTCAAAACATTGTTCATAAATTCGGTCAACCAGAAGTCGACTTATTCGCGTCTCGCACAAATGCCAAATGTACATCCTTTATATCCTGGAAACAAGATCCAGATTCAATAGCAGTGGACGCATTTACCGTTAGCTGGCACCAATGGCTATTTTATGCTTTTCCTCCTTTCGCTCTCATCTTAAAATGTGTTAGGAAAATCAAAGATAATAAAGCATCTGGAATCCTTGTATTCCCTATTTGGCCTTCGCAGCCGTGGTACCCGCTCTTGACGAGTATTTTGACATCTGAGATGATTATCTTTAAACCTGACAAGAATCTTTTGCATTCTCGTTTCAGGAGTTATCATCCTATGCTGCTGCGATAGTCTCAGGGCAGCGTTTACAAGACGCGGAGCGCCGATGTCTTCACTAGATTTAATGCTTGCTTCAATAGCCGATAGTACGATAAAACAGTATAACGTGACATTTAAGCTCTGGTGGCATTTTTGCGAGAAGAATCATATTCAAGTTTATAGTTCTACCATTGATATGGTATTACAATTCCTTTCAGAACAATTTGAAGCAGGAGCTTCTTATTCCTCACTAAATAGTCACCGTTCTGCCCTATCATTATTGCTAGGCAACAACATTGGTTCCGAAGAGACAATCAAGCGATTGATGAGAGGCGCATACAGACTAAGACCTTGTATTCCTAAATATACTAGCACATGGAATCCGCAAAAAGTGTTAGATTTAATTTCTCAATGGGTACCTAATATATCATTATCATTAGAATTAATTACAAAAAAGTTAGTAATATTACTAGCATTATGCACAGCACATAGAGTGCAAACATTATCTTTGATTAAAGTAGACAATATTAATTTATCAACTAGCGGGGCAAGTATAGTAATTTGTGACGTTATAAAAACATCTGCACCAGGTAGGGATCAACCATTGCTTGTTCTCCCATATTTTGAAGAAAATGTAAATATTTGCCCTGCTACGGTACTCAAGGATTACTTATTAATGACCAGAAACATTAGACCAAATTCATTAGGCTGTAACCTTTTATTGACACACAGACCTCCACATAAACCTGCCTCATCGCAAACGATAAGTCGATGGATTAAACAGGTGTTATCAGAGAGCGGCATCGATGTAAGCCAGTTCAGTGCGCACAGCACCCGGCATGCCGCGACTTCTGCGGCTAGTGCAGCCGGCATCTCCGTTGAAGTCATCCGGAAGACTGCCGGCTGGACTAGCACCTCTAATACCTTCGCTAAATTTTACAATCGCAAGATCATAGATGAAAGCGTTTTTGCAAAGTCTGTTTGTCTCAATAATTGATACATAAAATAATCAAGATTATTATAGAATATAAGATATTAGTTTATTTTCCAATATGTAAACATATTGATGAAATTAATCAAAATAAATGTTCCACTTTATCTAATTACTTCGTTATTATTTTTCGCATCAAGGAATTTATGGGTTTGAAAGTAAATCAACGATTAAGTAAACTAATCAGATTAAAGTACTATAAAACAAAACTTTCAACTCTTAACATCTACTCAGTTAATACTATATCTGAAGAATGAAGGGACGAACGTATAATATATGATCAATCGAACTTCCCAAGTGAAGTTCCATCATTATTATACGAGTCCCTTCATTCGAAGATATAGGAACCCACCCACCCATAGCCCAGGAAGAAAGTTTTGTATGAGCAGTAGCTCTCCAACTATCTCTAAAGGAATGAAGGCTTGACCGACCGGCACCGGCCAGTGGCAAAGTGGGGGGTAGTAAAATAAAAAATAAATAAAAAACCGAACAAATTCGGGCTATCTATAAATGTGCGAATGTTGCCTTGTAGGTTAGGGGGACTACTCAGTTAATACTATATCTTCGAATGAAGGGACTCGTATAATAATGATGGAACTTCACTTGGGAAGTTCGATTGATCATATATTTTAACCTACAGTACCCGTGTGCCAAATAAAATGGCTATCCTGTACATCGATTTGCTGCTTTTTAGGGTTCCGTACCTTAAAAGGAAAAAAGGAACCCTTATAGGATCACTTTGTTGTCCGTCTGTCTGTCTGTCTGTCCGTCCGTCTGTCCGTCCGTCTGTCACGACCCCTTTTCTCAGGAACGCGTGGAGGTATAATGTTGAAATTAATATCGATTGCTCAGGTCTATGGTCCCTTGGAGCTGTGAAAAAATTAAACTTCTAGGTCCACGCAATCAAAACATACCGCGATATTATGTCATAATTTTGCTGGATTTGTATGAACTCGCGTGGAACTCGCAAGGGAATCAAAACCTATAGGGTACTTCCGGTTGGCCTAGGGTCATGAAATTTGGAATGTAGGAAGGTCTTATAGCACAAGTTAAGGAAGAAATCCGAAAACTGTAAATTTCTGTCTGTCTGCCTGTCTGTCTGTCTCACCGTCTGTTAAGACTTTTTCTCAGAAACGCATGGAGGTATAAAGTTGAAATTAATATCGATTATACAAGTCTGTAATCTCTTTAAGTTGTGAAAAAAATAAACTTATAGGTCAACGCAATCAAAAGATACCGCAACTGCATTTGGTTTACATGGATGACATCACGCTTTAGTTTTTCATGTGGAAACCTAATTACACGTGTTACGCTCTCCAAGTGTGATCGGAACCCTTGGTGCGCGAGTCCTACTCGCACTTGACCGGTTTTTTTATCGTAGCTCGTCTGGTGTGGCCACCTACCGGGCAACACACCTCGGATCACCGGGGTCGCTCCAGGAAGTCGTCGGCAACGTCAAGGGTCTGCTAGACTTCCAACAGGAGCTGGGTTGGCAGGAGTAGTGCCCCCAACCCGCATCATTACAGTCGTCGAGTTGCGGAAACCCAGCCCGCGATAACTATATCACGCCAGGTTCACTTCAAACAAATCAGCGAGAACAGCCGCACACACACAGCTACATTGCATTCCGTATAAGCACGCGCCGCCACACGCACACATTGCCGAATCTCGCGTCCTTCGCGTGCCACGAGACAGGGCTATGCAAGCAATGCATGCGACGAGTCAACGTCATTCGTCCGGCGGCGGCGGCGGCGCCCCGGGCGGCTCGTGTTAACTTAGCGGCGCTAAGCGACAACCCTAGCCGTTTGAGCAAGAGTAGGTAGTTATCATGCGAACAGGGGCCTAGTGAACTTACTATTTCTTATTTCTGTACCTTAGAGGTAGACAATAGTAAGTCCACTTTTAAAGGTAGGCAATAGTAAGTCCACTAAGGGTAGACTCTAAGGTACAGAAATGAAATTTTCAAAAAGTGTACTTACTATTGTCTACCTCTAAGGTACAGATTTATACTATGACTATATCGTAGCTCGTCCACTACATGTTTGATTGATAGCGCCGTTTCTCATAGGTTCACTTCAAACAAATCAGCGAGAACAGCCGCACACACACAGCTACATTGCATTCCGTTCAGCGAGAACAGCCGCACACACACAGCTACATTGCATTCCGTATAAGCACGCGCCGCCACACGCACACATTGCCGAATCTCGCGTCCTTCGCGTGCTACGAGACAGGGCTATGCAAGCAATGCATGCGACGAGTCAACGTCATTCGTCCGGCGCGGTCCAACCCGCGGCGCTAAGCGACAACCCTAGCCGTTTGAGCAAGAGTAGGTAGTTGTCATGCGAACAGGGGCCTAGTGTACATACTATTTCTTATTTATACTATGACAGGGCTATGCAAGCAATGCATGTGACGAGTCAGTACTTGTTTTACCGTGCAGCGAGCGACGAGCGACGACGCAACAAATCCGCACCGCTACCCGCGGCGCTAAGCGACAACCCTAGCCGTTTGAGCAAGAGTAGGTAGTTATCATGCGAACAGGGGCCGAGTGAACTTACTATTTCTTATTTATACTATGGTTTAAGTGGGGTGGGGGTACAGACAGGAACAACCCTTTCTGGTCCTGCGGAGCTATTCAGAGCATGGCCCACCTCACGGATAATTGTCCTCTATGGTCGATCGAGGGAGGACTGCAAAAAGTCCACTCCGCTGACGAAGAGGCTGCTCAAGCTGCCACCTTCATGAGTTGTGACGTAGACGACGGCGACCAACCGGTTTACATGGATGACATCATACTTTTATTTGTTTTTATGTAGAAACCTAATTACACCAGTCACGACGAGGTAACAATCTACATGTGTGATCGAAACCCTTGGTTCGCGAGTCCTACTCGCACTTGACCATTAATTTTTTGGTTTTGGGAAATACGGGAAATCATCTCCTATTATAGTCTATTCGTGACAAGAATGCAGTGAAGTCATCAATTTCCGGCGGCCTAGCCACGCCCCATAACCAATCAAATCGTTTACAATTATCAAGTCAAGTTCACAGTGACCAGTTGAAGGCAAACTTTCGAACGCAAAGGTTGTGTCCTGTCCTGTAAGTGTGTTTTAACAGATTTAAATTTCACTGCATTCTTGTCACGAATAGACTATGATAGGAGATGATTTCCCGTATTTCCCAAATCCAAAAAAAATAATGGTCAAGTGCGTGTAGGACTCGCGAACCAAGGGTTTCGATCACACGTGTAGATTGTTACCTCGTCGTAACTGGTGTAATTAGGTTTCTACATAAAAACAAATAAAAGTATGATGTCATCCATGTAAACCAATTTACATTATATTTGCTGAAATACAGGAATTTACAGTTTTCAGATTTTTCCCTTTAATTGTGCTATAAAGACCATGCTTTGTGCCAAATTTCATGATTCAAGGTTCATAGACTTGAGCTATTGATATACATTTCAGCTTGATACCTCCACGCACCGATAAAATAACCGGCCAAGTGCGAGTCGGACTCGCGCACGAAGGGTTCCGTATCATTATCTATAAAAAACCGCAAAAAAATCACGTTAGTTAGTTGTATGGGAGCCCCCCTTAATATGACATTTATTTTGTTTTTTAGTATTTGTTTTTATAGCGGCAACAGAAATACATCATCTGTGAAAATTTCATATGTCTAGCTACCACGGTTCATGAGATACAGCCTGGTGATGGTGACAGACAGACAGACATACAGACAGACGGACGGACGGACAGCGAAGTCTCAGTAATAGGGTCCCGTTTGGCACCCTTCGGGTACGGAACCCTAAAAAGGTTATGTAGTTAGGTACTATACAACAAACGTGATTTTTGCTCGATATTGATAATGGTAGCAGGTAGACGCTTATAATGTTCACAATATATTGAGTACCATATTATTTACTTAAAAAATAAATAATTAAATTAAAATTAAATTATTATTTAGGGGGGGGGGGGCTCCCATACAACATGTATTTTCTTTTTGCGGTTGTTTATAGATAAACTGGAAACTGGTACGGAACCCTTCGTGCGCGAGTCCGACTCGCACTTGGCCGGTTATTTCAAAATCAATAAGTTATTGCTGGCCGGTTTCTTTTTGTTGTAACGAAGTTTCTGAAAGGTTTTGAACAAAGGTGATTTCGAGTGCTTCAAAAATGCATAAAAAGACGACCACTAGAAAATAAGTTCGGACACGATGTACTTTCGAGCGCGAATTCAAGATTCATTTCGAATGCCTCAAAAATGCCACTCGCCAATAACGCGAAACGGGATTCCGAATCGGAAAACCGACTCTATGTGGCGGCCTTTAGGGCCTTAGACTTTACTTTTAGCCCTTATTCTCGATCACATATCAGCTCCTGGATAGGAGTAGCATTTTTGAAGCCTTCGAAGTGAATTTTGAGTACACGCTCGAAAGTGAAGCGTGTGTGAACTTATTTTTGAAGCACACGAAATCAGTGTTACCGTTATATTCAAACTCTTTGACAAACTTCGTTTCACGCAAAAAAAACCGGCCAGCAATAACTCAATGATTTTGAAATAAGAATTTAAATGATAATGAACACTCATATTGTATGCCCCCACGGGGTATCATTGTTATGATATTAACGGCCGAAATTAATAACGTATCTTCTATCCATAATCTGCAGATTTGAGATTGCTAGTGTCAATTTTGACATAAATCTCATAGCGCAACTGTCAAATGTAACGCGTAATATGCAGATCACGGATAGAGATAGGTTATTGGGATCAGCCGTAAATGAATATGAACATGAAAAAAGGTTATGTAAAAGGTTATGCATTCAAGAACTCATCAGTCAGTTGGTCATTTAGGAATAGAATAGAATGCGATCCTGACACATGGGTACTTATTGTACATAATATGCGGGACAGACGGGGACATACCTATTATGTCCCCGTCTGTCCCCCGCTCCTTTTCACTATCTCACTCCTACAAGTGAGAATCAAAAACGAGCGGGTAGGACCACTCGTTGTGCAAATCACGAAAAATGGCGTTTTCACTTCTCATGCTCGTAAAGTTCGTCTTTATGTCGGGTATAGCCAGCATAAAATCAAATTTTATGTTCTAGAGCATAAAGTAAAATCTTCGTCTAAATCTCAGACTCTGACAAAGGTCGTAAGGTAAACAGCCACATACACCTATGCTAAGTGGCACTGCCGGCGGCCAGAGCCGGCTGCGGAGGCACGTCCAAAAAAAAAAGTTTAATGGCGGGAAGTCCTTATTTTTTCTCGGTAAGTAATTTCAATTTGCAATTATTTCTTAATATTTACTTTTAACAATGTCAAGTGAGGAGGAAATTATACTTTTTTGCAATATTTCTGTTTAATTTCCTCACAATCGAAGTGAAAAGCAGAGTGTATAACTCGTACATAAAACCCATTTTACCCTCGACATGACTATTCACCCTCGCCTGCGGCTCGGGTGGATATTTTACGTCTCGGGCAAACTGGTGCGTTTTATGCCCTTGTTGTACAATCTACTATTTCGAATGCGAATTTGTTTTCGAAGGGTTGAAAAATGCACCTCCAGTCGGAATACGACCTCTGTAGACCTTTCAAGAAAATTCCTATGCCCATTACTTTGGGAGTACTGTACACCTGTATGTATGTATTTATATTATCTCAGAAAGCCATTTTAGGGTTCCACTATAGGTAAGTATCCCAGAAAGGTTTGATGTTCTATCACGCAACTCAGGGTAGGTCCTACAGTTTGTCTTAAAGTCGTGACATTAAATGATGGCAACATTTGCACTCCATTGCGTGTTTTTAGGGTTCCGTACCCGAAGGGTGCCTAACGGGACCCTATTACTAAGACTCCGCTGTCCGTCCGTCTGTCTGTCGGTCAGTCTGTCACCAGGGTGTATCTCATGAACGGTGATAGTAGACAGTTGAAATTTTCACAGATGAGATGATGTATTCCGTTGCCGCTATTAAGGTCCGACCGAGACAGGATTTTTAGTCTCGGCCGAAACCGAGACCGAGACCGAGACTAAAATACACTACAACAAAATATCGGGAAAATAATTGAAATAGCATGAATTTTATAATAAAATTTATTTATATTAAAAAAACTACCGCTATCTGTATGTATTTGTATACTTTAACTCATAATCATAACAACTAACTGTATGAATAACATAGCGAAAGTTTTAAGATCAGAGAAAAAAAAAGTAAAGTGTAAATTGAATATAATCAATCACAATCAATAAACAATAATACAGCAAGTTTTCTTCATTAGACTGCAAAGAAAAGTGCTTGAAATTAAGTTGTTTATAAACGAAACGGCAAGAAGAAACGCAAGAACGAGCCAATGGGCGACGCCTCAGGTAGGCTCGCAGTCACGCCATTGCACTGCACTGATGACAACATGACAGGTTGACGATACCATAATACCAACCTAGCGAACACGCGCGCGCGGCAAATTTCAAATTATCAATAAACAGATGACTTAACACGAGCGCAAAATTGTCTCGGTTACGGCCGAGAATCTCGGCAGATTTAAACCGAGAACGAGAACGAGAATCTCGGCCGAAAAACGGCCGAGAAAGCCGAGACCGAGACCGAGAACGAGATCTCGGTCGGACCTTAGCCGCTATCAACAAATACTAAAAAACAGAATAAAATAAATGTTTAAGGGGGCTCCCATACAACAGACAGATGTTTTTTTTTGCGGTTTTTATAGATAATCGCCATTGTACACTTTATATTACCTATACCGTGTTTTGTTAACTTTTCTGTGTGCAATAATGAAATTATGAATTAACGGTACGGAACCCTTCGTGCGCGAGTCCGACTCGCACTTGGCCGGTTTTTTAGTGACATTTGGCTTGTCAATCAAAATACGCAGTGGTGCCCTATTATAATATGTCACTTAAGTTTATCATTATTTAATATCACGAATCACGACTTTATAGACAAAGCATATTTTCTGCAAAATTTGGTTTATGTCGTCAGGACTCCCACTCCCACATAGTAAAACCAAGGTCGTCGGTCGTTGCACTAAATTATGATCATAATAAAATATATATAATTTACTTAAAGCTAATTTATCATAATTATTTATCCAGTACTTTTAGATATATATAATATACAAACGTGTAGGTACTTATTAGCCATACATAATGTCATTGAGTTCCACTCTACAGGGTGTATTAGTGAGATGTGTTTAAGTACCTTTGTATATTTTATATGTTATACTGGTTATACTTATATGTATATCACGGGCAACTTGATTAACCGGGCATTATGAATAATGACCGGGCAGTATGAATAATGACCGCAAGAGCCTTGGTCAATTTGATAAATGTATTACTTCGACCGGTCTGTATTCATAACGCCCGACGAGGAGTGGTCCGTTTGAAAATTCAAGCTTCAATTTATCACTTGGACCGCGGGGCAGTATGAATAACGCCCAGTACAAGTGATAAATTCTGACGTGGTTAAGTTTGACCTTTTGTCGGTGAATGTAGGTTAGATTAGGCCAGACCATTGAAGTGCAACCAGAGCGTAGCTTGGATTAAATACACGAAAACACTACAATGCATCTGTTTTATTACTTTGCCCAAGATAGAGTAGTCATTATTCATATTCATCATTATTTTATTTTTTATTTGTTTTTCTCAAGTACTTGTATTATTCTTGTTAGAACCGTCTGAATATCCAAATCTCACCACAAACGCCTCGGACGAGGTACGGGCCTGCGAGCCATAAATACAGGTTATATTATTATCCTAGTTATGGCAGCAGTCAACCACCATTTTTAAATGTACCTACCATTTTCCTTGAATAAATACTTTTACTTTTTTTTACTTTTTACTTTTTATACTGACCGAGCAAAGTGATTAATAATGCAATTTTAATCACACTGCCCAATTGACGCGGGCAATATGAATAATAACCGGACTTATCAACTTGCCCGTAACAAAATGCATAATAATAATATGACTTATCTTTCTTCAGACGCGTCTATCGGTACAATTATAAACTTAATTCGTGGCGGTTGTGGACGCAAATACAAATTAATTCTGTTTCTTTCACGTAATGACCTACCCATCGATATGAACATCTTTCCTAAACATTTTCGACTTTCAGTACAAAGACCTCAATAGCTGATTGGTTACTTCTACCATGGGCGCAGCAACATTTTCTTTTGCATACGTTTCTTCAGGTACTACTATCATTCCCCAAAAGAAACCAAATGAGTAAAATTTCACCGCGCATGTTTGTTACTCTTTCAACTTTTAGATCCCAGCAACCACTTTCTAATTAATACCATAGCGTCACGCCCTTTCCCGTACGGGGTGGCAGAAGCACAATTTTACCCTCTTTTAGCCAGTACCTACTTGACTTTACTACACCTCTCTCTATTACACGCTGTAATAGAGAGACGAGCAGTAAAGACGTCTTGTATTCAGTGCATTATTGGAGGTTGTATTACACCCTGTAGAAAATATGTTTACAATAATAAAATACAGTTCAGCTGCGACGTTTTCTGCACGTATTGCACGCGTGATTTGCGTGTGATCCAATAATGCATTGAATACAAAATGCAATGACAAACAGATGTTGGAATTTTCTTTGTACTTTTTGCTCATTTGGTTTTAACCCATGACGACCAAAAGACCTAACCCTTTTCAATTCTTATTAGCAATCCTGAGCATCCACCAGTTTTAGGGTTACGATCATTTAAAGGAATAACCGGCCAAGTGCGAGTCGGACTCGCGCACGAAGGGTTCCGTACCATTATCTATAAAAAACCGCAAAAAAAATCACGTTAGTTAGTTGTATGGGAGCCCCTCTTAATATGTTTTTTTTTTGTATTTGTTGTTATAGCGGCAACAGAAATACATCATCTATGAAAGTTTCAACTGTCTAGCTACCACGGTTCATGAGATACAGCCTGGTGACAGACAGACAGACAGACATACAGACGGACGGACGGACAGACAGATGACAGCGAAGTCTAAGTAATAGGGTCCCGTTTGGCACCCTTCGGGTACGGAACCCTGAAAATAACCTTTACTTAAATCACCATACTATTTCGTTATTTATTTATTGTACTCCACAAAATAGTCATACAGAAAATACATGTAAGGTAAGACAAACAATGTGCAAAGGCGAGTTTATCCTGAGTTGCACGAAACTATTTTGAAAGTTAAGCTTGTCACCTCACTGGTTTAAGGGCGAGAATAGGATTGTCATTTGGTGCTGATGCTAGGGATATGCAAAACGATTTTTATTCATAAAATCGGCAGAATTGATGTAGCTTCACTGTAAACTTTGGCCGTGTAGGTACTCGTGTTCAGTCTGTAGTATCAGGTGTTCCAGCGGTTCCATTGTTTTTCAAGGGTAATTAAAAGAAAATGCTACTTAATTGATTTGGTTCACGGCAATGACGTCATTGCCTTTCTACGTAGATGAATAAATTCGTTCTCATACCTCCGTAGGTGCGGCGATGGGTTAGCGCCCCTTGTCACGTAAAAGCTGATTTTCTGAACTGCGATATTATATTTGACACCATTACACACACGCATACACCCTCACACACACCCTCATACACCCTTGTACACCCTCACACACCCTTATACACCCTCACATACACCCTCACACACACACACACACACACACACACACACCCTAATAACCTGTATACTGAATGTTTAATGTATATTTATTATTGACGTGACAACGTCTTATAAATTGGTTTGCCGGGTGACACTTCAAGAAACTGCGTTACGCTCCGCTCACGTTATGCGCTCACAATGAGAGCGAGTGAGAGGCACGCGTCCCTTCCACTCGGGCATGGTTAGCCCGCCTAAGAGCGAGAGAGACAGACATAAAAAGTGAAAGGCACGCGTCAGTGCGAGATTCTTTGTATAAATTAATGTTTTAAATATAATTCTTTGTATAAATAAATGTTTTAAATTGTTACTATTATTTCATCCTTCTTCCTACTATACGAATGAATATTCACATTAAAATTATTTTACCACTCAAAGTCGTTGTCACGTAAAACTTTCGCCCGTATACCGACTTTACAGGCAACCAATTTTTTTTTTATTACTTCATTTAACTAATTTGAATTGTTGTTAAAATCTTTAGTAACGTTAAAGTAAAATTTAACTTTGTTATTATTTAATCTATTTCTAATTGTTTAACTTATGATATAATAAGACTTGGGTCAGAGAGCGAAGTCGTCTGGCGCAGGTATTTTCATACTTAAAAGACGGCTTCAGCTTACACAATGTTAAATAATACTCATGGTTAAACAATAAACATTTTTGTTTTTTTTTTGATTTGAAGAAAACAAAATCCGGCAAAAGCATCAAAATCCGTCCACCCGTACAGGGGCGGATCTCATTTGGGGGAGGAGGGGGTCAATTTCAAGGGGTACCCGCCCTGTACCGCTTTTGGCAAACTTTCATTAATGGAAATTTCCCATGGCTAGCAAGTCGAGTAAAGAGAACCTCAGAAGACGACCTGATAGGGTGGCGTCAGCCACCCCGGAAATGTTTCATTGCTAGCAACACGAGTAAAAAGAAATCTCATAGGTCGGCTTTCGCCGCCCTGGAAATTCCCCATGGCTAACAAGTCAGGAGAACCTCGAAGAACTAAGGGTCGTATTCTAGAACGAATCTCAAGATCAGATCTCTGGTTTCATTTTGCCGTCTAGCTAGCTGATATTTTCACCAATATCTACTGGTTTGTTTATTTTATGTACTAATAACACTCTCAAGCGTGGCCGGGATACCGCTCAAGCACAACAACACTCTCAAGAGAGGATCTCAACAGAAGTTTTACATCTGTAGTACAAAAAAGGATTTTTATTTGAATCTTGTTCAAGAATTAGAAAAATCTCTAATCACATCTGAGATCAGTCAGATGAATTATGATTTTTGACACAAGTCTCAAGTATCGATTCAGAATAAGCGTGTACTCTTAAGACTACTCTTGAGTAGATCTCAGATTAGAGATTCGTTCTAGAATACGACCCTAAAAGCGCGGCGCGACCCGCCCCGAAAAGTTCCCATGGCTAGCAACAAATCCACTAACGAGAACCCTATATCAACTCAACGGGAAATCCCCAGAATAATCATATGGCAATGGCTAGCATAACGAATTAATTCTGTTTCATCTGAGTTTGCTGTGTAAAAGTGCACCTGAATTAAATCGAAAAGTTGAGTCCAAATAATGAAATTCCTGAGTCACATGCATGAGGAATACACGAACTCATAGGGCGACGTCAGCCGCCCCGGAAAAATCACATGGCTAACATGGTATTTCTGTTTCTTCTGAGTATGCTGTGTAAAAGTGCACTTGAACCGAAAAGTTGAGTCAAAAAAATAAATTCCTGGGTCGTACGTAGTACTGTCAAATTCTATGAAACTCAGGGATCTGTCACTTGCTCGCTGCTCTATGATGAAACCCTGAGATGAAACCCTCATGAAACCCTTCACTTGTCACACTTGTGAAGGAACGACGAATCGCCGATTTTTTTACAAATTTTGTCTATGCTAATATTCATTCATCAGAATTTTTTTCAGTCGAGAGATTGTCATTCTCCTGGCCGAAAAAAAAAGACATTAGGGGAAATTAAGTTTTCATCCCTCTTTCATCCCCTTGCAATAGACATTAATTGACGTCTTGGTAGTCACTGTCAAAGTCGAGCACTATGTTGTGCTTCTGCGAGCAATAGAGTTATAATATAAAAGATGGGATGTTTATATGGAATGCTTGTCTTTACGTCGCGTCGCTTCGCTCGGCCGCTCCGTGTACCACGTGACACTTCCCGCCTATGACGCGTTGTCCCTACGGCGCTCGATGCTTTTCAAACAAGGGGAAGCTTGAAAAACCGCAGTCGGCAAAATAAAATATAAAAAATTTAAAGTGGTTTTATTCTTAAACAACCTTTAAACAACACACTCATCAATGTACATCAATAAAGTAGACTAAAACATCCAAACTGACTAACTTTGCTTCGAGAATGTACCAGGAGTGCAGAGCTATCTTCTTAGATAGCTCTGCACTCCTCCTCTTGGTCTAGGTTTGTTTCTTGATCTTTTATCCACTTTTTGCTGTCCTGGCTATGTTTGGTGATTGTCGCTGTTACTGGTTCCCACGAGTCGTGGGCCACGACAAAGGGTATCCTAGTGTAGGGCTAGAAGCAATGTAGGTATGTGAATGTTATGTTTTACGTAATAAATATCTAATGTAGGTACTGTCAATTTCTCGCCGCTGATCAGAGACCATATAACTGGACGTACGAACACCTCTACCTACCTACACAACGGTTTTTGATTGCTGTCTATAAATTAGCTGACTATAATTTGGGGAATGATAGTACCCATCATTATGAACAACTTACCCTAGGAAACATATGGCCGCAAATGAAAAAATCAATTCGTCTACAGTACATTGACTCTGTCAGCTGATTACAAGTTACTATGGGAGACCCAAAATTTTTTTCTTGGGTAAAGTTGTTCGTAATTATGAAACTGTTATTCCCCAAAATATGGTCAGCTAATTTATGTCACCCTGTAGAACCGCGCCCACCATCCCCTTCCCCTACCACCGGCAAATATTAGCAAAGATATACTTTGTCACGAAATCCTAGACATTTAATGATGGCAACATTTGAAGACTACTGCGTTTTTCCGAGGTTTTTCCTTTAATGACATATTTAGTAGGTATGTCAATCAAAACACGCAGTGGTGCCCTAATATGTCACATATGTTGCCATTATTTTTTTCATTCCAAATCCGCTGCCTGCCTGTTTTGCGTGTCGCTATGTACATCCAGCGTATGCTTGTTTTGTTTGTCATTAGGTATTCGAAATATCCGCCATCTTGTTTCAGCGCCTAGTACCTACTGATTGTATTTATTAACGGTTGCCACATTTATGGGTAATAAAATAAATTCATAAATCATATTTAAATTGTGACGAAAGGCAAATATTTTTAATATCACATACTTTTATAAGGTGATAGGAATAGGTAGGGCTTATTAACCTAAACTTCGAGCGATATAGAGAAGGTACAGACACTTCCTTACCGTATATTTTATTTTATTTTATTTTATTTATTGCAAAACACAACAGATAATCAGTTTAATCCCAGTAGTCCCAACCCCGCCGTCCCCAGTGGGGACGTATGGAAAAAAAGCCCATACATCCTCAGTGGTGATAATCGAAACTTCCGAAATGGAGATCTCATCAAGAGCTGTCACATCTCCATACAAACCAGTGGTCTAGGATGAGTAGTTTCCGAGATATTATGGCAGTTTTAACACTGAATACGACAACTCGCAATGATCTGCATCCAACGGAACTACTGGGAAATAAAAAGTTTCGATTATCACCACTGAGGACGTATGGGTTTTTTTTTCATACGTCCCCACTGGGGACGGCGGGGTTGGGACTACTGGGATTAAACGGTAAAGAAGTGTCTGTACCTTCTCTATATCTCTCGAAGTTTAGGTTAATAAGCCCTACCTATTCAACACAAATTGAAGCAAGAAGCAAGCAATTGACAAATGTTTAGATTGTCAGTTTAGAAAACCAACTTTTAGAAATTGCGGGCCGTAGGTACTTTATTTAACGTCATAACATAACCTAACATGGCGTCACGTCTTTTCTCAGTGCCAAAGGCACAATGTGCCCTTTTAGCAAGTAATTCAATATTTTTTTGACATGACATTAGCCCATCGCCGCAGCTATGGAGTACTGAAGGTTTCCTCATGATGATTTCCATCACTGAATGAATGAATTTGTTTATTTCCAATAAAAGATTCACATTTTGGTTAAACCCTAGATCCCACACTAGGATTCCCTGTATCGTGGGGTCTAGTCTCTTCCAGACCATTTACAAATAAAGTTGTATGGAACTTAATTATATAAAAAACATCAAAACATAAGTAAGTACTAAAAAGCATTTGCTGAAAAAAAAACAAAAGTAAGAACAAAAATTTAAAGTGTTTAGTGTTGGTGTACCTGCCACTGTTAGAACTAATAATTTATTATACCTACTATTATTATGCTGGCGCCTGATTTTTAACGGACTTCAAAAATGGAGGGGGTTATCAATTCGGTTGTATGTTTTTTTTATCATCATTATTATTTTTAATGTTTGTTACATTGATATGTACTATTTATGAACCTATTTCAAAAATTATTTCTCTCTTCAAAAGGGATGCTCAATAGTATGATCTCATTTTTTGAAAATCAGGAATCGGTCCAGTAGTTTTTATTTTATTTATTCGTATGGCATAGCCGTCTTTTTGGTGTTCATAGTCATTGTCGCGAGATAAATTCTGGCTGTTAGGATCGTATATTCGTTTACATTATGTAATATGTATGGACTTCACTGTCAGGAGACAGATTTCGTAGGCTCGTTTCGGGTCTATAGCCGACATTTGTGTACCGAGTGGGGAGGACGAAGTGATAGGTCATGGAGTCGGTTTTTTTAAAGTTTTTAACTTGGTGAATTAATATGACTTCTTCTGCCACTCGAGCTGGCCACTGGCCCAACACTCCTCCACCGCGTAACTTAATCTTACTCATAAGTATGTGGTTAGGGTAATGTTCGTAATTACTTTTTTTTTCAGTTTCCTAAAAGGCAAATAAGGAACCAAGGACCACTGCGTTGTCCGTCCATCTGTCAAGACTTGTTTTCTTAGCACGCGGATGCATGAAGCAAGTTGTAATAGTGGATTGTTACACAAGGGGCGTAAGTTAGCCATTTCGGTACAAGATCCAATTTGGCGCCCGTACGAGCGTACGAGTGTTCTCGAGCTATTTAGACGGAATATGGTTCGAGGGTGAAATAGCTACTTACAACCGAGGTAAGTATTCTACTTTACATCACTTAAGCGAGGTAAATAAAACATTTACACAGGTTGTAACTGAAAGGTGCAGTCATATTTTAGGGTTTTTTAGGGACATCACTCTGAACAACTTTCACTATGAAACTGATTTGATCAGAGCAACTTTATTTTTCACTTCTCTATACGTCTCGTGCCGAGCGATCAGCTCATTTGTATGGAGAAGTGAAACAAAGTTGCTCTGATCAAATCGGTTACATAGTGAAAGTTGTTCAGAATGATAAACCATCAATCAAGCATAATGGGTAAGTAATAAAACCATGACGTACCCACTGTCAAGCCTAGTCTGGCGTAAAGTGATTTGAACATGGAACGTTTTCTATAAACAATGCAGTTTGATCCAAATGCTAACTTACACGGACTCTTTGGACAGCAGTAATGCCCGGTTTCCTGGGGGCAGATTTTAACAGGTTGGTTAAATCAGCCTCACTCAGCCAATCACGTGCCTCTATTATTCAAAATAGCGGGACGTGATTGGACGAAACTGATTTAACCAACTTAACTTAATCAGCGTCTTAGTCAGCGTGGATGATGTATAATACGAGTATTATGGCCGATTTTACCAACAATCCCTATGTTTAAGGGGACACTTTATTTTCTTTTAGGGGCCACCAAGCGGTTGTTTCGCTCTGACCTAAGTTTAAGGATCAACTAGGCCACTATAAGACCCTCTAAATTTAAGGGTCCAACCTCCGGAATTATCGCTAGACAGCTATGAAAGAGAGCGTGTCCCCTAACTGTTGGTGCATTCGGGCATTAATTACCCTACTATCTGAACGGTGTCGGGTTTGCATCGCATTTGAGAAATGGGACACCGTTCGGTACATCACTGGTAACCATTTTCATTTGAATACTCCATAGTAAACTTTATTTTACCTATATTAAGAGAGGGATGTGTGTGCGTAACTTAACCTACTGAGCGAATTTCAACAACGAAAGACAAATTTTTACTCGAGAGTATCTTCTACTTTTTCATAGACACCAGATCACGTCATTTTGAACTGCCATTGTCATACAAGTTATCCCCGGGATAGTTATTCTCGTATAACTTTTTGTTGATCCAGCCTTAGTAGAAGCACAGAATAAGTAATAGTACTAGCGTAGAAGTACATATAAAATAAAAGATCTTATATTTCCTAAAATAAATACCTATTTCATAAAAATCAAGACGTACGAGCATAGTTTTCAATTTCAAACAAGATTTAATGGTGGTAAACGTTACCGCTTTTTTGTATGGAAACTCGCACATCCCTTAAGAGTGGTTTTAAATTTAAAACGGCCATGCATGCTATTTTCTTGGATCAAATTAGGCCGGATTATAGCCAGGGAGCACTTATCCAGTGGAGAGCGCATAGATACATTTTCCTTTGAAACACAACTCACCAAATTTACGGGCGGCGGGGGACGAGATAAGAGAGCTGTGATTGGTCAGCCGCTGCGAAACTGTCTGGCGGCCCGTCATCGTACATAGGTTGCGTACGTTGATTACAACTAACGTTTGGTGAGCCGCATTCCCCCGCAGGCGCAGTCAATTGGATATATAGTCTCTGGGTATAGCTGATCGGCATTTGTTGGGGGGAGGAGGTTGGAGGTAGGGTACGAGCCCTATGGTCGTATAAAGCTTGGAAAAACTCACAACTTCAAAAAATACGATCGTTTATGCTTTTATCTACTCTCATGTCATAAAGTTCAAATTACAAACTTGAAATCGAATTCATATGACGTACTTTATGAACGCAATACAGTAATCTTTTTTTTAATAATAACACTACTTCTCGAACAAAACTAAAATTATTATTATTAAACTTTTATTCCATAGCGATACAGTTCTACTGTTTTTGGGAACTGTATCGTTATGGAAAAAACTCGCTTGCGTCTGCCACTACGTATGCGACAAGGCGTGACGCTGTACCGTTGTTGCGGCCCCAAACGTGATTGCGGACTTCGTTGTAAGCACCCCCTTATTCTACAAATTGCAACAATGAATTGATTTCTAAAATAAACAAATATCATAGAAAGTAAATAAATCATTGCACTTTTATTTGCTAAGGCACACTGTTTGTCATTCAATTATTATTTTTCTAGGAATATAAAAATGGCGCTGGATTTTCTGTGAGTTCAGTCAAAGTTCATGATGCGGTGCACATTGGTTCTTTTGGTCGTTGTGGTAAGATCGTAATAAATAAATTACACTTAGGGCGAGTTTTACCAACGAAGAGTAACTTTTTACGCTTTTTTTTAAGAATATCCTCATTTTGAACTGTCACTGCCATTATCCCCGGCATAGTTATTCTCGCACAACTTTTTGTTGGTAAATCCACCCCTAATAGAGTAGTAAAATTGCGCACTATTACCACTATTACCTATTACCTCAAATCAATCAAAAATAGCAACTGAATATAAATTTTTCGTAGTTCGTATCGTAATAAAATAAGTCTAACCTAAATTCCAAATTATTTATTGCTACATTGTGGTTGTAAAGTTCTTAAAGTAAGGAGGTCCCGACAATGGACGCTGAGGGCACTGCAATTTCGTACAAACTAACATAATATCTAATACAGAGTTTCATATTATACCTAACACGAAGGATAAAGGCTTCGCTTTGCTCCCCCTGACCCACCACTTCGCTCTGCTGATCAACAGTTAGGGAACACTTAGCTCTATTTCTTAGCCGTCTAGAGATTGTTTCGGAGGTCGGCCTCTTAAATTGAGGGGGTCCCTTAGGTGACCGTTAAACTTAGGTCAGAGTGCAACAACCCCTAGGTGGCCCCTAAAAGGAAATAAACTGTCCCCCATAGATAGGGATTGTGAGTGAAATCGGCCGTATAAGTTTTGAGAACAACTACAATAATAAAAAGGATTAAGAAAGGATCTTCGTCCGTCCGTCACTCAACATATTTAAAAGTCGGTTGAAAGAACACTATCTTTCTCTACCGTATTAAATTTAAGTACTTTTATTTAGGTATATTTTCTTAACATGCATCTATAAGTCTGGTATTTATGTACATATTGTGAAGTAGTTTATTGTTTTAACTTATTTAATGTCGTGCACTTGGTTCTACCTGTGGTTAAATTATTTCCTGTCCATCCTAGGTTTGCTGGAAGAAAACTCTTAATAGAGATAAGCTCGCCTTTGTCATGTGTTGTCCACTTTCAATTGTAAAATGTGTTATTTTGTGCAATAAAGTATAAAGAACCTTACGTTTGAGGTCGGGCGGGGCAAGACTTATGTAATTATTTTTGGAAATAATATATGTGTTTTTTATACTTTTCAGACCTTAGTGGGTACACTGCGTGCTTTACCTAAGCCTGGTGAGTAATTAATTTTCTTTACCTTAAGCGGGCTACACATGACATGATATCGGTGGCGATCAGGGGTGTAATATAAGGTATTTCACGGCCACAACGTTGAATTTTAGAAACGTTGTTTTCGTAATCGGCGAACCGATGTTGATTGTCAGACTTTGCAACCGCATTTCCCGCTTTTAGGGGATAAATTTTGAAAAAATCACTTGTTTACTCATTTATATATATCCTAGCTATGTCATTTAACTTCAGGGACATAAATGTGTCTCTCAAACTAATAGCACACCTCGGACACTCCATAGAACGCTCGTAAAATAATCACCTATTACTGCTACATAACCAAATGATGTTTGTATACGTGCAAATGTGTGCGTAAACTTTGCTAGGGCTGGTGGCGCGGCAAATGCAGCGATATTAAAGTATACGCGTCGTCACTCGTCCGGCGTTCAGCCCTGTCTATTGATCATTTATCCAATCGCTTGACGCCATGGGTAGGGTGCGGTATCTGAATCAGCGCGGGGAAGGGAGTGGCCGTTCTGTACGGAGTACTATTATCTATTCTGTGCTAATAGTATACTTAACGCTGGGGTTGTTGATGCCTATAGTACAGGTTCTACTTAGTTTAGGTATCAACAGACTATTATTGTGTATTTAGATAATAAGAACTTTATATATGACTAAATGTACCATTACAAATGAGTCCAATTAAAAAAAAAAAAGATACGCGTGTAGCACCGTACACGTGTTAGAAGTAAAACTTCTGTAGCTAGATCATTAAGTGGTACCTATACTAGGTATACACCTATACCTACCTATACTAAAAGAGATTTAAATTTCCAATTTTGAGATCCAAACTCTGCTTCAAGTTACTTTTAAGTTTCAGACGTCCGATTATTTGAAATTATTTAAACTTGTACTTACTTTTAATATGTACGTCATGTCATTTATTTCCCACCATTCCTTATATCTACAATTTGTCGCGCTCGTGGTGATAATTAACTCATTCAATAGTGTCACTACTATTGTTCTGAGGTCACTACTATTTGCATCTCGCTCAGATTATATACCATCTGACGTCACGTCTTTTAGCCGTCTCGCTCAAATGTATGCATTGCTTTGCTTGTTTTAGAAATCCATATCGACCCGTGTGACATTGATGAAACTCTTTTCTTACAAACTGTATGGATCGCATCGCACAGCTGTCAAACATAAGTTCCGGTTCCAACAAAGAGGTTGAACGAAGTAGTTTTTGGTCACGTCACTGGTTTTGTTTATCCCAGCCAGCGGCGGCGGCGGCGGCGGCGCCATCTTGGCCATACCGGAAATCAAGAACTCGTGGAAGAATGCTTAAAATAATTTTTATTTCTTAACGTTTCATCAGGTTTTTCTCTCACTAATTAACATTCTTTAGTGTACGAATGTATTATTTTCTTATCTGATTAGTTAAAAACCGTATTGAAAATAGTTGCGGTTTTAAAAGTCTTCAGCCGACCCTGACGTCACCGATTCCAATTTCCGTTACATTTCTTAGCCACTCGTGATAGCACCCGGCTAGCAGCAATTGAAAAGCAAATATATGAATAACCCACAGTTGAGAGGTTAAATAAATTTTACCCCCGTGCCCCAAGAAGTTTTACTTCAAAAACGTTAGCAGTAATTCTGCGTGAAGTTTCAAATAAATACACACTTGACTCCCGTTTCACCCCCTCAGAGGGTGAATTTAGAAAAATCCTTTCTTAGTGCATCTCTAGACTTCTTATGGAACCTACTTGCCTTTCACTATAGATCCAGCGGTTTTGGTTTTGGCTCTAGGTTGAAACTTAAAAAAACGCTGATGTACTTGTCCATTAGATTTCATTCATCAGCTTAAATACAAAATTTAAATATCCTTAGGTACTTCAAAACTGACGAAATTTCATAAAAACTTTCACCCCCTATTTTCCCCAATTAGGGGTGGATTTCCAAAAAAACCTTGTTAGTGGATGCCTACACTATGCAAGCTATCAATGTACCAAATTTCAAGGCTGGGTCCGGTGGTGTGGGATCTGCGTTGATAACAGTCTCAGTCAGCTTACGATTTTTTACTTTAAAATCTTTCATCCCCTATTCCTTCCTTCTCTTATGGCTTTAATTTTGGAAAAATATTTCATGCATTAGGTCCAAGGAATAAAAAGTTTCCTACAAAATTTTATCTTAGTGGGTGCCTACGTTATTAGAGAAATGCGTATGCGATTTTTTTGTTTCAAGCTCTAAGGGTGTGGCCTGTGCGTCGATACATCAGTCAATCAATTTTGCCTTTTATGAATAAAGATAACGTCTATTTTCAAAGCTGGCTGCCAAGAGCCCAAGCCGCCGCCGAAACAAGATGACTGCGGAGGAAAAGCAACACAACCGAACAACAACGGTCATCCCATCACGCCCGGAGGTGGCAACACCAACCAAGGAAACAATAACCAACAAGGCAACAATAGTCACAATACCGGAGGTGGCAACACCAACCAAGGAAACAAAAACCAACAAGGAAATAATAGTCACAATACCGGAGGTGGCAACACAACCCAAGGAAATACCAGTACCCAAGTCAACAATAGTAACAAATCTGGAAGTGGCAACACCACTCAAGGAAATACCAGTACCCAAGGCAACACCAGTAATAACTCTGGAGGTGGCAACATCACCCAAGGAAATACCAATACCCAAAGCAACACTAGTAACAACTCTGGAGGTGGCAACACCACCCAAGGAAATACCAATACCCAAGGCAACACTAGTAAAAACTCTGGAATTGGCAACACCACCCAAGGAAATACCAATACCCAAGGCAACCATAGTAACAACTCTGGAAGTGGCAACACCACTCAAGGAAATACCAGTACCCAAGGCAACACTAGTAACAACTCTGGAGGTGGCAATACCAACCAAGTAAATAACAGTACCCAAGGCAACACTAGTAACAACTCTGGAGGTGGCAACACCACCCAAGGAAATACCAATACCCAAGGCAACACTAGTAACAATTCTGGAAGTGGCAACACCACTCAAGGAAATACCAGTATCCAAGGCAAC
Organism: Argyresthia albistria; assembly: GCA_963457715.1. NCBI lineage: Eukaryota > Metazoa > Arthropoda > Insecta > Lepidoptera > Argyresthiidae > Argyresthia > Argyresthia albistria. Next base: position 4,131,939 of record OY735280.1, on the reverse strand, counting down.
ACTAGTAACAACTCTGGAGGTGGCAATACCAACCAAGTAAATAACAGTACCCAAGGCAACACTAGTAACAACTCTGGAGGTGGTAACACCACCCAAGGAAATACCAATACCCAAGGCAACACTAGTAACAATTCTGGAAGTGGCAACACCACCCAAGTAAATACAAGTACCCAAGGCAACACTAGCAACAACTCTGGAGGTGGCAACACCACTCAAGGAAATACCAGTACCCAGAACAACAATAGCAACAATTCTGGAGGTGGCAATACAGACCAAGTAAATAACAGTACCCAAGGCAATAATAGTAACAATTCTGGAGGTGGCAATACCGACCAAGTAAATAACAGTACCCAAGGCAACACTAGTAACAACTCTGGAGGTGGCAACACCACCCAAGGAAATACCAATACCCAAGGCAACACAAGTAACAACTCTGGAGGTGGCAACACCACCCAAGGAAATACCAATACCCAAGGCAACACAAGTAACAACTCTGGAAATGGCAACACCACCCAAGTAAATACAAGTACCCAAGGCAACACTAGCAACAACTCTGGAGGTGGCAACACCACTCAAGGAAATACCAGTACCCAGAACAACAATAGCAACAATTCTGGAGGTGGCAATACAGACCAAGTAAATAACAGTACCCAAGGCAATAATAGTAACAATTCTGGAGGTGGCAATACCGACCAAGTAAATAACAGTACCCAAGGCAACACTAGTAACAACTCTGGAGGTGGCAACACCACCCAAGGAAATACCAATACCCAAGGCAACACAAGTAACAACTCTGGAGGTGGCAACACCACCCAAGGAAATACCAATACCCAAGGCAACACTAGTAACAACTCTGGAGCTGGCAACACCACCCAAGGAAATACCAATACCCAAGGCAACACTAGTAACAACTCTGGAATTGGCAACACCACCCAAGGAAATACCAATACCCAAGGCAACACTAGTAACAACTCTGGAGGTGGCAACACCACTCAAGGAAATACCAGTACCCAGAACAACAATAGCAACAATTCTGGAGGTGGCAATACAGACCAAGTAAATAACAGTACCCAAGGCAATAATAGTAACAATTCTGGAGGTGGCAATACCGACCAAGTAAATAACAGTACCCAAGGCAACACTAGTAACAACTCTGGAGGTGGCAACACCACCCAAGGAAATACCAATACCCAAGGCAACACAAGTAACAACTCTGGAGGTGGCAACACCACCCAAGGAAATACCAATACCCAAGGCAACACTAGTAACAACTCTGGAGCTGGCAACACCACCCAAGGAAATACCAATACCCAAGGCAACACTAGTAACAACTCTGGAATTGGCAACACCACCCAAGGAAATACCAATACCCAGGGTAACAACAGTACCAGCACTGGAGATGGCAATACCACTCAAGGAAATAACAGTACCCAAAGCAACAATAGCTATAACTCCGGAAACCATAGTAAATGTAAACATGGCAAACAACCAGGCGGAAACAATCAAGGGTCCGGTGGCAACACCACCCAAGGAAATACCAATAACCAAGGCAACACAAGTAACAACTCTGGAAATGGCAACACCACCCAAGTAAATACAAGTACCCAAGGCAACACTAGCAACAACTCTGGAGGTGGCAACACCACTCAAGGAAATACCAGTACCCAGAACAACAATAGCAACAATTCTGGAGGTGGCAATACAGACCAAGTAAATAACAGTACCCAAGGCAATAATAGTAACAATTCTGGAGGTGGCAATACCGACCAAGTAAATAACAGTACCCAAGGCAACACTAGTAACAACTCTGGAGGTGGCAACACCACCCAAGGAAATACCAATACCCAAGGCAACACAAGTAACAACTCTGGAGGTGGCAACACCACCCAAGGAAATACCAATACCCAAGGCAACACTAGTAACAACTCTGGAGCTGGCAACACCACCCAAGGAAATACCAATACCCAAGGCAACACTAGTAACAACTCTGGAATTGGCAACACCACCCAAGGAAATACCAATACCCAAGGCAACACTAGTAACAACTCTGGAGGTGGCAACACCACTCAAGGAAATACCAGTACCCAGAACAACAATAGCAACAATTCTGGAGGTGGCAATACAGACCAAGTAAATAACAGTACCCAAGGCAATAATAGTAACAATTCTGGAGGTGGCAATACCGACCAAGTAAATAACAGTACCCAAGGCAACACTAGTAACAACTCTGGAGGTGGCAACACCACCCAAGGAAATACCAATACCCAAGGCAACACTAGTAACAACTCTGGAGCTGGCAACACCACCCAAGGAAATACCAATACCCAAGGCAACACTAGTAACAACTCTGGAATTGGCAACACCACCCAAGGAAATACCAATACCCAGGGTAACAACAGTACCAGCACTGGAGATGGCAATACCACTCAAGGAAATAACAGTACCCAAAGCAACAATAGCTATAACTCCGGAAATCATAGTAAATGTAAACATGGCAAACAACCAGGCGGAAACAATCAAGGGTCCGGTGGCAACACCACCCAAGGAAATACCAATAACCAAGGCAACACAAGTAACAACTCTGGAAATGGCAACACCACCCAAGTAAATACAAGTACCCAAGGCAACACTAGCAACAACTCTGGAGGTGGCAACACCACTCAAGGAAATACCAGTACCCAGAACAACAATAGCAACAATTCTGGAGGTGGCAATACAGACCAAGTAAATAACAGTACCCAAGGCAATAATAGTAACAATTCTGGAGGTGGCAATACAGACCAAGTAAATAACAGTACCCAAGGCAACACTAGTAACAACTCTGGAGGTGGCAACACCACCCAAGGAAATACCAATACCCAAGGCAACACAAGTAACAACTCTGGAGGTGGCAACACCACCCAAGGAAATACCAATACCCAAGGCAACACTAGTAACAACTCTGGAGCTGGCAACACCACCCAAGGAAATACCAATACCCAAGGCAACACTAGTAACAACTCTGGAATTGGCAACACCACCCAAGGAAATACCAATACCCAAGGCAACACTAGTAACAACTCTGGAAGTGGCAACACCACTCAAGGAAATACCAGTACCCAGAACAACAATAGCAACAATTCTGGAGGTGGCAATACAGACCAAGTAAATACCAGTACCCAGGGCAATAATAGTAACAATTCTGGAGGTGGCAATACCAACCAAGTAAATAACAGTACCCAAGGCAACACTAGTAACAACTCTGGAAGTGGCAACACCACCCAAGTAAATACAAGTACCCAAGGCAACACTAGCAACAACTCTGGAGGTGGCAATACAGACCAAGTAAATAACGGTACCCAAGGCAACAATAGTAACAATTCTGGAGGTGGCAATACCGACCAAGTAAATAACAGTACCCAAGGCAACAATAGCAACAACTCTGGAGGTGGCAATACCGACCAAGTCAATAACAGTACCCAAGGGAACAATAGTAACAACGATGGAAAAGGAAACACCACCCAAGGAAATACCAATACCCAAGGCAACACTAGTAACAACTCTGGAGGTGGCAGTACCAACCAAGTAAATAACAGTACCCAAGGCAACACTAGTAACAACTCTGGAGGTGGCAACACCACCCAAGGAAATACCAATACCCAAGGCAACACTAGTAACAACTCTGGAGGTGGCAACACCACCCAAGGAAATACCAATACCCAAGGCAACGCTAGTAACAACTCTGGAGGTGGCAACACCACCCAAGGAAATACCAATACCCAAGGCAACACTAGTAACAACTCTGGAATTGGCAACACCACCCAAGGAAATACCAATACCCAAGGCAACACTAGTAACAACTCTGGAAGTGGCAACACCACTCAAGGAAATACCAGTACCCAGAATAACAATAGCAACAATTCTGGAGGTGGCAATACAGACCAAGTAAATACCAGTACCCAAGGCAATAATAGTAACAATTCTGGAGGTGGCAACACCAACCAAGTAAATACCAATACCCAAGGCAACACTAGTAACAACTCTGGAAGTGGCAACACAACCCAAGTAAATACCAATACCCAAGGCAACACCAGTAATAACTCTGGAGGTGGCAACATCACCCAAGGAAATACCAATACCCAAAGCAACACTAGTAACAACTCTGGAGGTGGCAACACCACCCAAGGAAATACCAATACCCAAGGCAACACTAGTAACAACTCTGGAATTGGCAACACCACCCAAGGAAATACCAATACCCAAGGCAACACAAGTAACAAATCTGGAAGTGGCAACAATACTCAAGGAAATACCAGTACCCAGAACAACAATAGCAACAATTCTGGAGGTGGCAATACAGACCAAGTAAATAACAGTACCCAAGGCAATAATAGTAACAATTCTGGAGGTGGCAATACCGACCAAGTAAATAACAGTACCCAAGGCAACACTAGTAACAACTCTGGAGGTGGCAACACCACCCAAGGAAATACCAATACCCAAAGCGACACTAGTAACAACTCTGGAGGTGGCAACACCACCCAAGGAAATACCAATACCCAAGGCAACACTAGTAACAACTCTGGAGCTGGCAACACCACCCAAGGAAATACCAATACCCAAGGCAACACAAGTAACAACTCTGGAATTGGCAACACCACCCAAGGAAATACCAATACCCAAGGCAACAATAGCAACAATTCTGGAGGTGGCAATACAGACCAAGTAAATAACAGTACCCAAGGCAATAATAGTAACAGTTCTGGAGGTGGCAATACCGACCAAGTAAATAACAGTACCCAAGGCAACACTAGTAACAACTCTGGAGGTGGCAACACCACCCAAGGAAATACCAATACCCAAGGCAACACAAGTAACAACTCTGGAGGTGGCAACACCACCCAAGGAAATACCAATACCCAAAGCAACACTAGTAACAACTCTGGAGGTGGCAACACCACCCAAGGAAATACCAGTACCCAGAACAACAATAGCAACAATTCTGGAGGTGGCAATACAGACCAAGTAAATAACAGTACCCAAGGCAATAATAGTAACAATTCTGGAGGTGGCAATACCGACCAAGTAAATAACAGTACCCAAGGCAACACTAGTAACAACTCTGGAGGTGGCAACACCACCCAAGGAAATACCAATACCCAAAGCAACACTAGTAACAACTCTGGAGGTGGCAACACCACCCAAGGAAATACCAATACCCAAGGCAACACTAGTAACAACTCTGGAGCTGGCAACACCACCCAAGGAAATACCAATACCCAAGGCAACACTAGTAACAACTCTGGAAGTGGCAACACCACTCAAGGAAATACCAGTACCCAGAACAACAATAGCAACAATTCTGGAGGTGGCAATACAGACCAAGTAAATAACAGTACCCAAGGCAATAATAGTAACAATTCTGGAGGTGGCAATACCAACCAAGTAAATAACAGTACCCAAGGCAACACTAGTAACAACTCTGGAGGTGGCAACACCACCCAAGGAAATACCAATACCCAAAGCAACACTAGTAACAACTCTGGAGGTGGCAACACCACCCAAGGAAATACCAATACCCAAGGCAACACTAGTAACAACTCTGGAGCTGGCAACACCACCCAAGGAAATACCAATACCCAAGGCAACACAAGTAACAACTCTGGAATTGGCAACACCACCCAAGGAAATACCAGTACCCAGAACAACAATAGCAACAATTCTGGAGGTGGCAATACAGACCAAGTAAATACCAGTACCCAGGGCAATAATAGTAACAATTCTGGAGGTGGCAATACCAACCAAGTAAATAACAGTACCCAAGGCAACACTAGTAACAACTCTGGAAGTGGCAACACCACCCAAGTAAATACAAGTACCCAAGGCAACACTAGCAACAACTCTGGAGGTGGCAATACAGACCAAGTAAATAACAGTACCCAAGGCAACATTAGCAACAACTCTGGAGGTGGCAATACCGACCAAGTAAATAACAGTACCCAAGGAAACAATGGTAACAATTCTGGAGGTGGCAAAACCAACCAAGTAAATAACAGTACCCAAGGCAACACTAGTAACAACTCTGAAGGTGGCAACACCACCCAAGTAAATACCAATACCCAAGGCAACACCAGTAATAACTCTGGAGGTGGCAATATCACCCAAGAAAATACCAATGCACAAAGCAACACTAGTAACAACTCTGGAGGTGGCAACACCACCCAAGGAAATACCAATACCCAAGGCAACACTAGTAACAACTCTGGAACTGGCAACACCACCCAAGGAAATACCAATACCCAAGGCAACACTAGTAACAACTCTGAAAGTGGCAACACCACTCAAGGAAATACCAGTACCCAGAACAACAATAGCAACAATTCTGGAGGTGGCAATACAGACCAAGTAAATAACAGTACCCAAGGCAATAATAGTAACAGTTCTGGAGGTGGCAATACCGACCAAGTAAATAACAGTACCCAAGGCAACACTAGTAACAACTCTGGAGGTGGCAACACCACCCAAGGAAATACCAATACCCAAGGCAACACAAGTAACAACTCTGGAGGTGGCAACACCACCCAAGGAAATACCAGTACCCAGAACAACAATAGCAACAATTCTGGAGGTGGCAATACAGACCAAGTAAATAACAGTACCCAAGGCAATAATAGTAACAATTCTGGAGGTGGCAATACCGACCAAGTAAATAACAGTACCCAAGGCAACACTAGTAACAACTCTGGAGGTGGCAACACCACCCAAGGAAATACCAATACCCAAAGCAACACTAGTAACAACTCTGGAGGTGGCAACACCACCCAAGGAAATACCAATACCCAAGGCAACACTAGTAACAACTCTGGAACTGGCAACACCACCCAAGGAAATACCAATACCCAAGGCAACACTAGTAACAACTCTGGAAGTGGCAACACCACTCAAGGAAATACCAGTACCCAGAACAACAATAGCAACAATTCTGGAGGTGGCAATACAGACCAAGTAAATAACAGTACCCAAGGCAATAATAGTAACAATTCTGGAGGTGGCAATACCGACCAAGTAAATAACAGTACCCAAGGCAACACTAGTAACAACTCTGGAGGTGGCAACACCACCCAAGGAAATACCAATACCCAAAGCAACACTAGTAACAACTCTGGAGGTGGCAACACCACCCAAGGAAATACCAATACCCAAGGCAACACAAGTAACAACTCTGGAGGTGGCAACAATACCCAAGGAAATACCAGTACCCAGAACAACAATAGCAACAATTCTGGAGGTGGCAATACAGACCAAGTAAATAACAGTACCCAAGGCAATAATAGTAACAATTCTGGAGGTGGCAATACCGACCAAGTAAATAACAGTACCCAAGGCAACACTAGTAACAACTCTGGAGGTGGCAACACCACCCAAGGAAATACCAATACCCAAAGCAACACTAGTAACAACTCTGGAGGTGGAAACACCACCCAAGGAAATACCAATACCCAAGGCAATACTAGTAACAACTCTGGAACTGGCAACACCACCCAAGGAAATACCAATACCCAAGGCAACACAAGTAACAACTCTGGAAGTGGCAACAATACTCAAGGAAATACCAGTACCCAGAACAACAATAGCAACAATTCTGGAGGTGGCAATACAGACCAAGTAAATAACAGTACCCAAGGCAATAATAGTAACAATTCTGGAGGTGGCAATACCGACCAAGTAAATAACAGTACCCAAGGCAACACTAGTAACAACTCTGGAGGTGGCAACACCACCCAAGGAAATACCAATACCCAAAGCAACACTAGTTACAACTCTGGAGGTGGCAACACCACCCAAGGAAATACCAATACCCAAGGCAACACTAGTAACAACTCTGGAGCTGGCAACACCACCCAAGGAAATACCAATACCCAAGGCAACACAAGTAACAACTCTGGAATTGGCAACACCACCCAAGGAAATACCAATACCCAAGGCAACAAGAGCAACAATTCTGGAGGTGGCAATACAGACCAAGTAAATAACAGTACCCAAGGCAATAATAGTAACAGTTCTGGAGGTGGCAATACCGACCAAGTAAATAACAGTACCCAAGGCAACACTAGTAACAACTCTGGAGGTGGCAACACCACCCAAGGAAATACCAATACCCAAGGCAACACAAGTAACAACTCTGGAGGTGGCAACACCACCCAAGGAAATACCAATACCCAAAGCAACACTAGTAACAACTCTGGAGGTGGCAACACCACCCAAGGAAATACCAGTACCCAGAACAACAATAGCAACAATTCTGGAGGTGGCAATACAGACCAAGTAAATAACAGTACCCAAGGCAATAATAGTAACAATTCTGGAGGTGGCAATACCGACCAAGTAAATAACAGTACCCAAGGCAACACTAGTAACAACTCTGGAGGTGGCAACACCACCCAAGGAAATACCAATACCCAAAGCAACACTAGTAACAACTCTGGAGGTGGCAACACCACCCAAGGAAATACCAATACCCAAGGCAACACTAGTAACAACTCTGGAGCTGGCAACACCACCCAAGGAAATACCAATACCCAAGGCAACACAAGTAACAACTCTGGAGGTGGCAACAATACCCAAGGAAATACCAGTACCCAGAACAACAATAGCAACAATTCTGGAGGTGGCAATACAGACCAAGTAAATAACAGTACCCAAGGCAATAATAGTAACAATTCTGGAGGTGGCAATACCGACCAAGTAAATAACAGTACCCAAGGCAACACTAGTAACAACTCTGGAGGTGGCAACACCACCCAAGGAAATACCAATACCCAAAGCAACACTAGTAACAACTCTGGAGGTGGCAACACCACCCAAGGAAATACCAATACCCAAGGCAACACTAGTAACAACTCTGTAGCTGGCAACACCACCCAAGGAAATACCAATACCCAAGGCAACACCACCCAAGGAAATACCAGTACCCAGAACAACAATAGCAACAATTCTGGAGGTGGCAATACAGACCAAGTAAATAACAGTACCCAAGGCAATAATAGTAACTATTCTGGAGGTGGCAATACCGACCAAGTAAATAACAGTACCCAAGGCAACACTAGTAATAACTCTGGAGGTGGCAACACCACCCAAGGAAACACCAATACCCAAAGCAACACTAGTAACAACTCTGGAGGTGGCAACACCACCCAAGGAAATACCAATACCCAAGGCAACACTAGTAACAACTCTGGAACTGGCAACACCACCCAAGGAAATACCAATACCCAAGGCAACACTAGTAACAACTCTGGAAGTGGCAACACCACTCAAGGAAATACCAGTACCCAGAACAACAATAGCAACAATTCTGGAGGTGGCAATACAGACCAAGTAAATAACAGTACCCAAGGCAATAATAGTAACAATTCTGGAGGTGGCAATACCGACCAAGTAAATAACAGTACCAAAGGCAACACTAGTAACAACTCTGGAGGTGGCAACACCACCCAAGGAAATACCAATACCCAAAGCAACACTAGTAACAACTCTGGAGGTGGCAACACCACCCAAGGAAATACCAATACCCAAGGCAACACAAGTAACAACTCTGGAGGTGGCAACACCACCCAAGGAAATACCAGTACCCAGAACAACAATAGCAACAATTCTGGAGGTGGCAATACAGACCAAGTAAATAACAGTACCCAAGGCAATAATAGTAACAATTCTGGAGGTGGCAATACCGACCAAGTAAATAACAGTACCCAAGGCAACACTAGTAACAACTCTGTAGGTGGCAACACCACCCAAGGAAATACCAATACCCAAAGCAACACTAGTAACAACTCTGGAGGTGGAAACACCACCCAAGGAAATACCAATACCCAAGGCAACACTAGTAACAACTCTGGAACTGGCAACACCACCCAAGGAAATACCAATACCCAAGGCAACACTAGTAACAACTCTGGAAGTGGCAACACCACTCAAGGAAATACCAGTACCCAGAACAACAATAGCAACAATTCTGGAGGTGGCAATACAGACCAAGTAAATAACAGTACCCAAGGCAATAATAGTAACAATTCTGGAGGTGGCAATACCGACCAAGTAAATAACAGTACCCAAGGCAACACTAGTAACAACTCTGAAAGTGGCAACACCACTCAAGGAAATACCAGTACCCAGAACAACAATAGCAACAATTCTGGAGGTGGCAATACAGACCAAAAAAATAACAGTACCGAAGGCAATAATAGTAACAGTTCTGGAGGTGGAAATACCGACCAAGTAAATAACAGTACCCAAGGCAACACTAGTAACAACTCTGGAGGTGGCAACACCACCCAAGGAAATACCAATACCCAAGGCAACACAAGTAACAACTCTGGAGGTGGCAACACCACCCAAGGAAATACCAGTACCCAGAACAACAATAGCAACAATTCTGGAGGTGGCAATACAGACCAAGTAAATAACAGTACCCAAGGCAATAATAGTAACAATTCTGGAGGTGGCAATACCGACCAAGTAAATAACAGTACCCAAGGCAACACTAGTAACAACTCTGGAGGTGGCAACACCACCCAAGGAAATACCAATACCCAAAGCAACACTAGTAACAACTCTGGAGGTGGCAACACCACCCAAGGAAATACCAATACCCAAGGCAACACTAGTAACAACTCTGGAACTGGCAACACCACCCAAGGAAATACCAATACCCAAGGCAACACTAGTAACAACTCTGGAAGTGGCAACACCACTCAAGGAAATACCAGTACCCAGAACAACAATAGCAACAATTCTGGAGGTGGCAATACAGACCAAGTAAATAACAGTACCCAAGGCAATAATAGTAACAATTCTGGAGGTGGCAATACCGACCAAGTAAATAACAGTACCCAAGGCAACACTAGTAACAACTCTGGAGGTGGCAACACCACCCAAGGAAATACCAATACCCAAAGCAACACTAGTAACAACTCTGGAGGTGGCAACACCACCCAAGGAAATACCAATACCCAAGGCAACACTAGTAACAACTCTGGAGCTGGCAACACCACCCAAGGAAATACCAATACCCAAGGCAACACTAGTAACAACTCTGGAATTGGCAACACCACCCAAGGAAATACCAGTACCCAGAACAACAATAGCAACAATTCTGGAGGTGGCAATACAGACCAAGTAAATAACAGTACCCAAGGCAATAATAGTAACAATTCTGGAGGTGGCAATACCGACCAAGTAAATAACAGTACCCAAGGCAACACTAGTAACAACTCTGGAGTTGGCAACACCACCCAAGGAAATACCAATACCCAAGGCAACACTAGTACAAACTCTGGAAGTGGCAACACCACTCAAGGAAATACCAGTACCCAGAACAACAATAGCAACAATTCTGGAGGTGGCAATACAGACCAAGTAAATACCAGTACCCAGGGCAATAATAGTAACAATTCTGGAGGTGGCAATACCAACCAAGTAAATAACAGTACCCAAGGCAACACTAGTAACAACTCTGGAAGTGGCAACACCACCCAAGTAAATACAAGTACCCAAGGCAACACTAGCAACAACTCTGGAGGTGGCAATACAGACCAAGTAAATAACAGTACCCAAGGCAACATTAGCAACAACTCTGGAGGTGGCAATACCGACCAAGTAAATAACAGTACCCAAGGAAACAATGGTAACAATTCTGGAGGTGGCAATACCAACCAAGTAAATAACAGTACCCAAGGCAACACTAGTAACAACTCTGAAGGTGGCAACACCACCCAAGGAAATACCAATACCCAAGGCAACACCAGTAATAACTCTGGAGGTGGCAATATCACCCAAGGAAATACCAATACACAAAGCAACACTAGTAACAACTCTGGAGGTGGCAACACCACCCAAGGAAATACCAATACCCAAGGCAACACTAGTAACAACTCTGGAACTGGCAACACCACCCAAGGAAATACCAATACCCAAGGCAACACTAGTAACAACTCTGGAAGTGGCAACACCACTCAAGGAAATACCAGTACCCAGAACAACAATAGCAACAATTCTGGAGGTGGCAATACAGACCAAGTAAATAACAGTACCCAAGGCAATAATAGTAACAGTTCTGGAGGTGGCAATACCGACCAAGTAAATAACAGTACCCAAGGCAACACTAGTAACAACTCTGGAGGTGGCAACACCACCCAAGGAAATACCAATACCCAAGGCAACACAAGTAACAACTCTGGAGGTGGCAACACCACCCAAGGAAATACCAGTACCCAGAACAACAATAGCAACAATTCTGGAGGTGGCAATACAGACCAAGTAAATAACAGTACCCAAGGCAATAATAGTAACAATTCTGGAGGTGGCAATACCGACCAAGTAAATAACAGTACCCAAGGCAACACTAGTAACAACTCTGGAGGTGGCAACACCACCCAAGGAAATACCAATACCCAAAGCAACACTAGTAACAACTCTGGAGGTGGCAACACCACCCAAGGAAATACAAATACCCAAGGCAACACTAGTAACAACTCTGGAACTGGCAACACCACCCAAGGAAATACCAATACCCAAGGCAACACTAGTAACAACTCTGGAAGTGGCAACACCACTCAAGGAAATACCAGTACCCAGAACAACAATAGCAACAATTCTGGAGGTGGCAATACAGACCAAGTAAATAACAGTACCCAAGGCAATAATAGTAACAATTCTGGAGGTGGCAATACCGACCAAGTAAATAACAGTACCCAAGGCAACACTAGTAACAACTCTGGAGGTGGCAACACCACCCAAGGAAATACCAATACCCAAAGCAACACTAGTAACAACTCTGGAGGTGGCAACACCACCCAAGGAAATACCAATACCCAAGGCAACACAAGTAACAACTCTGGAGGTGGCAACACCACCCAAGGAAATACCAGTACCCAGAACAACAATAGCAACAATTCTGGAGGTGGCAATACAGACCAAGTAAATAACAGTACCCAAGGCAATAATAGTAACAATTCTGGAGGTGGCAATACCGACCAAGTAAATAACAGTACCCAAGGCAACACTAGTAACAACTCTGGAGGTGGCAACACCACCCAAGGAAATACCAATACCCAAAGCAACACTAGTAACAACTCTGGAGGTGGCAACACCACCCAAGGAAATACCAATACCCAAGGCAACACTAGTAACAACTCTGGAACTGGCAACACCACCCAAGGAAATACCAATACCCAAGGCAACACAAGTAACAACTCTGGAGGTGGCAACACCACCCAAGGAAATACCAATACCCAAGGCAACACAAGTAACAACTCTGGAGGTGGCAACACCACCCAAGGAAATACCAATACCCAAGGCAACACTAGTAACAACTCTGGAACTGGCAACACCACCCAAGGAAATACCAATACCCAAGGCAACACTAGTAACAACTCTGGAAGTGGCAACACCACTCAAGGAAATACCAGTACCCAGAACAACAATAGCAACAATTCTGGAGGTGGCAATACAGACCAAGTAAATACCAGTACCCAGGACAATAATAGTAACAATTCTGGAGGTGGCAATACCAACCAAGTAAATAACAGTACCCAAGGCAACACTAGTAACAACTCTGGAAGTGGCAACACCACCCAAGTAAATACAAGTACCCAAGGCAACACTAGCAACAACTCTGGAGGTGGCAATACAGACCAAGTAAATAACAGTACCCAAGGCAACATTAGCAACAACTCTGGAGGTGGCAATACCGACCAAGTAAATAACAGTACCCAAGGAAACAATAGTAACAATTCTGGAGGTGGCAATACCAACCAAGTAAATAACAGTACCCAAGGCAACACTAGTAACAACTCTGAACGTGGCAACACCACCCAAGGAAATACCAATACCCAAGGCAACACCAGTAATAACTCTGGAGGTGGCAACATCACCCAAGGAAATACCAATACACAAAGCAACACTAGTAACAACTCTGGAGGTGGCAACACCACCCAAAGAAATACCAATACCCAAGGCAACACTAGTAACAACTCTGGAATTGGCAACACCACCCAAGGAAATACCAATACCCAAGGCAACACTAGTAACAACTCTGGAAGTGGCAACACCACTCAAGGAAATACCAGTACCCAGAACAACAATAGCAACAATTCTGGAGGTGGCAATACAGACCAAGTAAATAACAGTACCCAAGGCAATAATAGTAACAATTCTGGAGGTGGCAATACCGACCAAGTAAATAACAGTACCCAAGGCAACACTAGTAACAACTCTGGAGGTGGCAACACCACCCAAGGAAATACCAATACCCAAGGCAACACAAGTAACAACTCTGGAGGTGGCAACACCACCCAAGGAAATACCAGTACCCAGAACAACAATAGCAACAATTCTGGAGGTGGCAATACAGACCAAGTAAATAACAGTACCCAAGGCAATAATAGTAACAATTCTGGAGGTGGCAATACCGACCAAGTAAATAACAGTACCCAAGGCAACACTAGTAACAACTCTGGAGGTGGCAACACCACCCAAGGAAATACCAATACCCAAAGCAACACTAGTAACAACTCTGGAGGTGGCAACACCACCCAAGGAAATACCAATACCCAAGGCAACACTAGTAACAACTCTGGAGCTGGCAACACCACCCAAGGAAATACCAATACCCAAGGCAACACTAGTAACAACTCTGGAATTGGCAACACCACCCAAGGAAATACCAATACCCAAGGCAACACTAGTAACAACTCTGGAAGTGGCAACACCACTCAAGGAAATACCAGTACCCAGAACAACAATAGCAACAATTCTGGAGGTGGCAATACAGACCAAGTAAATAACAGTACCCAAGGCAATAATAGTAACAATTCTGGAGGTGGCAATACCGACCAAGTAAATAACAGTACCCAAGGCAACACTAGTAACAACTCTGGAGGTAGCAACACCACCCAAGGAAATACCAATACCCAAGGCAACACAAGTAACAACTCTGGAGGTGGCAACACCACCCAAGGAAATACCAATACCCAAGGCAACACTAGTAACAACTCTGGAGCTGGCAACACCACCCAAGGAAATACCAATACCCAAGGCAACACTAGTAACAACTCTGGAATTGGCAACACCACCCAAGGAAATACCAATACCCAAGGCAACACTAGTAACAACTCTGGAAGTGGCAACACCACTCAAGGAAATACCAGTACCCAGAACAACAATAGCAACAATTCTGGAGGTGGCAATACAGACCAAGTAAATACCAGTACCCAGGGCAATAATAGTAACAATTCTGGAGGTGGCAATACCAACCAAGTAAATAACAGTACCCAAGGCAACACTAGTAACAACTCTGGAAGTGGCAACACCACCCAAGTAAATACAAGTACCCAAGGCAACACAAGCAACAACTCTGGAGGTGGCAACACCACCCAAGGAAATACCAATACTCAAGGCAACACTAGTAACAACTCTGGAGGTGGCAACACCACCCAAGGAAATAGCAACACCCAAGGCAACACTAGTAACAACTCTGGAAGTGGCAACACCACCCAAGTAAATACAAGTACCCAAGGCAACACTAGTAACAACTCTGGAGGTGGCAACACCACCCAAGGAAATACCAGTACCCAAGGCAACAATATTAACAACTCTGGCACTGGCAAAACCACCCAAATTAATATTAGCAACCAGGCTAACAACATTCAAAATTCCGATGGCGGCAACAGCAACCAAGGAAATAATAGTAGCCAAACAAATAATAGCAACCAATCTAATAATTACTCTGGCAGCGGTGACGTCACCCAAATCAACTTAAGCAATCAAGCTAACGCTATTGTTTATAGCGGAGGAAGTATCGTCAAATTACCTTCTAGTGGCAATAAGTCTAAAGGTGGCACTAGTTATAGTAGCAATAGCAGCAGTAGCAGTAGCAGCAGCAGCAGTAATAGCAGTAGCACGTCCAGCTCCACAACTAACGCTAACGGTCAAAAAACAACGTCTAGCACTTCAGCTGCCAGCGCCGCGCAGACAGCAGCCATAGCCCAGTCCCAGACAACTCAAATTAAGGACGCTGAAGGAAACACGGCAACCACGACTAGCGCCACTGCCGCGGAGACGGCGGCTGCGGCCCAAACCAATTCCTCGACGAATACTACCACTCAAGGCGGAGTCACGACAGTGCAAAGTGCTGACAATGCCGCGGCGCAAGCCCATGCGGCATCAAGCGCTAACACAGACACAACAACCCAGACTGTCGAAGACGACGGCACGATCACAACGGAATCTACCGGCGCAGGAGCGGCGACTGCTTCAGATAGCGCTACTAATGCATCCAACTCACAAATCAAGACTGAGGATAGCGATGGCAACACCAGTGAAACTGATAATTCGAGTGCCGATGCTAGTGCTAGCGGGTCATCGACTGGTTACCAATATGAGTCAGTTACTAATAGTGGTGATGGCGACGTAGACTGTTAGAGCAAATCACAGTATTTGAGAACAAACTCGTTACATCTGAATATGTTCTATGATCACAGAGTGTAACAGAATGGGGTTAGGTATAAGCCGAAAGAGGGTTTTTAGGGAAATCATTTTGAACAACTTTCACTGAGGGACCAACTTGATCAGGGCAACTTTATTTTTTACTCCATCTTAAAGAAGAGCTGAGCGCTATGCCTGAAATGTACTTAGTTAATAAAAATTGCTCTGATCAAGTCAGTCCTATAGTGAAACTTATTTATAATGATGTCCTCCTTCGGCTTGTACACCCCTTTCTATTACACTCTGTATATCGTCAAGGATCTACATGATTAAATACAAGTTTATATGGAAAAGTTGATTGATTCACATAATTTTAAGAGATTGCTTTATAAAACGTTGTTGTTTCATAATTATATATAATATGTATTCGTTTCGATGGTCCAACAATTAGGTTTGTGTATTTACCCTGAAATTTCGAAGATGTAGATACCTAATTATAAATTTTTACTGATGCATTAATAATAACTTCTGTGTATTAATTGAAATCAACCCATTATGACCACTCCCATCATAACCCCTTATAAATGATGGCAACATTCACAGACTACTGCGTGTTTTCTTTATTGCCATATTTGGATTGTCAAAATACGCAATAGTGCTCTAATATGTCACTAATGTTGCCATTATTTATTTTCTACTCTTTTATGCGTAGTTGCACTTTTTGGACACATTTTTACGGTTGCAATTATTTTGCAAGTGTACACTACACACTGTACACACTAGAACATAAAAGGTATAGTGTCAAAGTTTAGGTTGACTTGCGGAAGTTTGATAAGTATTTGAATCGATGCGACCTCGAGAAAGGTGGCCAAGTGCGAGTCTGACTCGCCCATGAAGGGTTCCGTAGTAGTAAGTAATGATTAAGACTGGATGTTTGTGTTGTAACTTTGTTTTTCATAGTGTTTGTATGAATGACATAGTTATCTTTGCGGTTTTTAATAAAAAAATAATAATAATTGAAAACTGCTTATTATACTTTGTTCAAACCAATTTTCATTGAAAGTTTGTATTGAGTTAAAAAATATATATGTTGTATACAACATATACTTTATACTTACTTTATACTTTATTGCACAAAAACAGAATACAGACACTTAATAATGAAAAAAACATGTACAAAGGCGAGCTTATCTCTTTTTTTTTAGATTTTTCACTCTCTACTTCAAATACTTTATTGCACAAAATAATACATTTTACAATGGAAAGTGGACAACACATGACAAAGGCGAGCTTATCTCTATTAAGAGATTTCTTCCAGCAAACCTAGGATGGACAGGAAATAATTGAACAACAGGTAGACCCAAGTGCACAACAACAGAACAACTTTAAAAGTTAGAGGGGTGGGGGGGGGACAATTTTATTCACTTTAGAAGGGTCTGTCTCTTTAACGATTGAGTTTGAGGAAAAATACTTTTAGAAACCTCAATTGTCATTTTTAAAGACCTATCTACAGACACCCCACACATATAGGTTTGATGAAAAAAAAATCTTTTGGTGTCTTCCATGTATGGAGAGCCCCCCCTTAATATTTTATTTTTTCAACATTTATTAAAAACCGCAAAGATAACTTTGTAATTCATACAAACACTATGGAAAACAAAGTCACAACACAAACATCCAGTCCTATAATTACTTGCTACTACGGAACCCTTCATGGGCGAGTCCGAGTCGCACTTAGCCACTTTTTCTTGAGTAGTAGAAGGGGGTTTCACTTCGCTGAGTAGGTATCTACGGCCGGCTATACGCGCCAGTCGGTCTTTGTCACATGGCTGTCGCTCGGCTCTCGGTGCGCGCGCTAGCCGCGTGAAAACAATGACGCAGGAAACAACTGAGTCACAGATTACTAAATAGTTACTACGTAACAGATACGTCTTCACTCAGTAGGAAATTTCCAATACCTACTGCTATAATAGCCTACTCCGTCGCGTCAGCAACCGCTGCATGCTAAAATGTGCCTAAATGCTCAAGCGTACAGTTGTGATCGCCTCGCACCGCGCGATCTCACACTAATCGCAGGGCTGCCTCGCATCGCAGATACTCGTACGATACGAACACAGTTCAAAACGTGCGTGCGCTTGGCTTGCGACAACCATACTGACTTGATCAGCCGGGCCATAGCCGGGCGCCCGAGAGCTCGGGCGCGGGCGGTAGGTAATTATAGCGCGCGAGTACATTCAGTGACGGAGGCCTGACTGAGTGCGATTCGGAACCCTGCGTGATCGGCATCGTGTCAGCGGTGTCTAATGGAATATGAACGCTAGTGTCATACGATAAGTTTCAATTTGGCATGCAAGCTTACGCAGTAGCAAAGACAAATATTTTTTTGCACCTAAAACACACCTTGGACACTCCATAGAACGCTCGTAAAATAATCACCTATTACTAGTGGCTCTGTGAGCTGTAGACCTCGCGAGTATGTCGGTGGGAAAGCTGAACTGCTAACACACATAAAAAAAATAACCCAAATAATTTTCTTTCAATAACACATACAAACTTATGAATGTACCTGGTTACGTACATGCAGTATGAAAGTAGCCGCACCAATAACTTTGTAAACTACATTTCGCGATCTTTTATACAACCTATTGACTTTTTACTAAAATTATATAATCTGTTTCACTCTCATAGTCTTTACAAATCCAACGACACCTCATTTGTTAATATCCATCGAGCCGTTTGGGTTGTAGCGATTTTTTTACATTTTAAAACCCCATATCTCCGCCATTTTGAAAAAAATCAAAAAACTGGCTCGAGTAAAAAATTCTACTTATTTTTTCAACCTGCTCACAAAATTTCACGAGAATCGGTTCATAAATGCGACCTGTAGAGGAGAACAACCGGACATACAAAAGCATTTTTGCCCAAACCTGAAACGGAGACGCTTCGCTCGCTTCGCTCGCTCATCTGTTTCACTCTCATGGTCTTTACGAATCCAACGACACCTCATTTGTTAATTTAATATCCATCGAGCCGTTTGGGTTGTAGCGATTTTTTTACATTTTAAAACCCCATATCTCCGCCATTTTGAAAAAAAAAAAAAAAAAACTATTTATTTTTCCAACCTGCTCACAAAATTTCATGAGAATCGGTTCATAAATGCGACCTGTAGAGGAGAACAACCGGACATACGAAAGCATTTTTGCCCAAACCTGAAACGGAGACGCTTCGCTCGCTTCGCTCGCTCGGTCAACTACTACATAACCAAATGATGTTTGTAGACGTGCAAATGTGTGCGTAAACTTTGCTTGGGCTGGTGGCGCGGCAAATGCAGCGATATTAAAGTATACGCGTCGTCCCTCGTCCGGCGTTCAGCCCTGCCTGTCTATTGATCCTTTAACCAATCGTTTGACGCCAGGGGTGGGGTGCGGTATCTGAATCAGCGCGGGGAAGGGAGTGGCCGTTCTGTACGGAGTACTATTATCTCTTCTGTGCCAATAGTTTCTTCCCATTTTTTGTAAATCAGGAATCGGTCCATTAGAATACTGTTGGGGCTGCCGCGATACTGCAGCGCCTCGGCTATGTTTGCCGAAGCTAGGATTGACGATTTCTTTGCAACAATGGGAAAGAGGATTGCCTCGTTAAGAAACCGCTTTTTCGGCAGCTCCAACACTATCCTCAGCACTCTGGCTGGGAAGGTGGACAGCCCTATGTTGAAGTACTGGATGGATGTGCACCATCGCAGTAATAAACCATAATTATAATGATATTTTAGGACGATGTTTTGTGTGTGTGAGAGTGTGTCTGTGACTGTGTGAGGAGGGTGTGAGTGTGGGTGTTATTATTCAAGGATGTTTTTATATGATGTATTATTTTACTTATTTTTAAACTATTTTATAATTATAAAATAATACTTATGGATGTATACAATGTCAAAATGTATGCCATCTGAAATAAATATTTTGAATTGAATTGAATTAGTTATGTTTCTACATGAAAAACCTGTGTATACCGAGCGGGGAGGGCTAAGTGAGGTCATGAAGTCGGTTTATAGGGTTCCGTACCCGAAGGGTGCCAAACGGGACCCTATCACTGAGACTTCGCTGTCCGTCTGTCTGTCTGTTTGTCTGTCTGTCTGTCTGTCTGTCTGTCTGTCTGTCTGTCTGTCTATCTGTCTGTCTGTCTGTCTGTCTGTCTGTCTGTCTGTCTGTCTGTCTGTCTGTCACCAGGCTGTATCTCATGAACCGTGGTAGCTAGACAGTTGAAATTTTCACAGATGATGTATTTCTGTTGCCGCTATAACAACAAATACTAAAAAATAAAATAAATTTAATATTAAGGGGGCTCCCATACAACTAACGTGATTTTTTTTTGTTTTGCGGATTTTTATAGATAATGGTACGGAACCCTTCTTGCGCGAGTCCGACTCGCACTTGGCCGGTTATTTAGTTTTTTTAAGTTTTTAACTTGGTGAATTATTAAGTCCAGCCCCCTTATTCGCTAACTCAGTGATGATCACTCTCAATGATGATCCGTAGAAATTATGAAGTTATTGGGGCCTTTTCATGACAGCTATTAAAAAAACAAAAAGTACCTATTGGGATCAATAGACGGCGCTGATAGCCTAGTCAAGTGTTAAGTAAGATGCGATGACAAGCCTAATACTATTCTAATCTGTGTGGTTGAAAGTACTACTATTAATCTCTGACACTCCACACCATAACACTCTCTCACCTATCTGATAATTAAATTGCACCTACCTTGGATACCTTGATTACTCCGGTTCAACGTCGGGAGAGGCTGGTAATCTGTCAAACAGGACCTCCTAGTACGGATACCAGTCTCTCACATAGATAAGACAAAACACACAGCACCTAAGTTAAAATATGTTACACCTTGTAAAGCTATGTGAGAGAACAAAATAAACCTTTTTGTATTTTGTATTAACCATGGAAGTCTAATTGTGGCTCCACACATGGCTATTTGTATTTGTGTATTTTGCTGTATTGACAAATAACTTCCATGTGTGGAGAGTATATTATTTGCCTTATTTCCCTATTTGGCAAATATAGCCAATAAGAAAAGAAATACAAATACAATTATAACATAATAACTACAAAATCTCTGTCGGACACGACGGACGATGACGTTTGCTAGAGTTGAGTTGAGTTATGTCCCTATATAGTCTGTGGTTGTGTTTCGGGCCAGAGTTCGTCGGAAGCAGAAGGGTTGGTTCGATGGGCAAGCGTGGGTCAATCGGGTGGGCAGGGTTCGGGGTCCAAGTGGCAAGCGGATGTTTCGCGGTTCGAGGGCTGACGGGACCGTGGAGAGGGCGAACACCGGGAACACAACTCAAGAATTCGGATTACAAAGCTTGGTTGGTTGCGCAGCGAGCAAGTGACAGACCCCTGAACGAACACAGGTTACTCGATACACGTTACAGATACAGACAATGTTTTGATTATTTGCCGACTTATTTTGATATCCTTTGGTTATACGATAATTGAACTGAGTTAGCGAATAAAGGGGCTGATCCAGCCATTGTGTGACCAATGCGGGTTGCCAGAAGAGAAGAGGGAAATCTTGACATGGTGACCAATGCGGGTTGCCAGAAGAGAAGAGGGAAATCTTGACATGGTGACCAAACTGGAAGAATTTACTCCTGACAAAGTTAAAGGTCAAACCGCACTTCGGCGGCGGCGCGGCGGCGCGGAGAAGCGCAGCGCGGCAGGAAGCGGCCAAATATTATTTCTACTAATTACTTACTATGATTCAAACCGCACCACAGCGGAGCGGTGCGGCGCGACCGGCTTGGGCCCGAGAGAATAGTGCCGCGCCTCTGTAGTGCGTTTAGAAGAGGCCGCGTCGCTCCGCTGCAGCGCCGCGCCGCGCCGCCGAAGTGCGTTTTGACCTTAAAGGGTCCTTGCTGTCAACTTTGAAGAAATCCTAGAATCTCTAGGCCTAACTGATTCATTCTCCTAACATTCTCCTGTTGTCCCTGGGAATTTCAAAATCATCTGACAATTTAATATGGTGATGGAAATCATTGTGAGGAAATCATTACTCCATAGTTGCGGAGATGGGCTCGCCCCCTGTCACGCAAAATGGATTATTGGTTAACTGGCATAAAGTGGTCACAAATGTGCCTCTGGCACCCCTATAGGGTATGGGAAAAGGCGTGACGCTATGTTATGTTGTTGTAGTACCTAATCAAAATAAAATTAACAATTTATAATTTGTGTATGGTGATAGCAGTTACAGCTGTGTCTATAATATAATAAAGATCATTTATTTGCATTAGAGCTCATCTCATTTTTTGTTTATTAAGTAAGGCAATTTTTGTTTCAGGTCGAATTTATGTTTACAAGCGATTACCAATGAAGGCGCATGACATACCTACACAGGTTGTTGATAGCAGTACGTCGCAAGAGAGCGTTTAACCTTTTAGCGGGCGCGCGGTCATTTGTAACGGGAGCGGTCGCGCGTAGCCTAAAATACCTATGGGGTATTTCAGGGAATTAAAAGACTGAATATTTAAAAATCATTTATTTTTCTTCCATTTATCACATTATGATCACGTTAGGACATAAACAAAATTATAAAATCAAAATAATAATTATCAAATTGATTGATTTTCCTCTGGAACTAAAAGGTGGTCCGATACTTCGGAACGGTCCGATTGGTCACTAAGCTCTGAATCATTCTCTTTATCTTAGTGTTGTATTTAGCAAGTATTTCACCATCAGTTAGCGTTCGACGAGCCATTTTTATAATAAAAACACTTTAATTTTGATAATATAAAAAGTAATACCTCGCATTGAGCGTCACATTGTATTTTGTTTTAAAAAACAACATGTTTTTTTTCTAGTTTTAGAGTTTTAAGTGAAAAACCAAACAAAGTCAAAATTTCAGGCCTTCCGGGCGTCCCCCCCACTCCTTCAGCTCGCGTCTCAGGTTCAGGTACTTTTAGGATGTTTACGGTAAACAGTTAAACAGTTTACCTCCTGAGTACCCCAAACCCATTACTGATGTCAGCAGCCATGTCCTTCTCCACGCACTCTATACCCCTTTCTGAGAGTTCATTGACTGGACTATAGTGTGTGACTGCAGTGTCTACACTTGCAAATGATACGCAACCGTAATAATTGAAACAAAAAGTAAACTTTAGAAAAAACCGACTTCCACAAACCCTATTTGATTAGATTGAGTTTAATACAAACTGTAACCCCTTATCCCCCCCCCCCTTGGGGAATTAATTTTGTCAAATCCCATCTCAGTGCTACCCCACGCTACTAAGGAACCCCTGTACAAAGTTTCATGGCTCTAGGTCCACCGGTTTAGGCTATGCGTTGCCTGCCCGTCAGCCACGCATTGTATTTGTACCTAGTATTGAGCAGATCTGGTGGCCATATGTGGTCTTCATCAGCAGTTCCGCATCACAATATTATGCTTACCATGTGCATTTGCACGAGTTATTATGAAAAACACAAAAATCACTATAGGTCTGCCTATAATATTTGAAGAGTTCGCTCAATTTCTCCAGGATCCCATCATCAGATCCTTACCTGGTGTCAATGGGAAGGTAAACGCTTTCAAACAAAAAAATAATTTTCCAAATCGGTCCATCCGTTTAGGCGCTATCGGGGTGCAGACATAAAAAAAAACATCCGGACGAATTGTAAACCTCCTCCTTTGGGAAGTCGGTTAAAAAGTGTAACTACGCATATTATGCTAGTTATCTCTTTAAATAAAAGAGTAAGTAGTCCTGACTGATCAAAAAACCGGCGAAACGGCTACACCTAGAAAGATTCTATTGATAGGAATATCTTATTATTACAAAACCGCTCGCTAAGAACGAAACGAAATAGGTGCGATGCGAGACATTCGTAAACTAGCCATAGGAAAGACCGCGTTCCTCCAAGCTGACGGGCAGGCAACGCATAGCCTAAACCGGTGGACCTAGAGCCATGAAACGTTGTACAGGGGGTTCCTACCCCGTAGGGTAGTGCTAAGATGGGATTTGACGAAATTAATTCCCGAAGGGGGAAGGGGGGAATAGGGGGTTACAGTTTGTATTCAACTCAAAAGCACTTAACATTGGTTTCTATCAAATAGGGTTTGTGGAAGTCGGTTTTTTTAAAGTTTTACTTTTTGTTTCAATTATCACAATAATGTGTAGGGTTATTTTACTGGGGATGGATTACCCGAAGGCCCGAAGGCCAAACGCTGTCCGTCCGTCCGTGTGTACGCAACGTAATTTTCGATAACGATTTTAGTGGGGATGGGGATGGATTCAAAGACCAACACGGCTTTTTTGGAAGGATATTAGTAGGAGTTTCGATGAAAAGGTGTCAGTGACCTAGCGGTACCTGCTTGCACATCGGAAAAGACCGTGTGTTAGGTTAGGCATCATCTGGTCCGAGAGACGGTATCTGATGGTTGACTCGATTCTATGTGATAATGATAAATTGATTCGGACGCTTCTCGACATTTTATGTTCTCTGAGTGTGTACACTTTGCAAATTAATCGCAACCGTATTAAAATGCGACCAAAAAGTGTAACTACGCATACGAAGTTGCGGGCTTAATGCTAGATATATGTCACGGACAACTTGATTAACCGGGCAGTATGAATAATAACCGGACATATCAAATTGCCCAATTGTCTAATTCATGAAAATACAGATTTCGTTTAAAGTTCCTCGTGAAATGTAGGGCTTCTAGAGCCCTCAGTTAATCATTTTTCAGTTAATCGCCAATAATTAATAACAATAAAATATTATTTTGCTAAAGTCGAAGTCAACTTTATCTGTATTTACTTGTACAGTGAGCAGATATATGTGAGCACGTAAAATACTCACACTAAAAACAATCAAACATCTACACAGTCATAAGATGTCAAAATTATGTCAACATAAGTAATCCTGGATATAATAAACATGGATATTGATATTATTTGATGTAGAGATTTTTTTGGTCGTTTCGGATGTATATGTATATTGAGATCTGATCTGACGATTATACACCAAAATAATAATATAATGTTGTAAATGTTACCGTTAATGTGCATAATTCAGCTAGAGTGCAGAGTAACTAGGCAATCCGCAGAATAACGACCGAGCATACGGTAAGTCACTAAAGCAGGTTTTTGTTTGAATGAAAAGTCTGAATTAATGTGATTTATGTGTCTAGTTCTCGATTATTATTAATAATAAAATTCACTACTGTCTTTGATTAATCAATATTTCTGACTAAATTGCCCTTGGCTAGAGTAGGTTATTGTGACTAAGGTTCTATTTGGTTAGGTTAGGTTGGAGCTTAGAATAAGCAAAACTGGAGCGAGCAGTGCGGAGTATAGTGAAGGATAATTATCCTTATTTTTATTTGCTATAATTATAATTATAGCAAATAAAACGGAACGAAAGTTTTTCGCTCATAGTCAGTGTACCGTCCGTTAATATGCAGATTAACTAGGTTAAATGCGAATTTCAGCTATTTGAAGTAAAATTTCACACATTAACGGGTCGTACCAGGTACCTAATCTGCAAAAGAGAATACTCACAATGTATGGAAAAAAAACTAAGCCCGACACAAACGAAATATCTCAAAATTATTTGGTACATTAATTATCAAAAATAATTTGTATGAATTTCGTATGCTAAGGTTGTGTGTGGAAATAATCTTTTTATTTTTATTTTATTTTATTAACAAAAATCCACAGCCATGCTTACATGTAATCTTAAAAAATAATCTTAAAATGAGGCCAATTAAGGATTTCATTATGTAAACAACCTATGCAATCAAAAAGAAGAAATAGAAGGAAAAATAACAAAAAAAAAAAGCATGAGTGCCTTACTTATGTCAGGTGTGTCCCGTGTGTGTAGGTGTTGTGTGCTTGTTGTGGTGTTGTATACTTGTAAATAAATAATTGAGAAAGTAAATTGTGTGCTTGCGTGTGTGTGCGTGGGGGAGGGGAGGAGGGGGGGGGGGGATGCTAAGTACAGTCATAAATGGTAGGTTTATGGAGCTGAAACCAAAAACTAATATGCGACGTACTCAATGAGATACCTACTAGGAAATCAAGTGGCGGTGCAGTAAGGTAAGGTTGACATGGTGCTACTTTTTGCTGTAATTAGAAAATAAAAATAACAAAAAATAAAATGTAGGTAAGGTAAGTAAGCTTTTACAGATGAACTGTCAGTTAGACCTTCTTACCTTCCTTTTTGTATCTTTATTTTTTTACTTTTTGTTCTATATTTTATAATTGTTATTGTAAAATAATGAATAAAATCAATATTAACTAATTAAATTAGGAAATATTTGTATGAGCGCCTGCAGAACTTCAATAGGCAATAACACAACCTTAGCATACGAAATTCATAGAAATTCTTTTTGATAATAATTAATGTACACAAAATTTTGCGACATATTTCGTTTGCGTCGGGCTTGGTTTTTTTGAGCATTCCATTCTCCTTACCTAGATAATGTGCACATTAACGGGTTCTGCACTCTAACGGTAACACATATTCGTATGTTTTCAAAGTGTCACACATATTATGTTTAGGTACTGCATGTTGACACTTTGACACTTTCGCTGTTTTTAGACGTTTTTTCGATCGCCTCTGATTGTGTTACGTGTAGATCTATTTACTCAACCACCGCAATGTCACAGTCTCCCCCGGATCAAAGGTTGACTTTACGGCGGTCGAGGTATAGCTGGCTCACATAAATCTGCCGCTGACTGTACTACAAAGAACTGACGAGTTGCTTTTCATTATTTTTTAAACAGCTGTATTAGCTTGTTTTCTTGCATATCTATTTGTTTGTTATTAGCAAACAAACGGTGATCATTCAGATGGCTTTACCTAAAAGCCACTGTAGGTACTATATAAGCTGGAAGGTCTAGGTCTAGCATTATACGCTGTTAAAGCCTCCACAATGAGGGTTGCTGTGTTTCTCGTCTTAACGGTAAGTGATAACAATTTTATATCATAATAAATCATCAATTCATCATCATAATTCTCTTAAATTTTTAATATCAAAATTCTAGCAATCTAGAAACTATTGCAATCTATGCCCAATTGCCCAACTGTTCAGAGCGCGATGATTTCGCACCAGCAGCTGTGAGTGAGTGACTGTTGTAGCGACTTCAATGAGGACGAGAACTGAAAACTCAACGCAGATGGCCTTCGTTGACTGTACCTTGATGCTAGTGTCAAGTGTAGGGTTTCATACAATTTGACAGTTCCCGTGTCATACTATGGTACAGTCACATGCGCCTGTACCTTAGTATGACACGGGAACCTAGCGTGAGAAATTGTCAGTTTTACTCTCAATTCTAATTTGAAAGGAATCGGGAGAGAAGAGATCTCTTATTTTTAACCGACTTAAAAAGGAGGAGGTTCTCAATTCGGTTGTATTTTTTTTTATCATTATTATTTTTAATGTGTTGCGTTTACCTCAAAACTGGTACTATGTATGAACCAATTTCAAAAATTATTTTTTTGTTTGAAAGGGTTACTACTCATAAGCTTGATACCACTTTTTGAAAATAAGGAATCGGTTCAGTAGTTTGGTTACATACAATACAACATAGAAATATCTGAAAAGTATAATGTCATAAAAATATCGTACTGTTTCCTTTCTGTGTCTGTGGGCTGACTTTGAGGGACCAATATTCGACAATATTGTGTGAAATATTGGAACTTATATTTTTATACGGACTGGGTTATGTTCTTATATTTCCTAAAATATACATTATTTCAAAAAAATCAAAACGTACGAGCATAGTTTTCCATAGTATCTCAAACATGTAAAAAAAATGTAAAAATCGGACAATGTTTAGGGGGTGGAAAACGTTACCGCTTTTTGTATGGAAGCTCGCGAGTCCTCTTAACCCTTAATTATTCGCGTTAAAAAAGCTACACTAACGCTCGCGTGGGGTATATTTTACCCCAATAAAAAAATGGAATAAAAGAAAGTATTACTGCTTAATATTATTTTTATTAGTAAATCTTTTAAGAATCAACTTCACGCTAGAGAATAACAGTATTCATAATCAATAATTCTAGGAACATATTGATGAGATCAATGTATAAAACAGGGAACCATTTAGTCTTTGCATTCATCACATGTCCTGATGGAATGGTCATGAGAGACGTGCTGGTTGCATTTGGCACACGTCATCCTTATTTTTTTATCCTTTGACCTTGGGCAGATATGACACCTCTTGTACGAAGTGGATGGGCTATCTCTGGACGTGGAGCTACTAGCCTGGACATCGGCACTTCTTTTGAGACGTTTTTGTATGGCACTGTGTAATTGTTGTATTTTTGCTCGAGTTTGTGAGCCCTTGTCAGATCTACTGATGCTCCACTCATGGTCCGTTTCATTGGCACTTTCTTGAGAGGCGGAATCATGATCATCATTTGTATAACTTCAGTTTCCACTTCATTTTCATCGGGACTGTCAATAGCGCTTTGTTCATCATCTTCCATTAAATACTGAGCAATATAATTGACACAAAGACATCGGTTTGCCATTTTGAACGTTGTAACCTAAAAATATAACTCAAAAATTGGAAAACAATCAAACAAAAGAGCATTCAACGCAAAAATAAATAAAAATGTTTGCTATTTACTTGTCAAAAATAGTAGCACCAACACTCGCGTGGGGCAATATATACCCCAGACGCGATTTCCTGGCACGACAACATGTTGCTACGTGGTGCAGGTGACTTAATCATGGAGGGGGGAGCTATTTAGGCAGCTACTGGGAAGGCCACAAGGAAAAAATCAGTAGTTTAGGTGTAACAAGCATTCAAACATGCTTTGGGGTAAAATATACCCCACGCGAGTAATTAAGGGTTAAGCTTTGTGAATTACTTATGTAATTTAATTCTAATTTGAATGTTGACCTGACCTATTTTAAACTTCAATTTGATGTAATTTAATTTAATGTATGGGCCTCAGAAGCCTGAAAATAAACGATATTTAATTTAATTTAATTACAGATTAAAGTATACTTTTTGTTTTCATAATTATTGTGTCCCATAATGAAGTTATGAATGATGAAATAAGTATCAGGACAGTCAATAGAGCTATACATTGAAGCAATGTAGGTATAGTAATTTATAGTTTGAGTAATCTTGGCGTTGTATTGACGTTTTTCTTTGAGTTATGCTATGTCGATTTAGAGTTATGCGGGCTGAATTCATTGTTATTTATTTATTTATACCCTATTCAATATAACAGGCAACTTGACAGCTAACCTAAGACTTCATAAAAGGAAGCCAACCGCAGGAACGTAGTGATAATTTTTCAGATCATACTTTATTTATTTTTATGTAGAAACCTAATTACGAGTTAACAAATTATTGTGGTGGTTGGTTCCCCTACGTTCGCGAGTCCTTCCCCTACGTTCGCGAGTCCTTCCCCTACGTTCGCGAGTCCTTCCCCTACGTTCGCGAGTGCTTCCCCTACGTTCGCGAGTCCTTCCCCTACGTTCGCGAGTGCTTCCCCTACGTTCGCGAGTCCTACTCGCACTTTCCGATCCGAACGAACGAACGATCCGGGGATGCCTAATTTAGTTTGAAAGTTGACATTTATTTTGGAATTTTACTTATACTTTACTGACATTTTATTTATATTTTACTTGTAATTTCATGTGTTCTTTTTATATTGGACTATATTATGTCTGGAAGTAAATGATAAATTAAATTAAATTTACCTTTATTATTTTTTCCTTTATGGGTCGGACGGATCGGAACCCTAAAAATTATGCCAATGATCCACACAAAGTTACCCAAACCCCTTTACACATTCCTTCAATGTGGACTGGGACTGACTTTAGACTCTAAGGCCGGCCACATACAGCCGGAATTCTTCCGATTCGGAATTCCGAAACGGGTTTCAATTCTATGCAAATCCGCAAAAATTCCGAACGGAAAACTTTTGTATGTATGTGGTGGATCCATAGATTTGTATGGATTTACTGCGTTCGGGATAATTCCGTTACAGAATTCCGGCTGTATGTGGCCGGCCTATGTGGCCAGCCTAAATGATATAACCTACAGTCTATTCGTGATAAGAATGCAGTGAAATTGAAATTTAAATCTGTTAACACACACTCACAGGACAGGACACAACCTTCGCGTTCGAAAGTTTGCGTTCAACTGGTCACTGTGAACTTGGCTTCATAATTGGAAACGATTTGATTGGTTACGGGGCGTTGCTAGGCCGCCGGACAGTGATGACTTTACTGCATTCTTATCACGAAAAGACTATAGTAGTACCTACCTACACTACAAGTCATAAGTATGTTATGAGATGCTCCGTGTTTCGGATGTCACTATAAGCAGTAGGTAAGTAGGTAGGTGCCGGCCCCCCGACTACTATCGCTACTTAGCAGTGTGAAGTAGTCGTAAAACACCCCTACAGCCCGCACTGTGCCAGCGTGTTAGAGCGTGGCTCAATCTCGTATCCGGGTAAAGGCCTGTGCCCCTCGGGGGACATTAATGGGCTTTTACTAATTTACTTAGGTACATGCATGGTTTCTTGCATAGTCTATAATATTTTATTTTTTTCAGGCCTTTGTTGCTGTACAATGTTTACCACGTAAGTAGATGAACATTTTTCTTGGCGAGGTATGAATAATTAGTTAATACAAACCAAGGTCAACGAAGATTGCGGAAGTGAGAAGCGAATATAACTCGGGAATAGGAACAAGTGGGATGGCAATTGTGCGCTCGCGCCTGATCTGAATCAACGTAAGCGCCAAAACGGAAAAAAAAACATAAAAAATAAACTACCTAGTTCAGGGAATAACATTTCAATTTCAAATAGCTAGTAACAACAATTCCCCACATATTACAAGAAAGATCATATTTACTACTACTGCGGCATTTGTATTTTTATTTTTATTTTTATATTTATTTTCCATCGAAAAAATCGACCCCCATAAAATTTAAACTACTGAAACAATTTATTTGATTAAAAATAATGGTTTTGACGCAAAATTTTATCTTCGTTGATTTTTTTATACAAATCATATAAAAAGTATGTATGATTTTCAAATAAAAAGTGAAAAACGAAAAACTGACCAAAATTTTCATGAATCTCCAAGTTTTAACTGTGATCCGGAGAGGGCTTTCGAGGTAGAAAACTTGGATTTGATCATAAACCATTAAAACACTATCAAATCGAAAAAAAAGCTACCTCATTTGATGCAAGGCGCCAGTACGAGCATTTTACGAATTCCATGGGCGATGTGCACTATAAAATTTTATGGATATCTTGCATGGATGTCTTGTATGACAGACAAGTGTAAAAGCAAATTTTCTTGGTGTATAGTAAAGGACTATGCCCCTCGGTGGGAACATTAATGGACTTCATCTTCATTTCCATATTTGTTTTTATTTTTCACAGAACCGAATTCTATGGGATGCGACCATGGCAACGAAAATGGAAAACCTGGTAATGGAAAACCTGGTGGAGGTGGTCCAATCGTGAATCCGGGAGGAAACAATCACGGACAAGGCGGCAACAATAACCAAGGAAACAATAACAACCAGGGCAACAACAGGCATGACGCCGGAAACAATGATGACTGTAGCCATGGCAACCAACCAGGCGGAAACAATCAAGGACCCGGTGGCAACAACAACCAAGAAAACCATAACAACCAGGTCAATAATATTATCAACTTTGGACGTGGCAACATCAACCAAGGAAACAGTAACAACCAGGGCAACAAGATCAATAACTCCGGAAATCATGGTGAGTGTAACCATGGCAAAAAACCAGGCGAAAACAATCAAGGGCCCGGTGGCAACACCAGCCAAGGAAATAACAGTACCCAGGGCAACGTTGGTAACAACTCGGGAGGTGGAAACACCAGCCAAGGAAATATTAATACCCAAGGCAACAATATTAACAACTCTGGCACTGGCAACATTACCCAAGGAAATACCAATACCCAGGTTAACAACAGCACCAATACTGGAGGTGGCAACACCACCCAAGTAAATAACAGTACCCAAGGCAACGATGCAAACAATCCAGGGCCCGGTGGCAACACCAGCCAAGGAAATAACAGTACCCAGGGCAACGTTGGTAACAACTCGGGAGGTGGCAACATCAGCCAAGGAAATACCAATACCCAAGGCAACAACATTAACAACTCTGGCACTGGCAACATTAACCAAGGAAATACCAATACCCAAGGCAACAATATTAACAACTCTGGCACTGGCAACATTAACCAAGGAAATAACAGTACCCAGGGCAACGTTGGTAATAACTCGGGAGGTGGCAACACCAGCCAAGGAAATACCAATACCCAGATTAACAACAGTACCAGCACTGGAGGTGGCAACACCACCCAAGCAAATAACAGTACCCAAGTCAACAACTCGGGAGGTAGTAACACCACCCAAGGAAACAACAGTACCCAAGGCAACAATAGCCATAACTCCGGAAACCATGGTGACTGTTACCATGGCAAACAACCAGGCGGAAACAATCCAGGGCCCGGTGGCAACACCAGCCAAGGAAATAACAGTACCCAGGGCAACGTTGGTAACAACTCGGGAGGTGGCAACACCAGCCAAGGAAATATTAATACCCAAGGCAACAATATTAACAACTCTGGCACTGGCAACATTACCCAAGGAAATACCAATACCCAGGTTAATAACAGCACCAATACTGGAGGTGGCAACACCACCCAAGTAAATAACAGTACCCAAGGCAACGATGCAAACAATCCAGGGCCCGGTGGCAACACCAGCCAAGGAAATAACAGTACCCAGGGCAACGTTGGTAACAACTCGGGAGGTGGCAACATCAGCCAAGGAAATACCAATACCCAAGGCAACAATATTAACAACTCTGGCACTGGCAACAATAACCAAGGAAATACCAATACCCAAGGCAACAATATTAACAACTCTGGCACTGGCAACATTAACCAAGGAAATAACAGTACCCAGGGCAACGTTGGTAATAACTCGGGAGGTGGCAACACCAGCCAAGGAAATATTAATACCCAAGGCAACAATATTAACAACTCTGGCACTGGCAACATTACCCAAGGAAATACCAATACCCAGGTCAACAACAGCACCAATACTGGAGGTGGCAACACCACCCAAGCAAATAACAGTACCCAAGTCAACAACTCGGGAGGTAGTAACACCACCCAAGGAAACAACAGTACCCAAGGCAACAATAGCCATAACTCCGGAAACCATGGTGACTGTTACCATGGCAAACAACCAGGCGGAAACAATCCAGGGCCCGGTGGCAACACCAGCCAAGGAAATAACAGTACCCAGGGCAACGTTGGTAACAACTCGGGAGGTGGCAACACCAGCCAAGGAAATATTAATACCCAAGGCAACAATATTAACAACTCTGGCACTGGCAACATTACCCAAGGAAATACCAATACCCAGGTTAACAACAGCACCAATACTGGAGGCGGCAACACCACCCAAGTAAATAACAGTACCCAAGGCAACGATGCAAACAATCCAGGGCCCGGTGGCAACACCAGCCAAGGAAATAACAGTACCCAGGGCAACGTTGGTAACAACTCGGGAGGTGGCAACATCAGCCAAGGAAATACCAATACCCAAGGCAACAATATTAACAACTCTGGCACTGGCAACATTAACCAAGGAAATATCAATACCCAAGGCAACAATATTAACAACTCTGGCACTGGCAACATTAACCAAGGAAATAACAGTACCCAGGGCAACGTTGGTA
The DNA here is from genome assembly GCA_963457715.1 of Argyresthia albistria. NCBI lineage: Eukaryota > Metazoa > Arthropoda > Insecta > Lepidoptera > Argyresthiidae > Argyresthia > Argyresthia albistria. Next base: position 4,097,707 of record OY735280.1, on the reverse strand, counting down.
ACAACTCGGGAGGTGGCAACACCAGCCAAGCAAATATTAATACCCAAGGCAACAATATTAACAACTCTGGCACTGGCAACATTAACCAAGGAAATACCAATACCCAAGGCAACAATATTAACAACTCTGGCACTGGCAACATTAACCAAGGAAATAACAGTACCCAGGGCAACGTTGGTAATAACTCGGGAGGTGGCAACACCAGCCAAGGAAATACCAATACCCAGATTAACAACAGTACCAGCACTGGAGGTGGCAACACCACCCAAGCAAATAACAGTACCCAAGTCAACAACTCGGGAGGTAGTAACACCACCCAAGGAAACAACAGTACCCAAGGCAACAATAGCCATAACTCCGGAAACCATGGTGACTGTTACCATGGCAAACAACCAGGCGGAAACAATCCAGGGCCCGGTGGCAACACCAGCCAAGGAAATAACAGTACCCAGGGCAACGTTGGTAACAACTCGGGAGGTGGCAACACCAGCCAAGGAAATATTAATACCCAAGGCAACAATATTAACAACTCTGGCACTGGCAACATTACCCAAGGAAATACCAATACCCAGGTTAATAACAGCACCAATACTGGAGGTGGCAACACCACCCAAGTAAATAACAGTACCCAAGGCAACGATGCAAACAATCCAGGGCCCGGTGGCAACACCAGCCAAGGAAATAACAGTACCCAGGGCAACGTTGGTAACAACTCGGGAGGTGGCAACATCAGCCAAGGAAATACCAATACCCAAGGCAACAATATTAACAACTCTGGCACTGGCATTATTAACCAAGGAAATACCAATACCCAAGGCAACAATATTAACAACTCTGGCACTGGCAACATTAACCAAGGAAATAACAGTACCCAGGGCAACGTTGGTAACAACTCGGGAGGTGGCAACACCAGCCAAGGAAATATTAATACCCAAGGCAACAATATTAACAACTCTGGCACTGGCAACATTACCCAAGGAAATACCAATACCCAGGTCAACAACAGCACCAATACTGGAGGTGGCAACACCACCCAAGCAAATAACAGTACCCAAGTCAACAACTCGGGAGGTAGTAACACCACCCAAGGAAACAACAGTACCCAAGGCAACAATAGCCATAACTCCGGAAACCATGGTGACTGTTACCATGGCAAACAACCAGGCGGAAACAATCCAGGGCCCGGTGGCAACACCAGCCAAGGAAATAACAGTACCCAGGGCAACGTTGGTAACAACTCGGGAGGTGGCAACACCAGCCAAGGAAATATTAATACCCAAGGCAACAATATTAACAACTCTGGCACTGGCAACATTACCCAAGGAAATACCAATACCCAGGTTAACAACAGCACCAATACTGGAGGCGGCAACACCACCCAAGTAAATAACAGTACCCAAGGCAACGATGCAAACAATCCAGGGCCCGGTGGCAACACCAGCCAAGGAAATAACAGTACCCAGGGCAACGTTGGTAACAACTCGGGAGGTGGCAACATCAGCCAAGGAAATACCAATACCCAAGGCAACAATATTAACAACTCTGGCACTGGCAACATTAACCAAGGAAATACCAATACCCAAGGCAACAATATTAACAACTCTGGCACTGGCAACATTAACCAAGGAAATAACAGTACCCAGGGCAACGTTGGTAACAACTCGGGAGGTGGCAACACCAGCCAAGGAAATATTAATACCCAAGGCAACAATATTAACAACTCTGGCACTGGCAACATTACCCAAGGAAATACCAATACCCAGGTTAACAACAGCACCAATACTGGAGGTGGCAACACCACCCAAGCAAATAACAGTACCCAAGTCAACAACTCGGGAGGTAGTAACACCACCCAAGGAAACAACAGTACCCAAGGCAACAATAGCCATAACTCCGGAAACCATGGTGACTGTTACCATGGCAAACAACCAGGCGGAAACAATCCAGGGCCCGGTGGCAACACCAGCCAAGGAAATAACAGTACCCAGGGCAACGTTGGTAACAACTCGGGAGGTGGCAACACCAGCCAAGGAAATATTAATACCCAAGGCAACAATATTAACAACTCTGGCACTGGCAACATTACCCAAGGAAATACCAATACCCAGGTTAACAACAGCACCAATACTGGAGGTGGCAACACCACCCAAGTAAATAACAGTACCCAAGGCAACGATGCAAACAATCCAGGGCCCGGTGGCAACACCAGCCAAGGAAATAACAGTACCCAGGGCAACGTTGGTAACAACTCGGGAGGTGGCAACATCAGCCAAGGAAATACCAATACCCAAGGCAACAATATTAACAACTCTGGCACTGGCAACATTAACCAAGGAAATACCAATACCCAAGGCAACAATATTAACAACTCTGGCACTGGCAACATTAACCAAGGAAATAACAGTACCCAGGGCAACGTTGGTAACAACTCGGGAGGTGGCAACACCAGCCAAGGAAATATTAATACCCAAGGCAACAATATTAACAACTCTGGCACTGGCAACATTACCCAAGGAAATACCAATACCCAGGTCAACAACAGCACCAATACTGGAGGTGGCAACACCACCCAAGCAAATAACAGTACCCAAGTCAACAACTCGGGAGGTAGTAACACCACCCAAGGAAACAACAGTACCCAAGGCAACAATAGCCATAACTCCGGAAACCATGGTGACTGTTACCATGGCAAACAACCAGGCGGAAACAATCCAGGGCCCGGTGGCAACACCAGCCAAGGAAATAACAGTACCCAGGGCAACGTTGGTAACAACTCGGGAGGTGGCAACACCAGCCAAGGAAATATTAATACCCAAGGCAACAATATTAACAACTCTGGCACTGGCAACATTACCCAAGGAAATACCAATACCCAGGTTAACAACAGCACCAATACTGGAGGTGGCAACACCACCCAAGTAAATAACAGTACCCAAGGCAACGATGCAAACAATCCAGGGCCCGGTGGCAACACCAGCCAAGGAAATAACAGTACCCAGGGCAACGTTGGTAACAACTCGGGAGGTGGCAACATCAGCCAAGGAAATACCAATACCCAAGGCAACAATATTAACAACTCTGGCACTGGCAACATTAACCAAGGAAATACAGGTACCCAGGGCAACGTTGGTAACAACTCGGGAGGTGGCAACACCAGCCAAGGAAATATTAATACCCAAGGCAACAATATTAACAACTCTGGCACTGGCAACATTACCCAAGGAAATACCAATACCCAGGTTAACAACAGCACCAATACTGGAGGTGGCAACACCACCCAAGTAAATAACAGTACCCAAGGCAACGATGCAAACAATCCAGGGCCCGGTGGCAACACCAGCCAAGGAAATAACAGTACCCAGGGCAACGTTGGTAACAACTCGGGAGGTGGCAACATCAGCCAAGGAAATACCAATACCCAAGGCAACAATATTAACAACTCTGGCACTGGCAACATTAACCAAGGAAATACCAATACCCAAGGCAACAATATTAACAACTCTGGCACTGGCAACATTAACCAAGGAAATAACAGTACCCAGGGCAACGTTGGTAACAACTCGGGAGGTGGCAACACCAGCCAAGGAAATATTAATACCCAAGGCAACAATATTAACAACTCTGGCACTGGCAACATTACCCAAGGAAATACCAATACCCAGGTTAACAACAGCACCAATACTGGAGGTGGCAACACCACCCAAGCAAATAACAGTAACCAAGTCAACAACTCGGGAGGTAGTAACACCACCCAAGGAAACAACAGTACCCAAGGCAACAATAGCCATAACTCCGGAAACCATGGTGACTGTTACCATGGCAAACAACCAGGCGGAAACAATCCAGGGCCCGGTGGCAACACCAGCCAAGGAAATAACAGTACCCAGGGCAACGTTGGTAACAACTCGGGAGGTGGCAACACTAGCCAAGGAAATATTAATACCCAAGGCAACAATATTAACCACTCTGGCACTGGCAACATTACCCAAGGAAATACCAATACCCAGGTTAACAACAGCACCAATACTGGAGGTGGCAACACCACCCAAGTAAATAACAGTACCCAAGGCAACGATGCAAACAATCCAGGGCCCGGTGGCAACACCAGCCAAGGAAATAACAGTACCCAGGGCAACGTTGGTAACAACTCGGGAGGTGGCAACATCAGCCAAGGAAATACCAATACCCAAGGCAACAATATTAACAACTCTGGCACTGGCAACATTAACCAAGGAAATAACAGTACCCAGGGCAACGTTGGTAACAACTCGGGAGGTGGCAACACCAGCCAAGGAAATATTAATACCCAAGGCAACAATATTAACAACTCTGGCACTGGCAACATTACCCAAGGAAATACCAATACCCAGGTTAACAACAGCACCAATACTGGAGGTGGCAACACCACCCAAGTAAATAACAGTACCCAAGGCAACGATGCAAACAATCCAGGGCCCGGTGGCAACACCAGCCAAGGAAATAACAGTACCCAGGGCAACGTTGGTAACAACTCGGGAGGTGGCAACATCAGCCAAGGAAATACCAATACCCAAGGCAACAATATTAACAACTCTGGCACTGGCAACATTAACCAAGGAAATACCAATACCCAAGGCAACAATATTAACAATTCTGGCACTGGCAACATTAACCAAGGAAATAACAGTACCCAGGGCAACGTTGGTAATAACTCGGGAGGTGGCAACACCAGCCAAGGAAATACCAATACCCAGATTAACAACAGTACCAGCACTGGAGGTGGTAACACCACCCAAGCAAATAACAGTACCCAAGTCAACAACTCGGGAGGTAGTAACACCACCCAAGGAAACAACAGTACCCAAGGCAACAATAGCCATAACTCCGGAAACCATGGTGACTGTTACCATGGCAAACAACCAGGCGGAAACAATCCAGGGCCCGGTGGCAACACCAGCCAAGGAAATAACAGTACCCAGGGCAACGTTGGTAACAACTCGGGAGGTGGCAACACCAGCCAAGGAAATATTAATACCCAAGGCAACAATATTAACAACTCTGGCACTGGCAACATTACCCAAGGAAATACCAATACCCAGGTTAATAACAGCACCAATACTGGAGGTGGCAACACCACCCAAGTAAATAACAGTACCCAAGGCAACGATGCAAACAATCCAGGGCCCGGTGGCAACACCAGCCAAGGAAATAACAGTACCCAGGGCAACGTTGGTAACAACTCGGGAGGTGGCAACATCAGCCAAGGAAACACCAATACCCAAGGCAACAATATTAACAACTCTGGCACTGGCAACATTAACCAAGGAAATACCAATACCCAAGGCAACAATATTAACAACTCTGGCACTGGCAACATTAACCAAGGAAATAACAGTACCCAGGGCAACGTTGGTAACAACTCGGGAGGTGGCAACACCAGCCAAGGAAATATTAATACCCAAGGCAACAATATTAACAACTCTGGCACTGGCAACATTACCCAAGGAAATACCAATACCCAGGTCAACAACAGCACCAATACTGGAAGTGGCAACACCACCCAAGCAAATAACAGTACCCAAGTCAACAACTCGGGAGGTAGTAACACCACCCAAGGAAACAACAGTACCCAAGGCAACAATAGCCATAACTCCGGAAACCATGGTGACTGTTACCATGGCAAACAACCAGGCGGAAACAATCCAGGGCCCGGTGGCAACACCAGCCAAGGAAATAACAGTACCCAGGGCAACGTTGGTAACAACTCGGGAGGTGGCAACACCAGCCAAGGAAATATTAATACCCAAGGCAACAATACTAACAACTCTGGCACTGGCAACATTACCCAAGGAAATACCAATACCCAGGTTAACAACAGCACCAATACTGGAGGTGGCAACACCACCCAAGTAAATAACAGTGCCCAAGGCAACGATGCAAACAATCCAGGGCCCGGTGGCAACACCAGCCAAGGAAATAACAGTACCCAGGGCAACGTTGGTAACAACTCGGGAGGTGGCAACATCAGCCAAGGAAATACCAATACCCAAGGCAACAATATTAACAACTCTGGCACTGGCAACATTAACCAAGGAAATACCAATACCCAAGGCAACAATATTAACAACTCTGGCACTGGCAACATTAACCAAGGAAATAACAGTACCCAGGGCAACGTTGGTAACAACTCGGGAGGTGGCAACACCAGCCAAGGAAATATTAATACCCAAGGCAACAATATTAACAACTCTGGCACTGGCAACATTACCCAAGGAAATACCAATACCCAGGTTAACAACAGCACCAATACTGGAGGTGGCAACACCACCCAAGTAAATAACAGTACCCAAGGCAACGATGCAAACAATCCAGGGCCCGGTGGCAACACCAGCCAAGGAAATAACAGTACCCAGGGCAACGTTGGTAACAACTCGGGAGGTGGCAACATCAGCCAAGGAAATACCAATACCCAAGGCAACAATATTAACAACTCTGGCACTGGCAACATTAACCAAGGAAATACCAATACCCAGGTTAACAACAGCACCAATACTGGAGGTGGCAACACCACCCAAGCAAATAACAGTACCCAAGTCAACAACTCGGGAGGTAGTAACACCACCCAAGGAAACAACAGTACCCAAGGCAACAATAGCCATAACTCCGGAAACCATGGTGACTGTTACCATGGCAAAAAACCAGGCGGAAACAATCCAGGGCCCGGTGGCAACACCAGCCAAGGAAATAACAGTACCCAGGGCAACGTTGGTAACAACTCGGGAGGTGGCAACATCAGCCAAGGAAATACCAATACCCAAGGCAACAATATTAACAACTCTGGCACTGGCAACATTAACCAAGGAAATACCAATACCCAAGGCAACAATATTAACAACTCTGGCACTGGCAACATTAACCAAGGAAATAACAGTACCCAGGGCAACGTTGGTAATAACTCGGGAGGTGGCAACACCAGCCAAGGAAATATTAATACCCAAGGCAACAATATTAACAACTCTGGCACTGGCAACATTACCCAAGGAAATACCAATACCCAGGTTAACAACAGCACCAATACTGGAGGTGGCAACACCACCCAAGTAAATAACAGTACCCAAGGCAACGATGCAAACAATCCAGGGCCCGTTGGCAACACCAGCCAAGGAAATAACAGTACCCAGGGCAACGTTGGTAACAACTCGGGAGGTGGCAACATCAGCCAAGGAAATACCAATACCCAAGGCAACAATATTAACAACTCTGGCACTGGCAACATTAACCAAGGAAATACCAATACCCAAGGCAACAATATTAACAACTCTGGCACTGGCAACATTAACCAAGGAAATAACAGTACCCAGGGCAACGTTGGTAATAACTCGGGAGGTGGCAACACCAGCCAAGGAAATACCAATACCCAGATTAACAACAGTACCAGCACTGGTGGTGGCAACACCACCCAAGCAAATAACAGTACCCAAGTCAACGATGCAAACAATCCAGGGCCCGTTGGCAACACCAGCCAAGGAAATAACAGTACCCAGGGCAACGTTGGTAACAACTCGGGAGGTGGCAACATCAGCCAAGGAAATACCAATACCCAAGGCAACAATATTAACAACTCTGGCACTGGCAACATTAACCAAGGAAATAACAGTACCCAGGGCAACGTTGGTAACAACTCGGGAGGTGGCAACACCAGCCAAGGAAATATTAATACCCAAGGCAACAATATTAACAACTCTGGCACTGGCAACATTACCCAAGGAAATACCAATACCCAGGTCAACAACAGCACCAATACTGGAGGTGGCAACACCACCCAAGCAAATAACAGTACCCAAGTCAACAACTCGGGAGGTAGTAACACCACCCAAGGAAACAACAGTACCCATGGCAACAATAGCCATAACTCCGGAAACTATGGTGACTGTTACCATGGCAAACAACCAGGCGGAAACAATCCAGGGCCCGGTGGCAACACCAGCCAAGGAAATAACAGTACCCAGGGCAACGTTGGTAACAACTCGGGAGGTGGCAACACCAGCCAAGGAAATATTAATACCCAAGGCAACAATATTAACAACTCTGGCACTGGCAACATTACCCAAGGAAATACCAATACCCAGGTTAATAACAGCACCAATACTGGAGGTGGCAACACCACCCAAGTAAATAACAGTACCCAAGGCAACGATGCAAACAATCCAGGGCCCGGTGGCAACACCAGCCAAGGAAATAACAGTACCCAGGGCAACGTTGGTAACAACTCGGGAGGTGGCAACATCAGCCAAGGAAATACCAATACCCAAGGCAACAATATTAACAACTCTGGCACTGGCAACATTAACCAAGGAAATACCAATACCCAAGGCAACAATATTAACAACTCTGGCACTGGCAACATTAACCAAGGAAATAACAGTACCCAGGGCAACGTTGGTAACAACTCGGGAGGTGGCAACACCAGCCAAGGAAATATTAATACCCAAGGCAACAATATTAACAACTCTGGCACTGGCAACATTACCCAAGGAAATACCAATACCCAGGTCAACAACAGCACCAATACTGGAGGTGGCAACACCACCCAAGCAAATAACAGTACCCAAGTCAACAACTCGGGAGGTAGTAACACCACCCAAGGAAACAACAGTACCCAAGGCAACAATAGCCATAACTCCGGAAACCATGGTGACTGTTACCATGGCAAACAACCAGGCGGAAACAATCCAGGGCCCGGTGGCAACACCAGCCAAGGAAATAACAGTACCCAGGGCAACGTTGGTAACAACTCGGGAGGTGGCAACACCAGCCAAGGAAATATTAATACCCAAGGCAACAATATTAACAACTCTGGCACTGGCAACATTACCCAAGGAAATACCAATACCCAGGTTAACAACAGCACCAATACTGGAGGTGGCAACACCACCCAAGTAAATAACAGTACCCAAGGCAATGATGCAAACAATCCAGGGCCCGGTGGCAACACCAGCCAAGGAAATAACAGTACCCAGGGCAACTTTGGTAACAACTCGGGAGGTGGCAACATCAGCCAAGGAAATACCAATACCCAAGGCAACAATATTAACAACTCTGGCACTGGCAACATTAACCAAGGAAATACCAATACCCAAGGCAACAATATTAACAACTCTGGCACTGGCAACATTAACCAAGGAAATAACAGTACCCAGGGCAACGTTGGTAACAACTCGGGAGGTGGCAACACCAGCCAAGGAAATATTAATACCCAAGGCAACAATATTAACAACTCTGGCACTGGCAACATTACCCAAGGAAATACCAATACCCAGGTTAACAACAGCACCAATACTGGAGGTGGCAACACCACCCAAGTAAATAACAGTACCCAAGGCAACGATGCAAACAATCCAGGGCCCGGTGGCAACACCAGCCAAGGAAATAACAGTACCCAGGGCAACGTTGGTAACAACTCGGGAGGTGGCAACATCAGCCAAGGAAATACCAATACCCAAGGCAACAATATTAACAACTCTGGCACTGGCAACATTAACCAAGGAAATACCAATACCCAAGGCAACAATATTAACAACTCTGGAACTGGCAACATTAACCAAGGAAATAACAGTACCCAGGGCAACGTTGGTAATAACTCGGGAGGTGGCTACACCAGCCAAGGAAATACCAATACCCAAGGCAACAATATTAACAACTCTGGCACTGGCAAAACTACCCAAATTAATTTTAGCAACCAGGCTAACAACATTCAAAACTCCGGAGACGGCAACAGCAACCAAGGAAATAATAGTAACCAAACAAATAATAGCAACCAATCTAATAATTACTCTGGCAGCGGTGACGTCATACAAATCAACTTAAGCAGTCAAGCTAACGCTATTGTTTATAGCGGAGGAAGTACCTTCAATTTACCTACTAGTGGAAATAAACCTAAAGGTGGCACCACTTATAGTAGCAATAGCAGCAGTAGCAGTAGCAGCAGCAAGAGTACTAGCAGTAGCACGTCCAGCTCCACAACTAACGCTAACGGTCAAAAAACAACTTCTAGCACTTCAGCTGCCAGCGCCGCGCAGACAGCAGCCATAGCTCAGTCCCAGACAACTCAAATTAAGGACGCTGAAGGAAACACGGCAACCACGACTAGCGCCACTGCCGCGGAGACGGCGGCTGCGGCCCAAACCAATTCCTCGACGAATACTACCACTCAAGGCGGAGTCACGACAGTGCAAAGTGCTGACAATGCCGCGGCGCAAGCCCATGCGGCATCAAGCGCTAACACAGAGACAACAACCAAGACTGTCGAAGACGACGGCACGGTCACAACGGAATCTACCGGCGCGGGAGCGGCGACTGCTTCAGATAGCGCTACCAATGCATCCAACTCACAAGTCAAGACTGAGGATAGCGATGGCAACACCAGTGAAACTGACAATTCAAGTGCCGATGGTAGTGCTAGCGGGTCATCGACTGGTTACGAATATGAGTCAGTTACTAATAGTGGTGATGGCGACGTAGACTGTTAGAACAAATCACAGTTTTTAGAACTCGTTACATCTGAATATCCTGCAATTAGTGTCTGCGTGGCGAGGACCAGCTGCGTAGAGGTTGGTTCGAGCCAAGCGGTAACCAATACTATAATACGAGGAATATTTGTATGTAACGATATAAGTTTTGTGTTCTAGAAAATGGCGCAGTAGTTTTTGATGAAATTTGCAATATAGGGGTTTTTGGGGGTAAAAAATCGATCGAGCTAGGTCTCATAACTGAAGAATTGCGTATTTCAGAGTTCTTATGCTTTTCTCATTGCCGCGCAATAGGATTGGCAAGTTTACTTTAGGTCAATGAAAATAAGGCATTAATTCCAATGACAATGAAAAAGTAAGTTAACTCATCATGTGACACTTTTTGGCGCGTCTTCGGAAAATTCGCAGTAAAAGGTTTAGTTCAAATAAGGTCAAATCTAAGTTCATCATCTGCTATTCAACCTTCTTGCTTGCTACTAAGCAAACAGGCACTACGTGTAGGCTGAAAGATTGGATTCTGTGCCTAACACTCACGAGGAAAACAAAATGCCTGTTTGCTTCTCGTTTGCAGCTGTTCAAAAACAGAGCAGCGTATTAATCGATTGCAGTCTGATGTTAATTATGAATATAATGTTTTATTGGTTTTGTACCACCAACCGCGCCGAGCAAAGCTCGGTAACCTACATATGGTTCTCTGATGATCACGCACGCCAAAATTATACAGCATGTCACAGAAAGGGGTGTACATGTCAATAATACATTTATGAAAATATCATGAACACCAGAAAAAACATAGGTTTATTTAAGACTTTAGGTCATCATCATTAGCACTAGAAATAGAAATAAGATTGCTATGCCCGCGTTCAGACTCAGTAAGGTTGCTCTCTTTTGGGAGTGTGTGTTAGTTTTTATAATAAAATACCTAATGAAGCAACGGACCTACCAGAAATGAGGTTCAAGAACTATGTCAAAAACGGTTTATTGAAGAAGTCTTATTACAGTGTAAAATAATATTTAGATGACATAACTGCATGGTCTTTACCATCTCAGCGCACAGAAATCCAAAGAGAGGCGATGGACTGAGTCAGTAGGTACGTCTCTCCTCGGTGTATTTCCTTAGACTTAAGTAGAAATACATAACATTGTATTTTTAAGGCTCTGACATTTTAAAAGAGGTACGGGGGAGTTTCTTGCCCTTCTTTGCTCCATCCTAAGCCCACAACTTCCGAACGGGCGGTAGTATACAAAAAATATAATATTATATTGACGTTGACTAAGATAATCTGTATGATTTTATGATCAATAAAAAAAATGAACGTGAACTTGAACTTGAACAAGCCGAAAGAGGGTTGCAGGTCAGCTAAGCGCTAGGCCGGAAATGTACTGAGTTAATAAAAATAAAGTCGCTCTGATCAAGTCGTTCCCATAATTAAAGTTGTTCAGAATGATGTCCCTAACAACCCTCTTTCGGCTTGTAAACCCCTTTCTGTTACACCCTGTATATCGACAAGGATCTATATATGATAAAATACAAGTATAGAGATAAGCTCGCGTTTGTAATTTTTTTGTCTATCTGAAGCTATTTTTAAAAGCTTTTATTTAACTTGCACTGTATGTATGTATTTGGCTGTATCATGGTTCGCGTCAAAAATGTCGGCTTGAATTTGACCCACTTCCCGTTATCCGATTGAGCTGAAATTTTGCATACGTATGTAAGTTGGATGACAATGCAATATTTTTTATGACGTGGAGCTGATCTGATGCTGAAGCCGGAAGGTGGCCATGGGAACTCTGTTACCAAACGATGCGACCCTGTCGTGTTTTGGCTCATTTGATTCGTCTTGACAAGCACTCTAATTCTAGATTAGATGTTTTGTCCTGTCATAAGTCTAAAAAGTTAAAAGTAAAAAAACATTTTTAAATAAAGCTTTTATTGAATTCCCTGAAAAGAAGAAAATAAAATCGCAATTCTTTTTAGGAAAGTCAATAAAAGCTTTTAATTTAAAAGCTTAAGTGTTTTTTAATTTTAATTTATTTACTGTTATGTGAGTACAATAGGTAAATTACGTACAATTATCTACAATGGCAAGTATAGTATGGAAAAGTTGATTGACTCACATGATTATAAGAGATTGCTTTATAAAACGTTGTTTTTATAAATATATACAAATATGTATTCGTTTCGATGTTCCAACAATTAGGTTTTTTGTATTAATCTCAAATTTCGAAGATGTATCTAATTATAAATTTATATCTACTGATAATAATTATCTTCTGTGTTTTAATTGAAATTAACCCATTATGACCACTCCCATCATAATAATAGACTAGCAATTTATTATTTAAATTTTATGTCGTAGCCGTATCGTGGAATTGGCCATGTCATGATATGTCTGGCCATTTCATGAAATGGCCAACTCAAACTGGCTATGTCGTTAGAACATATTAACGTTTGTTGATATGACCATCCACGTTTCGTCATATCATTAATGTAGGGTATCCATGATCAAGATATATATCAAAAACACACATTGTGTTAAGCGTGCTAAACTCATGTATTTATAAGTTCGACATAATGTCATACATTGTTCGCGGGAGCCTACCTTTGTGGATGACTCGAAACACTGGGTTCTCACATTTTTACGTATTTATTACGTGCAAGCTAATATTAGCACTGCTTTTCACTTCGATTGTGAGGAAATTAAACAGAAATATTGCAAATAAAAGTAAATATTATGAAATAATTGCAAATTGACATTACCGAGAAAAAATAAGGACTTCCCGCCATTAAACTTTTTTTTTGGACGTGCCTCCGCAGCCAGCTCTGGCCGCCGGCAGTGGCACTTAGCATAGGTGTAGTGGCTGTTTACCTGACGACCTTTGTCAGAGTCTGAGATTTAGACGAAGATTTTACTTTAAGCTCTAGAACATAAAATCTGATTGTATGCTGGCTATACCCGACATAAAGACGAACTTTACGAGCATGAGAAGTAAAAAGGTTATTATTATAACCTCATAACCCGTGCAATAGAATTGACAATTTCACTTTAGTACAATGATAATTGAAACAAAAAGTAAACTTTAGAAAAAACCGACTTCCACAAACCCTATTTGATTACATTGAGTTTAATACAAACTGTAACCCCTTGTCCCCCCCCCCCCCCTTGGGGAATTAATTTTGTCAAATCCCACATCAGTGCTACCCCACGCTACTAAGGAACCCCTGTACAAAGTTTCATGGCTCTAGGTCCACCGGTTTAGGCTATGCGTTGCCTGCCCGTCAGCCACGCATTGTATTTGTACCTAGTATTGAGCAGATCTGGTGGCCATATGTGGTCTTCATCAGCAGTTCCGCATCATAATATTATGCTTACCATGTGCATTTGCACGAGTTATTATGAAAAACACAAAAATCACTATAGGTCTGCCTATTATATTCTCATCTGACCCTCTAGACTAGTGACTGAAAAGAAAATATATTAGTATAACACATGTAGTAACACGTAAGTGACACCACTCAGCACTTAAGTTGAGAGAGTAAATAATTAAGGAATTTTGATTGTTTTCATAGATTCGAAATTTGTAGGTGGGTAGTTGCACTATCTTCTACCCGCGCTGCAACTGTCCGCCTCTGGCACGTCATTCACATTTTAAGTGTCAACCGCTCTAGTCACTTATTTTTTCGCTCGTGCCGATTTTTTAAATTCTACGAGAATAAGTGCGAAAAAGTCACGAAAAATGCTGAAAAGAAAGTGTTCTTAGGACTTCGAAGAAGATATTTCACATCTAATGATGAAATAATGCAAAATAAGAAAAAGAAAACAAAGTAGTGACAGTGATTCATCAGTTTCATTACCCAGGTCCCGCACAGGACATTGTGTGTGTGTGTGTGTGTGTGTGTGTGTGTGTGTGTGACATGTTGTTCCCGAACCTGTGCAACAATGTAACGTATTTACGTTATGAATATACAGTAGATGTGGTTTCCGAATCAGGTAAATCTACTTTGTTGCAATATGTTTTGTCATAACACGGTATACTGAGAATGTAATCGAGCTAGCCACACCGGGCTACTTCACACATTCATATTACAGTTGGCGTGCAATTCATTGGGGATTGTACCTAACTCGATGATGTAATATAGTTACCTGTGCAGCAATATAACGTATTTACGTTATGAATATACAGTAGATGTGGTTTCTGAATCAGATAAATCTACTTTGTTGCAATATTTTTTGTCCTAACATGGTATACTGAGAATGTAATCGAGCTAGCCACACCGGGCTACTTCACACATTCATATTACAGTTGGCGTGCAATTCATTGGGGATTGTACCTAACTCGATGATGTAATATAGTTACCAGTGCAGCAATGTGATGATTCTACGTTATGAATATACAGTGTGTGCCTGAGTAGTCATTGGGGCTGTCTCAAAACACATCTGTTCTTACCAAGGTACTCAGAAGGCCTCGCCAAAGAAAATCGTAAAGAACTCATGAATAAATACCTGATACCGGGTAATTGTAAAAACATCAATTCCTAATTCATTTATTAATTTCTTGCATGTGGTATGTACAAAGATATTGAATCAATGTTCCTAAGATTTAGTTAAACAAATGGCAAGTGCGACTTCTTGTCTGTTGGAAGACATATTTATGCAACTGAATTCCAAGGACAAATAACGAAGTTATATTATATAAAAAATAAAAATAAAACTTATAGATGTCAGCCGAATTCTCGGTGACATCCAGCATGGAGACTCTGTTACAAGACCTAACTTTAAGCCGACGAGCTCCTCCCCCGCGCGCTGGCCGCATGATACCCCACAGCCGTGGCCGAGGAGTCACGAGCTTGCAGCCCCACGCCCGCCGCACACGGCGCACCCGGCGTCCCAGCCGCAGCCGGCACCCCCACTGCTGCATCCGCCCGCCTACTCATCAAGGCCATCGCCAAGTCCAATGCCGCCGTTCCTAAATATAGTTAAGTACGCACGTACGTTCTCACTTTATTAGACAATGGTCCTTACTTATGACCACACTGTCTGGCCTGGATTAACGGCTATAAGTAAGATACAATTTTCATGTCCAGTTATTTTGTACCCGCTACCCCTAAGTAAATAGTATGTACCTGGACACAGTAAAAACACTTTTTCAATGCGATTGATGTTTTACAAAATATTGGCTTTGGTAATGCTGTATTTGGGTTGGTACCTGAGTAAGGTAGACCGTCGGGTCGGACTCGACATTCAAAATATCCTTGAGCGTCGTCGTCACGACCCGCGTCCTTGCTTCTCGCTGCGTAGTTGCTGTTCCGCACCCGCCCAATCTGGCAACGTCGCATAAACGACTCCTCCCCTTACCTCATATAATCTCCGTCTCCTACCCTACACGGTTTGCTGGAGGAGATCTGTTGTTGGGGATGGGGTTTTTTCTAATAAGATATCTATATTATTTGATGTGAGTGCCAAAAAGAAATTACGAAATTACGAACGACACGAAGAAGATCCCGGGTATCGGTACCAGATATCGATATAATTATCAGTTCCTATATATACCAGTATTCAAAAGTAGGTACCAGTACCAAATAGCGATATTTATGAGAAGTATCGATACTGATTTAAATATTTCTGGGTAAATACCAGTATTTTTAGAATATCGATATGAGTCCTTGCTGTTAAAGTACCTACGCTCCGCCGCTGGTCTGTCCACCTTTTAACTTGATGACTGGATATAGTTCGGTAATGGTTTACCTACCGTAGGTGTTTGGAAAACATCAACGTAACTTAAAATACGTACGTAACGTAATATCCTCATAAATCTTAAATAATAATATGGCTTAATAAAGTGTCTTACAGCTTCCAGCATCTTATCATGACAAGGCCTACCAAAAAAAAAAAAAAACCTAATTTCGTGTACTGCAGAGATGTAAAGTTAGAAAACTAGCCCAGTTAGTAAGGCTGCTGCTAGAATTCGCGTGTCCCGCGATATATATAATACTAATTATAATAATGGATGTACACCATGGAGCTGGAACGCTGCAAATACAAAGTCTTGAAAGATGATAATTACACTTCCTGACACGATCAAGGATGACATCGTTTGACATCATTTGTGTAAAGTAACAGTTGATAAATGAATATTCTATTATATTCTATATCAATTGGTGGTTGTGTGCTATTGAATCTTCCATCCATCGCATTCGCACCGACAATTACTACACCGAAATAATTTTCTGACGCCTCAACTACAGGGTGGAGGGCAGCCTGTTAGGGCGATACCGCAAACGGGCAGTGGTCTTAAGAAAAAAGAAAGACATACTCAAATATATTAACTATCTTGAACAATTCAATTCAATTCAATTAAAATAAAATAAAAAATATTGATCATAAAATCATACAGATTGCTTAGTCAAAGTCAAGATAATATAATATTTTTATTTTTTGTATCCTACCGCCATTTCAGAAGTTGTGAGCTTAGGGATAAACTCTTATAACTCATGCCGACTCATGCGTATTGATGTATTTCAATTAGTATAAGAATACCTGTAGGATATTTGCGTATTGATAATTCGACTGCAATCGCTTATATATATATATATATATATATACAGGATGAGTGGTCTCCAATAGTTCAATCAAGAATAAAGATTCGATAGAAAACTATCAAAAAGACAAATGTCAGTGATTCTTATTCTTTAGGATATAAAATATAATTTCCTGCTTTCTCGAAAACGTTTTACGATCTCGAAAACGTTCGTGATCAAGGCTCAGTTCCCTCAACTCACACAGATCATCCGAGAAATTTGGCAATAGTGTGAAGCTCGAAGAATGTTTATATTTGCATCGTTTATAAAGTCCAGCGATAATACCATTGCTGACGCAGAGTCCCGGAGGACTCACCCAGATATAGGATAAGAACTAGACACTTGGCCCTTCCAGTTCCTAGTAGGTATTGAAGTTTGGTGAACCTAACATCGACCTATTCCCGAGCCGAATAATAAAAAAAATAAAAATAAATATGCGCAGCGTATTACCTTTTTTGGCCATCACAATCGT
Organism: Argyresthia albistria; assembly: GCA_963457715.1. Classification (NCBI taxonomy): domain Eukaryota; kingdom Metazoa; phylum Arthropoda; class Insecta; order Lepidoptera; family Argyresthiidae; genus Argyresthia; species Argyresthia albistria. The sequence continues at coordinate 4,080,147 of OY735280.1, read as the reverse complement.
AATATCCTATGTTCTCAGACCTACTTGTTTCAAAAACAGTAACCTTTTTTACCGTCAAGTAATGCGTCGATACCTCATTCCAGCTCCCAGATACACAACTCACTTTCCTTGGTTGCAGGCATCTTGTCAGGGAGGCGTTGTTAAGACGAAGGTGATCATAAGTCTCATTGGACATAATGATAGCATCATTATCACCAAATTTTATTAGGCAGTACGACGTATGTCTTAAAAAATGGCGGAAGTTGTATACCACAACAATTTAGAGATTTACCAGGAATCTCTTGCCCATCTAATTTACTTTCTAACACAGCTTTATAAGGAAGGTTGTCAATTTGGCTCCTTGAATTCTTGTAGGCTCTTTCTTTGCTGTTAGGTCCAAACTTGTCAAAAGACGACTGGCTGCAGAGATTCTTTATTTTATTTATTTATTTTATTTATTGCAAAACAAAACACAACAGATATAATATGGGAGTGTTCCGACTTCGGGCTCCATTACCCAAGTATAACATTACTTGGGATACTAACATGGTTTTATCCACTTGAGTACATTATATCGTATTGAAGAACTTAATTTGGAACAATTATCAAAAAAAAAACACTGTTGGCCCTTGCGACTGCTCATCGTGTTCAAAAAACTTCGAACATTTTAGGAAAATTGAACTTTCGATAAAATTGAACGTTCGATATTCTTCGTATTTTTTCCGCCATTAAATTAGACAACATTATAACCTCTAATGACCGTTTTAATTAATATCAAAACTCGTGATATCTCTAAGACATCAAGACCGGGTTGTTAACAACCAGTTCTAGCCATATATTTATTTCGCAAACTAACCTTCTGTTTGTCCCGCAACAACTCTGGTCTCATATTTGTATAAATAAGACAAAATCTGGAAATATGCAGTTATAGGCAAAAACCTTATTTTTGCAGGCAGCCAAACACTGAGACGCTGGATCAAGCGTACTTTAAAAGACAGCAGCAATTGATTCTAATATTTTTCGGCACATAGTCATGACATGACTCTACGTCGAGGGCTTATATCTTACATTACACCCTCGGAGTCAGTACTGATACCATCCGCAATACGGCGGGTTGGAGCTACGGTTCAAAAACGTTCGCAATATATTTAGCGATGAGTTAACAATAGAACAAATGATTGATCCTTATTGTATTACTATGTATTAATAAATTGATGTTACAATTTATCACGATGCAATCGATAAGCTAAGAGCTACTATAAGAATAATTATACTCTAGTTATTTTACAATTATAAAATTTGGAAATAATTATAGATGTAATGCCATCTAATCTTCTGCTCCTTTATAACAAATCGAAGAAGACTCACTATAATATTGTGCATCATTGATAATATTTTCCGACTCGCTCTCAACCTCTACATGTGTTATACTAATATATTTTCTTTTCAGTCACTAGTCTAGAGGGTCAGATGAGAATATAATTGATGATTAAACGAACTTACAAAGTGAAGTTCTATCACAATTATATGAATCATCTGACCCGAAGAGACTAGTGACTTAACTCCCGCCCGCCCAACGCATGCTCCCGTATAACTATGTCGTAAAATTAATCAATGATGTAGAGTCGAAATACTCTAAACTAAATGACGTGCCAGAGGCGGACAGTTGCAGCGCGGGTAGAAGATAGTGCAACTACCCACCTACAAATTTCGAATCTATGAAAACAATCAAAATTCCTTAATTATTTACTCTCTCAACTTAAGTGCTGAGTGGTGTCACTTACGTGTTACTACATGTGTTATACTAATATATTTTCTTTTCAGTCACTAGTCTCTTCGGGTCAGATGATTCATATAATTGTGATAGAACTTCACTTTGTAAGTTCGTTTAATCATCAATAATATTTGAAGAGTTCCCTCGATTTCTTCAGGATCCCATCATCAGATCCTGACCTGGTGTCAATGGGACCAATGGGAAGGTAAACCCTTTCAAACAAAAAAATAATTTTCTAAATCGGTCCACCCGTTTAGGCGCTATCGGGGCACATACATAAAAAAAAAACCAAACATCCGGACGAATTGTAAACCTCCTCCTTTGGGAAGTCGGTTAAAATAAGGCATAAATTCCAATGACAATTAAAAAGTAAGTACCTAAAGTAGTGAGTAAAGCAATCTTCCAATATTATTGAATATCTGAGCCTAAAACTCACGAGGAAAACAAAATGCCTGTTAGCTTCTCGTTTGCAGCTGTTCCAAAACAGAGCAGCGTATTAATCGATGTTAATGCAGTCTGATGATTGAATATAATGTTTTATTGTACCCACCAACCGCCGAGCAAAGCTCGGTTCCCAGATATTCTCATTGGTACCTACAAGGTCAGCACCGGGATTCGAACCTGCATCTCCTGCGTGAGAAGCAAGGTGAAACCCACTAGACCACGGAGATCTTCATACTAGATATCCATAAATCTAGTACCTAGGTACATTTACAATGTACCTACAATCATTTGGCACAGCCACAAAGCGTGCACAGCTATAACGGTTGAGACGCTGATCAAAGGTTACGATTAACAGAGCGATTAACTAATTTCAGCCAATCACGTGCCTCTATCAGCCAATCACGTGCCGCTAATTTGAATTTCTAACCATCGATTAGTTAATCGTACCCTTTGATCAGCGTTCGGGACGTCACAAGAGCTAAAGTCTTCACAAAATAAAAGGCCCGTTTTGACAGCTCACGCACATGAAGTTTTAACCCCTAGTGCGTAGGTATTAAAAGCCAACTGTTGCGTACAAGCAAAGCGTACAAGCTGCACCTAGAAAAACCGCTTCTATTAACTACGAGTTAGGGTTTAAAACTTCATGGGCGTGAACTGTCAAAACGGGCCTTTTATTTTGTGAAGACTTTAGGACCTCGTTCCCTAACCCACCCAACCCACTCAGATCACTATCGACTATGATCGTTACACAATGGACGCATAGATCAAAATCGCTTGACCATAAAAATATTGCGTATTACTCCAAGACAAGCGATTTTTTGGTTTACCATTCAGGAATAAGATTCATTTTACTACGATGACGAATAACGTGTTTTGACCTGACATCTGATTGGTCGACTTGCTTCGCTATGATTGGTCGAGACCCCGCCTCCGATTTATCCCGGAGAACCCTGAATTAGTCAAATTAGTTAAGTTTAGTTTTAACAAGGAAGGAGAAGTGATCGCCCGTATGTTTTGTTGTGTTCGGTCATTTGTCATCTGGCCAACTAAATATTGATGCAAGTACATAGTAACAATAGTATAATCCTTATAAAGTGAACAGTTTAATCAGTGAAAAATACTGTTGAAAAAAATGTTCCGTGATTGTGTTCAAATAAAATAATATGATAAACGTAATTCGTGACGGAGTTTTGTGTATTATGTTTTAGGGAATTACATATTTTGGTTAATTAAAACGGTAAGTAAGTTTTTTTTACTCTAAACTAAAAAGGAATTGGCTAATTCTATGTAGGTATGGATAGACGACTGCCCCAGACATGTACAAAGACTTCTCAACAGCCAATAGCATTTAATATTAATCAAAAAATTACTGCGTCTGTATTTAGTTTGTGGAACTTGTAGGAAATAATTAAATAATTTGTTTGTTTATTTGGGAACTGAGCCCACAGCACAATATAAAAAATGTACAGCACAATAAATAACTTATACCTAGGCCAATTAGGGGCTCTTATTATGCTAACATTACATTTTAACATTTTGCAAATATCCTGCATACATTTTTAAGTTTTTATTTTTAAAAGTTTTAAGTGGTTATTATATCTAGAAGTTACAGAGGGAGGGGGAGGTGTGAAGTGTGTGTGAGGGTGTGTGTGCGTGTGCAAGGGTGGATGTGTGTGTGGTAGTAATAATAAAGAAAAAAAAAAAAAACATTTTCATTGATTCAGTGGTGGGTGGTACAAAGATCAACTTCATATTCTTTTGAAAGAGGCCAGGAGAGTGATGGAATATGTCTAGACCGGAAATTAATACTCGTACTAAAAACAATTCAATTAAATAAAAAATATCCTTAACACCCACGGTAGCGTAAGGACAAAAGAGTCCTTGGAACAATATTGACATTAAAATTATAAAAAAAAATGACATTAAAATTATTTTGACAGTATTTGTACCCACTGTCAAACTAATTTTAATGTATTTTTTTTTTATAAAAAAAAAATAAAAAAAAATTGCTCGAGTTTGGGTGTTGAGGTCACCGCCGCCGTCGAGTGGCAGGGTGCCACTGTATAAAACTTAAATAATAAACACAAATAGAGAAAATGAGAGGTGAAGTTGACAAAAATATACAATTAGATCTACACATAAGGTACCATGTATTAGGTACTTGGAGGAACGCGGCCTTTATTAGGTACTCAGGTAATGTATAGTTTTGTAAGTACCTACCTAGTTACAGCTGCGAAGAATATTTAAACCAAACGACGGTATCTACCCATCTGCAAAGCACATTTCGGCTATCAAACCGTGGCATAGTATAAACATTTTGTTTTTTTTTTTGTGCCGTAACATAACATTATTATGACTGGCGGGTTAGTAACATGCTTGATATTTAGGGTACCGAAGGAAAAAATTTCGGCCAAGTGCGAGTCGGACTCTCACACGGAGGAGGGTTTCAAACCATCGAACCAAAAAAGTACAAAAAAACAATACCCTATCGCTCGCACGATAAAGTCTGCACTTGGGGTTATGGCATGCGAGTCTTGTCTTATAAGAATAATTTTATTGAAATAAGATGCTAAGCTTGCCTTTGTACATTGTGTTTCTTACATGTATTTTCTGTGTGTCTGTTTTGTGGAGCAAAAAAAGAAATTATATATCTGTTTTGTAACGCTGTTGATTACCCGAATAAATAAATAAATTAAGAATTACGATTAAAAAAAACGGTCAAGTGTAGATCGCATTGCACTCGAAGGGTCCCATACCATCGAACAACAAACTTAACACTTAAGCACTCAAAAAAAAAAAACCCGGAATGGCCTATATATCCGCGTCGTCCCATCATCGTTGTGATAGCGCAGCCGACGTAGGTCTCGCAAGTCTCGCCCGGGTTCAAATCCACATTAAGGATGAACCCGGGACGAGACTTGCGAGACCTACTCGTACATCTTAACGGCTGCGCTATCACAACGATGTGGGAAGACGCGAAATTTACGATCATAATATGAAATATTGATAATTATTATTTTAATGCAGTGTGTATTAAAATACTTCTCTTGTACGGGGACCCTCTTTAATTTATATAATGTTATTGTAGTTTATTATTTAAATCTGTAGCGGCAAATTTCACGTTCTGTGAAAATTTCAACTCTCAAGCAATAGCTATTTTTTTTTACGGTTCGCCCCCGAGAGCCCGCTGACGAACAGGCGGACGGACAGCGGGCTTAGTAATAGGGTCCCGTTTGGCACCCTTCGGGTACGGAACCCTAAACATGTAGCACGAAGTTCTGCATGTTTAGGTACCTATATCGTAGCCTGTGATTGAATGGCAGTGACTGCGCAGCGCTTTACAGTGCAGTATGCGCGCTATACGTGCCTGACAACTACCTACGCGTACGCAGGCAGGCACCAGCTGCTAGCAGGCGGCACGCAGCGCACGGTTTAATTTAATATAATATTTTTGCTGGCACTTTGTACAACGTCTTGGATTATTTCTGTAATGTTGTTCAATTTTAATTTAATAATAAGTAAAAAATAAATAAATAAATGATTAGTGGGGACTCGAATCGAATCAACTCTTTATTCGAATGAATGATTCGAATTAACCCTTGAATGATTCAAATCAATATGATCAATTGATCATTCGAATGATTCGAATCAATATGATCATTCGAATCAATACGAACCGATATAATGATTCGAATCAATACGAAAAGATACAAATAAACATAAACATAAACGTCATCATTCGAATCATTCGAATCAAATGTCATTCGAGTACCATAACCAATGTGCTAAACTACATCTACTTCCGTTGAACCTGCGCAGGGACATTGCAGATTTAACATTCCTGATGAAGGTGGCTAGGGGTATTATTGACTGTCCTGAACTGCTATGTAAATTAAAAATTAAGGTACCAACACACAGTGTCCGTAGGCGTCCACTGCTTCAGACTCCTTTAGCTCACAGCAATTACAGACAAAACTCCTTTATAAACAGAGCATGCGCACTATTCAACCGACTTTTCAGCTCCAACAGCGCTGGCGACAATGATGTTGATATCTTCTGCAGTAGTTTTTTCTCATTGCGGAAAGCCATAATAAAGAACTTTCTAGCACTTCTTAATACCGAGGACGGGATTGTTGAGGAGGAGTATTGTGACGGCGATGGCATGAGTGAGTAGCGACAAAATAAACTTAATTTTATACATTATCACTAGTTATATGGTACCCAATCTACATGTGGATGCTTGTTATTAGCTTTTTGTCTGCAATATGATGTTATTAAATAGTTAAGATAGCTGTAAGCTTCCCTAAAATTGTAAAATAAAATAAAATAAATAAAATCACTCAAGGGATACTATGTATCTTGCCACCGCGCACGCGCATACTTATCTTGCGCACACCTAGAACCTAGAACATAATCTCATTTTGGTTTTTGTCGACAGAATAGAAGTGCAATGTCCAGTTATGGCTCGATGTCACCGTCCGATGAAGGATTCGACAGATACGAACCTCCTTTCTACTGCCAGCCGCACGCGCAACAAGGTACAGTGAAAACCAGCCAAGTGCGAGTTGGACTCTCACACGAAGGGTTCCACACCATCGTACAAGAAACAAAGTGCCCGACAGTTAATACGTGGACATTCATCTCGTAATTCTGCTTATCAAGAATTTATTTATTTATTTATTTATTTATCCACATATACACAATCTTTACAGGCTTAACCTAATGTGATAGTGTAGTATATTATTACATTTATATTGCACACATTATAATATTAATTACATTTAATATTTCTTATTTTATAGCATATTAAAGCCAGTGCTACCCTTGTTAATTCATTCAGAGCGCAGGAGAACAGATCTATCTCATCCGCTATCATGTTCAGAGTAGAGAGTGCGCGTGTGAGCGGCGCTTTGCCCAGCAAGTTAGTACGGGCGCGTGGCACAGCCAGCAATGGCGGGCGCCGCCGCCTTCGCCCGTATCCATTTGGTACGCACAGACCCACTCTCTGCAGAATATCCGCGTTGGATACTTTGCCCCGTAATATTAAAGACATACGTCACTAGGGCTAAATCTCTTCTTACTCTAAGTAAATCAGAATTGTTGGGCGCTATTGAAATTGATTATTTAATACCTACTGAAAACCCCTAATTTTTGCGTGCATTTTTTTTTGTAAGCGAACCAACAGAATACACAATTACGTAATAGGATTTCTTATGAATAGCTTCCGATTACACGTATTTGTTGCTGTAGCGGCAACAGATATACACATTCTGTGAAAAATACTAGTGGCTCTGTGAGCTGTAGACCTCGCGAGTATGTCGGTGGAAAAGCTGAACTGCTAACACACATAAAAAAAATAACCCAAATAATTTTCTTTCAATAACACATACAAACTTATGAATGTACCTGGTTACGTACAAGCAGTATGAAAGTAGCCGCACCAATAACTTTGTAAACTACATTTCGCGATCTTTTATACAACCTATTGACTTATTACTAAAATTATATAATCTGTTTCACTCTCATAGTCTTTACAAATCCAACGACACCTCATTTGTTAATATCCATCGAGCCGTTTGGGTTGTAGCGATTTTTTTACATTTTAAAACCCCATATCTCCGCCATTTTGAAAAAAATCAAAAAACTGGCTCGAGTAAAAAATTCTATTTATTTTTTCAACCTGCTCACAAAATTTCACGAGAATCGGTTCATAAATGCGACCTGTAGAGGAGAACAACCGGACATACAAAAGCATTTTTGCCCAAACCTGAAACGGAGACGCTTCGCTCGCTTCGCTCGCTCATCTGTTTCACTCTCATGGTTTTTACGAATCCAACGACACCTCATTTGTTAATATCCATCGAGCCGTTTGGGTTGTAGCGATTTTTTTTCTCCGCCATTTTGAAAAAAATCAAAAAACTGGCTCGAGTAAAAAATTCTATTTATTTTTCCAACCTGCTCACAAAATTTCACGAGAATCGGTTCATAAATGCGACCTGTAGAGGAGAACAACCGGACATACGAAAGCATTTTTGCCCAAACCTGAAACGGAGACGCTTCGCTCGCTTCGCTCGCTCGGTCAATTACGTTTCGCGCTAGAGAGCCCGCTGACGGACGGACGGACGGACAGACTGACACACAGACGGACAGAGCGGAGGCTTAGTAATAGTAATGCGTTTTTCAGTACTGGGTTCTGTTTTTTTAGGGTTCCGATCGGAGGAAAAAAAAGGAACCCTTATAGGATCACTTTGTTGTCCGTCCGTCCGTCTGTGTGTCAAGACATATTACATCAAGAACGCGTGGACGTATCAAGCTGAAATTTATATCAATTGGTAAGGTCTAAGGTCGCATATAGCTGTGAAAAAATAAACCTTTTAGGTCAACGCAATCGAACCCTACGACCGTTTATGCTGTAAAATTCTTGGATTTTGATACTTAGTAATCGCAATGGACCCAAAACCTATAGGGTACCTACTTCCCGTAGGCCTACAATCTTGAAATTTGGCACAAAGCAATGGTCGGAAAGTATAGCAAGTTAAGTAAAGGGAAAAAGCTGAAAATTGCTGTCTTTCTACAGTCTATTCGTGATAAGAATGCAGTTAAATTTAAACTTAAATCTGTTAACACATACTTACACGACAGGACACAACTTTCGCGTTCGAAAGTTTGCCTTCAACTGGTCACTGTGAACTTGGCTTGACAATTGGCAACGATTTGATTGATTATTCAATTTGGTTTACATGGATGCCATTATAAGTACTTTCGTTTTTTACGTGGAAACCTTTACACGTGTTACGTTCTCCAAGTGTGATCGGAGCCCTTGGTGCGTGAGTCCTACTCGCAATTGACCGTTTATTTTTATATATAATTTACTATACGTATTTTCTGTTCAGGGTCCCCATTGGAAGGCATGTATTGGCAGGGTTCCGCAGAGCAGCACGACTACGAACCACAGGAGATATACCACGACTCCAGCCACTACATCGGAAGAAGCTTCGGTTAGTATATAACAGGGAGCACTTATCCAGTGGAGAGCGCATAGATACGTTTTCCTTTGAAACACAACTCACCAATTTCCGGGCGGCGGCGGGGGATGAGGTAAGAGAGCTGTGATTGGTCAGCCGCTGCGAAACTGTCTGGCGGCCCGTCATCGTACATAGGTTGCGTATGTACGATGAGTGATGACGCATAGTCTCTGGTAAATAATAATTATCTAGTAACACCACCCGGGGGGCAGTACTTTAAAGGCAAAGCCTTTTTGAAGCAGCAAACTTCCCACTGCCAGTTTTTTTTACCGGTAGGCAACGAAAATCAAATGTATCTCTTTATCGTTCCAATTGCGCTAGCGCCAGAGTGCATTTTGCTTTGTAGAATAAAATCTCCATTTTGTTTAGGATACTATATTTTGTTTTTTTTTTTAGAAAATATTTAAAGTCAAATAGAGGTCAAGAGAGTTAGAGTTACATTTTTTTGAAGTTGGCTATTTTAGGAAGAGGAATATTGCGTCTACTCAAGAAAAAGTGGCCAAGTGCGAGTCGGACTCGCCCATGAAGGGTTGCTACTAGCAAGTAATTATAGGACTTGTGTTGTAACTTTGTTTTTCATAGTAAATCAGATCAGAGTGCAACACGGCCTCCTTAGTTGATAAGTTGAATTTTCAACCGACTTCAAAAAAAGGAGGAGGTTCTCAATTCGACCCGTATGTTTTTTTTTTCTATGTTTGTTACGCGATAACTCCGCCAATTATGAACCGATTTGAACAAATCTTTTTTCGGCGTATAGGTAATACCTCAAGGGTGGTCCCATTGACACCAGGTCAGGATCTGATGATGGGATCCTGGAGAAATCGAGAGAACTCTTCAAATATTATAGGCAGACCTATAGTGATTTTTGTGTTTTTCATAATAACTCGTGCAAATGTACATAGCATAATATTGTGATGCGGAACTGCTGATGAAGACCACATATGGCCACCAGATCTGCTCAATACTAGGTACAAATACAATGCGTGGCTGACGGGCAGGCAACGCATAGCCTAAACCGGTGGACCTAGAGCCATGAAACTTTGTACAGGGGTTCCTTAGTCGCGTGGGGTAGCACTGATATAGGATTTGACAAAATTAATTATCCAAGGGGGGGGGGATAAGGGGTTACAGTTAGTATTAAACTCAATCTAATCAAATAGGGTTTGTGGAAGTCGGTTTTTTCTAAAGTTTACTTTTTGTTTTGAATTATTATAAATATTCCTCATAAAGAACCTTATGCCCTCTATTTGATTTTAAATATTTTGTAAAAAATACCAACATGGTAGGTATACTACGTTTGATTTGGATTGCGTGCATGTGTAATCATTTCTTACTTTTGAGTCGATCTAAGGTGGAATTTTATTTTCTAGCTTACGATGACACGCAGATCACTAGCAACGAACCATACGACGGCTACCACCAGAATGGCATTCATGCTTACACACAAAACAATTTGGGTAAGTAGATTCTATATTAAGGGACACACCCTTCGTCTGAGGGCACACATTTTCACAAAAAGACCCGACGTGTTCTTGTGTTCAACCCTGATGGAAAACGTAAGGGAAGAGAGAGTGAACAAAGTGTTCCCGGAGGCGGACAATAGGGTTGTGTGTCCTGCTTGTCGAAATAGACCTACTTTTTAGGCACTGCCAAAACGGTATTTTTGTTTCTGAGTTCTAAGAACCTACCGACTGGCACCTCATTCATTCTTGTCTTCAAAAGACTCACTCACTCACTCACTCACTCACTCACTCGATCACTCAATCACTCAAACACTCAATCACTCATTAACACATTCACTCAATCACTCACTCACTCACTCTATCACTCAATCACTCACTCACTCACTCATTCACTCACTCACGCACTCACTCACTCACTCACTCATTCACTCACTCACTCACTCACTCACTCACTCGCTCGCTCACTCACTCACTCACTCACTCACTCACTTACTTACTCAATCACTCACTCACTCACACACTCACTCACACACTCACTCACTCACGCACTCACTCACTCACTCACTCAATCACTCACTCACTCACTCAATTCATCCCAAGTTAGATTGCAAGCTTCAGCTTCAGACCATTCTTCCGTACGACTGACCGGCTGGCACCTCATTCATTCATGTTATCAAACACCTCATTCACTGACTCACTCACTTGATCCCCAGGTATAGATTGCGAGCTTCAGACCCTCCGTCCGTACGACCGACCGGCTGGCACCTCATTCATTCGTGTTGTCAAACGGAGGAACACTGCCAATAAGAAAGAGAGGTGGGAGACTGGGAATACCTACATTTTATTCGTTGAAAAACTAGATAAAGCCCGACCGGGAATATAAAAACCACGCCATATTGCGGAAATGGGGGATGCCTTTTATATCGTTCATCCCTAATTTGATTATAAAAAGGTGTTTAATGGATAGTGGGTGGTCACTTTTCTTACTAAAGTGCTTTTCTTTTTGTGAGAAAATGTGTAGGTTTTCCGGAAAATTAAGTTGTAATTTCCAAAATATTTTTCACCAAAACGCAAAAATAAGCTTTTTTCCATCCCCCATGTCTTGCCTACGACATCTGTTTGCAGCTTTCAGAACTATTTTTAGATGTCAGAAAATCGCCTATTAGTGAACCGGCCAATTTGCATGGGTAGATACCTATACTTTAATATTACTATATACAGGGTGTCCCAAGACTCGCGCGCCACAGCGACACCGAGGGTAGACCTGCCTTAGGCGCATCGAATAAGCCCAACTTGACCTCAGTGAAAGTTTCATGTAATTCGAGATATCGACGGTTTAAATTTTTCATGAAAATCCCCATTTTTAGGGTACCGTACCCGAAGGGTGCCAAACGGGACCCTATTACTGAGACTTCGCTGTCCGTCTGTCCGTCCGTCCGTCCGTCCGTCCTGTCTGTCACCGGATCCGTCTGCACGAACCGTAATAGCTAGAAAGCTGAAATTTTCACAGAATGTGTATATCTGTTGCCGCACCAACCACAAATACTGAAATACGAGAGATATTGCAAATTAAAGGGGGCCCCGATACAAGAGACGTGTTTAGATACACTTACGCATTTCAAAATGGAGATCTTGACTGAAACTGTTTATTTATTGTCATAGCAACCATGTCATAGACACATATACTACACATTTAAATATGATAGCATATTTCGCGTCAACCCACATGGTTGTGGTTAGCCGGTATGATGTAGACTCTCAATCCGGAGGTCGTCGGTTCAAATCTCGTGAAGGCATAAACTTTTTAAATTTTCTTTTTGTTTATTTTTTTATTGTTTTGAGTGCTTTTGATTCGTTGTACGATGGTACGGTACCCTTCGTGTGCGATACCGACCCGCACTTAACTGATTTTTTTACATTGTTAGGGCATGCCATTACTTGCCTATCCCTTTCTTTTACATGTTCTTTATTTCTAAGCTATTGTTATAAGATACTTAAGACGACATAAGTATTATTTTGTCGTTAACTAATGTAAAATACGAGATAATGATGAATTAGGCAAAGCTTAAATCTTTTGCACAAACTTTGACCACTCCTTTGACCGCTTGTCCTGAAAAAAAATTTACTTGGCACGGAATAAGATAATACCTTTAAAAACTTGCGTATGTTACCTATAGCAGGTCTACCTTCGGTGTCGCTGTGGCGCGAGAGTTTTAGGACACCCTGTATAAAGTTATTTAACGCCCCCAGGCCAGGGTTTTTTATTACTGGTCGGGTTTTACTTTACTTTAAATTCTACATACGCGTGTTGGCCACGCATTTTGTTTTCCTCGTGAGTTGGCACCGATTACTGTGACACCCCCTAAGTCGAGCCATTGTCATTCACCGAAAAGGGAAAAATATTGACATTAAAATTAGTTTGACATGTACCAATGTCAAAAATTAGACATTCATTGACGTCTTGGTACCCGCTGTCAAAATAATTTTAAGGTCAATTTTTTTTTTATAATTTTAATGTCAATATTGTTCCAAGGACTCTTTTGTCCTTACGCTACAGTGGGTGTTAAACTCATGAGGAAAAAAAATGGGTCTTTATTTCTCGTTCTCATAGGCTATTCAAAAACTCACAATTTAATTGCTCAAGTACCTACCTATATTCTTTTATTGTGTTTTTACCAACCAGCCGCCGAGCAAAGTTCGGTCCCCAGATCTTCATCCCCAATGGGAGATTTAAAAAAAAACAACTTCAGTAGTTCCAAATCCGTCACTAGATGTCGTAGGCCAGACATGAGTTAAGAAAAGTTGCCACTCCAAATAATAACAACCTAAGAACATAATCTGTGGTCGTATAATGAACTTACATGACATGTGGAACGCGATACAAAATACAAATATTACTGTTATGTATGACTTATTCGCGAAACGGTCGGACGGTTTGACAGACAAGAACGTTTTGGTTGACACGCCGCGCCGTGTTGCTCTATGGTAGACACACACGGCAGACAGTCTATGGGCTGCGTTCAAGATCGGTAAAAATTACTTACTATGTGACGACAACAGACTGTGTCATATGAATTCATGTCTATACAAAGCCATCTGTCGGCAGCTTTCAGAACTATTTTTAGCTGTCAGAAAATAATAAGAAGTTTTATTTTTTAGGCGACGCACACAAAGCATCAACACTGCGTTTTCGGATCTCCGCGAATGTATACCGAATGTTCCGGCCGACACCAAGCTATCTAAGGTAACCTCCTTTGCAGTGAAATCTTACAGGAAAAACTACAAAACACACTTTACAATAAAAAAGTCGACTTGTAGTGTATTGGCGCTCCCGATTCAATCCAGAAATGGACGCCAACTCGTAATAATTACGTACCATCGTGTTAGTCTGTTAATGGAGTTCGAAGGTGGCCAAAGATGGGAAAGATGTTTACTTGTTGACCCATCGAGTTTGGGCTCATTAGATTCTTCGTGACAAGGTCCTGTTTGTATTTCCTAGCGATATTCTCATTATCACACTTGATAGAGTTAGACAGACGGAACTCCGGGAAACTAAATTGTGAACACATTGAGTTTGGGATTATTTCTTTCGTCTTATTTTTTTTTTATTTCAAAAGTTAGTGTTTATTTTTAAACTGCTATTAATCATAAGTGTGTCGTTAAAATCTTGACTGATGACCTCTGAGGTGTTGTCGCTTAGGCTGTGCTTCCCAAGCCAGAGGACCCGGGTTCGAATACTGCGTTGGAAATAGAAAATAACCGGCCAAGTGCGGTCGGACTCGCGCACGTAGGGTTCCGTACCATTATCTATAAAAAACCTCAAAAAAAATAAAAATTGTGTGGGAGTCTCCCTAAATATTAATTTTTAATTTTATTTAATTATATTAATCTTTTTAAGTAAATAATATACTCAATATATTGTGAACATTTTAAGCGTCTACCTGCTACCATTATCAATATCGAGCAAAAATGAGCAAAAAAAATCACGTTTGTTGTATGGGAGCCCCCCTTAATTTAAATTTCTTTTAATTTGTCTCGCTACCACGGTTCATGAGATTCAGCCTGGTGACAGACAGACGGACGGACGGACGGACGGACGGACAGACAGCGAAGTCTCAGTAATAGGGTCCCGTTTGGCACCCTTCGGGTAAGGAACCCTAAAAACAGTCCTACGGTTATTTAAGTTTTTGACATAGCGGCTTCTGCGGCATGATTCTCGCGCCTTCGATATGCGGATATCGAGACCCTTCCTATCTTAGTTTGGGTCTAAAGTAGTGTATCTGCCTGGCCCCCGATTCTCGCGCTCTCGAGATCATCTCCATGGTCGAAATATCGATTCGATATCTCCATTAAAAACAAAAAAATCTCACGACCCGCCTTACGACCCAACCAGAGACTATTATATCCAATTGACTGCGCCTGCGGGGGAATGCGGCTCGCCAAACGTTTGTTGTACTCAACAAACGTTCGCATACGCAACCTACTCTTATGTACGATGACGGGCCGCCAGACAGTTTCGCAGCGGCTGACCAATCACAGCTCTCTTACCTCGTCCCCCGCCGCCCGTAAATTGGTGAGTTGTGTTTCAAAGGAAAACGTATCTATGCACTCTCCACTGGATAAGTGCTCCCTGGACCCAACCGATATATCTCGACCCATTTTCGATAGAAATAAATATGAATCATAATAATATCTATGTATTATAGGTACCTACTAGAATAGTTTTATTGTACGCGCAATTCTTCCCCTTACCTATCATCTCCGTCTCCTACCCAACATGGTTTGCTGGAAGAAATCTCTTATTAGAGATAAGCTCGCCTTTGTACATTTTTTTTCTATGTTAAGCTATTTTTACTGTCATGTGAGTACAATAAAGAAATTTCGAAATTACGAAATTACGAATCGATATCTGTTTGGCGGACGCATGCGCTGTCAAAACCGTTATCTCGACTATGGGGACGATCTCGATAGCGCGAGATAGATAGATAGATAGATAGATAAATCATTTATTCAAAGGACATGGTACACACACATAAATTAATCATCATCATCAAATTAATCGAGAATCAGGGGCCCGTATATACTTAAATGTTATGTTATCAGAGCGGTTATTTCAGAGTATAGCAACCGGAGGACGACGGCGGACACAGAGCATAAACACAGCTTTCTCAGAGCTCAAGGAGCGCATTCCGAACGTTCCCGCCGATACAAAACTGTCCAAGGTAATAAAAAGCCTGATTGCCAAAAAGGAACGAACCTAGGTGAAAATGTTACCCATCTTTTGGTTGCAATTTTCCTACCCTAGCCGGTTAACTCGAGCCTTTGTCATTCTCCAAAATTATAAAAAAAAAATACATTAAAATTAGTTTGACTGGGTACCAACGTCAAAAATTAGACATTCATTGACGTCTTGGTACCCACTGTCAAAATAATTTTAATGTCTTTTTTTATAATTTTAATGTCAATATTGTTCCAAGGACTCTTTTGTCCTTACGCTACCGTGGGTGCTAGACAATGCCACTATCACAACTGCAGAATGAGCCCTAGCGCCACCATCTTAGATACTTCAACTGAACAGCATCAACTAAGTATGTGCAGTCTGTTCGTGATAAGAATGCAGTGAAATTTTAATTTAAATCTGTTAACACACACTCACAGGACAGGACACAAACTTCGCGTTCGAAAGTTTGCCTTCACTGTGAACTTGGCTTGATAATTTGAAACGATTTGATTGGTTACGGGGCGTGGCTAGGCCGCCGGACAGTGATGACTTTACTGCATTCTTATCACGAATAGACTAGAGTGCGTCCACGTCAATGGTCCACTCCCATACTGCGCGCGGAGAGAGGCGGAAAATAATTTGACAGGTAGGCATTTTGTCGTTCCATGATATTGCCAATAAAAAGACTGGCAGTACCATAGAACGACTCGCACGGTACCGTCACGCCACCCTTCAAGCGCACCGTAATCCCAGACGCACTCTACTATATAACAACAACAACTGACAGCGTATTTCAAAGTAAAAGTAAAAAATAAAGTAAAAATGTAAAAATACGTTTATTTCCAAAAACAAGTCCTTAGGAGAAGGGTTTCCCTGTCTCCCAAATTAGGGTAACTTGTGTCTAGGTCAAGTACCGTCAGTGGTTTCCACTTTGGCCGTTCTATCTACAGACAAGATGGTGGCTTCGTTCAGTCACAGTATTGTCCCACTGCTGAGCATTGCTCCCCATTTTGAGCCCACAATTATCTCTAGATTCAGTCATTCATTACAACTCATTTTTTTTGCACGCCACAACCCTGCTCCCGTTCTGCCGACAATAAGTAAATTGCCTAGACTCAACCAGTACTTACCTCAAAATTAAATCGATGCTCAAATTGGGATTTGAGTCAAACCGTTCGAGAGATCGGAACTACAGACCTACCAAGTTATCTGTGAAATGACAGAGTTGAGAATCACGACAACCATCTTTGAAACGCCTTTCTAGGACGAAATTCCCAAATATGGCATTACTATAAAGCTACTATAGTGACACCCGTTAGTGCACAGTTAAGTTAGCAGGTCAATTTAATTATTGATTGTAAACTGATGAACGAAAATGATTTACTTACTTACAATAGCGTGAATTTGCCGCCAAAACTCTACCTACGCGATCGATATCTTCTTCAATAAGGCTGCTTTTCCACCAGAGATGTGCAGGGAAATGTGTCGTGCGAACATTTCTAGCTGTGCTGTGAAAATGTGTAGGGGTTTCCACCAAAGCTGTGTGAGGAAAATGTGTCGTGCGAGGATGTGTAGCGGAGCTATGAAACGTGTCGGTGGGGGTGTGGTGTTGTGGGAGCGGAGCAGTATTTATGACGCAAACCTCGCAACACATTTCTCTCAAAACATCCCTAGTGTAGTGACACATTCCTCGCACACATCTCTCGCTTGTTTTCTACGTACAAAAACCTCGCTCCGCTAAGCCGTTTCCACCAGCGCTGTGCTGATCGAGGCAAGGTAAATGAAGCGATTCTATTGGTTCTTGAAAGACACATTCCTCGCTACGCATCCTCGCACATCTCTGGTGGAAAACCAGCCTACCTTGACTAAAATGACGAAACTCTTTGCTAAATAACTCCACGGACCTAGGTTTGTTCCTTTTTGGCAGTCAGGTTTTTTATGCCTAACCAAACCTCCTTGCTTCAACACTAACCGTTTGTTCACAGATAAAAACTCTTCGGTTGGCCACATCTTACATCTCTTACCTAATGCGGGTTTTAGAGAGCGATGAACCTGCTGGTGGGTTTAGAGCTGAACTACACAATACGCCGCCCAGGAGGAGGAATGGCGATTGTAATGCTCAGGTAATAAGGTCTTTAATGGTGACTTGCATACTTACCTCTGTTTTCCCAGCTTGGCGTGGTATCACAAGCATCAACATTCCCAAATATGGCAGAAAGCCACTAGTGACATCCGTCATCTCACAGTTTATTGGCAGATCTGTACCTACTTGAAACAAGATTTTGTTTTTTTTTTTAATACGCACTTTTTCTTCCGACTCGCACTTGACTGATTATTTAATTTTCGTAAAACTCGGATGAGCTTCCTCCGAACAGTCGAGCGATAAA
This sequence comes from Argyresthia albistria, assembly GCA_963457715.1. Classification (NCBI taxonomy): domain Eukaryota; kingdom Metazoa; phylum Arthropoda; class Insecta; order Lepidoptera; family Argyresthiidae; genus Argyresthia; species Argyresthia albistria. The sequence goes on along the minus strand of OY735280.1, from coordinate 4,061,854 downwards.
GCGGTAATCTAATAAGGAGGCCACATGGCCCGCACTGTTTATAGTCGGGCCGGTGGCGCGTGGCGGAAACTGCTATTTTAATTTTGTGGCGTAAAATAAATTGCTAGAAGAAATCAGCATGCTCTGAAATTACGCCTTTAGAGTTCAGAGTTCAAAATGTTGTTCTTTTTCTTCTTCTTCGCTCACGGGGATGGTGTGCCTGCACCTGGCCCACGAGAGCGGGGCCTTTGTGCATGTCCCCTGCGCCTGCACTCTAGTTCAGCCATCCCAACTCCAGCACAAGCTGAAGTAGGAGGCCTGGATGTTAGAGGAGGGTCGACGCTCTGCTGTTTTCTCCCAGAATCGCGATTCTGGTCTCTATGGTGGAGGGGCACGCAAGCAACATGTGCTCCACGGTCTCGTCCACTTCCATGCATCCACTGCAAAGGGAACTGTCTGTTGCACCTGTAATTTTCAAGTTTTTATAGACCATAAAATCATACATACTTAGTCAACGTATTTTTTTTTCGGAAGTTGTGGGCTTAGAAGAAGGTCAAGAAACTCCACCGTACCTCTTATAAAATATTTCAGGGCTTTCCCCATAAAAGGGTGGCTGAGGCACAACTGTGCCTACTTTAAACGATTCAATACTCCACTTTGCGTGACAGAAGTAGCGTAGCTATGGAGTAATGAAGGTTTCCTCACAATGTTTTTCATGACCGTTAGAACGTCCGTTTACTGTCAGACGTTTTCCTACAATGCCATATAATATTTTAATATCATGGTTTGGAAATAGCCTATTTACGAAAGTATCCCAGTCGCGAAATTTCAACATTTAGACGCGATAAAATGCGCGATAAACGCAAGTCGCGGGGCGTGCTACGGGTGCATTAACTAATATAAAGTAACCACATGGCCCTGCTCTGCACTGTGTTATAGACTGGCCAGTACCTCGTGGCGGAATTTTATGTTTTCAAGGTGAAACAGTTTAAAAACAGAAAAATATGTCTACACTACACCAAATAAATTCAGACTTTTACACAAAAACTTTCTAGAATACAACGGCTAGAAATAAACAATAAGATTTTGAAAATATTGCTTATAGGTAGTTAACTTCAGACTGGTTCCTAGATTTATCTGACTACCCATTAAAATATTGTATGGCACCCGCCGTTTAAAATAATGTCGGCAGTATCTTTTTTATTTTTATTTAAATATGTATTTTACAAATGTAGACAACCGTCTTAATTAAGTACAAACTTCACATAAACCACGGAGGTTTGTGCGTGACGCTGGCATTCGTGCGAGCAGGGTACAGTAATTGTTAAATATACGTGTGTATAGTGGACATTTCTAATAGTAGTAGTAGTAGTTCATCTAATAGCAGTACTTACCGTTTATTTTCATTAAATTCAAACACACCTAGGCTTAATCCTCAGTCATCTCTTATCTCATTTATTATTTTCGAATGACATCATCAGCGTCGATATTAAGTAATTATCAAATTATTTAATTTTATCTTCCACAATTGAATCAGCACCAATAAATAAAATTGCTTTTTGACACGTGCACTTCCCCCGACTATTAAAGTCGCACGTTATACAGGCTGTAATAGAAAGGTGTAGTGTAGTGTATGTTAGGTCTTTTGTTACACCCCGTATACAGGGTGGGAAAATCAGCATTGTCCAAGGTAATCTAATTAATCTAGGAACATGTCTGTAGTTAAAGTATCATATCTGTGGTTGGTGGTACAAACACAATAAAATATGTATTATAATTCGTATATGCATACGACTGCGACTGCATAAATATAAGTATCATCATTCAATATACTGCTCTGTTTTAACAGCCTATGCAAACGAGAAGCAAAAAGGCACTTTGTTTTCCTCGTGAGATTTAGGCACAGAATTCAGTCTTTCAGATGATGAATTTAAATTCGACCTTCTTTGAACGAATCTTTTTTTGTGTGAATTCGATCTCGATCGATTTTTTACCCCCAAAAACCCCTATAGCAAATCGAAAACTAAGGCGCCTCTTTAGGGTACCGTACCCAAAGGGTGCAAACCGGGACCCTATTACTAAGGCTCCGCTGTCCGTCTGTCCGTCCGTCCGTCCATCCGTCAGCGGGTCTTCGAGCACGAACTGTAAGCTAGAAAGTTGAAATTTTCACAGAATGTGTATATCTGTACAAATACTGAAATACGAGAGATATTACAAAGGGGAACCCCATACAAGAGACGTGTTTTGATACACCCACGCATTTCAATATGATGGTATATTTCGCGTCAACCTACATCGTTGAGGTAGCTCAGCGGGTATGAAATAGGCTCTCAGTCCTTAATCGTGAGTTCAAATCCTCGTGAGGGCATGATCGTGTTTATTTTATTTTTTTGTTTTTGTTTTATTGTTTTGCGTGCTTACGTTTTGTTATACGATGTACGGTACCCTTCGTGTGCGATTCCGACCCGCACATGACCGATTTTTCTAGAACTCCAAACATACACCGTTACTTATAAATATTTCTCAAGTATTATGTAATGGCTGCGCTCTCGGCTCTCGCCGCGCACACCAATTACGGATAGGTCATATTTTTTACCAACTTCAAATAATCACCAAGTAAAAAAAAACTTTAAATAACTGGCCAAGTGCGAGTCGGACTCGCGCACGAAGGGTTCCGTACCATTATCTATAAAAAACCGCAAAAAAATAATGTATGGGAGCCCCCCTAAATATTAATTTAATTTTAATTTAATTATTAATTTTTTAAGTAAATAATATACTCAATATATTGTGAACATTTTAAGCGTCTACCTGCTACCATTATCAATATCGAGCAAAAATGAGCAAAAAAATCACGTTTGTTGTATGGGAGCCCCCCTTAATATTGAATTTCTTTTGATTTTTAGTATTTTTTGTTATAGCGGCAACAGAAATACATCATCCGTGAAAATTTCAACTGTCTAGCTACCACGGTTCATGAGATACAGCCTGGTGACAGACGGACGGACGGACGGACAGACGGACAGCGAAGTCTCAGTAATAGGGTCCCGTTTGGCACCCTTCGGGTACGGAACCCTAAAAAAATAACCGAGCATAAGAATTATTGCCTCCTCCCGCTTAGTACCTATGCAAATGTCGTCTTTAAACATGAAAACATGAATCTGTCCCCTGGCAGTGAAGTCCACACAGTGATGCCTCACCTGCCTTGCCTTATGAGAAATCTGAACTCGTAAGCGATCCCAATCAGTCTGCTAAAGTCAGAGACTATATATCCAATTGACTGCGCCTGCGGGGAATGCGGCGCGCGTTGTATCCAACAAACGTTCGCATACGCAACCTATGTACGATGACGGGCCGCCAGACAGTTCCGCAGCGGCTGACCAATCACAGCTCCCTTACCTCGTCGCCCGCCGCCCGTAAATTGGTGAGTTGTGTTTCAAAGGAAAATGTATCTAATGCGCTCTCCACTGGATCAGTGCTCCCTGGCTAAAGTCTTTCACTTGCTGGCGCCCCTCTCAAGTGCTGAATACCACATGCCGCATTTAGATACTGCACTCAAAGATAAGATTATCTCAATTACCCGACTGTTTTCCCTTGTGAAAGGTTTGTTGAAGTGTCTGCTTTGATTTCGATTTGATGAGTATTTTGGTTGCATATTAAACTAGTGGCTCTGTGAGCTGTAGACCTCGCGAGTATGTCGGTGGGAAAGCTGAACTGCTAACACACATAAAAAAAATAACCCAAATAATTTTCTTTCAATAACACATACAAACTTATGAATGTACCTGGTTACGTACATGCAGTATGAAAGCAGCCGCACCAATAACTTTGTAAACTACATTTCGCGATCTTTTATACAACCTATTGACTTTTTACTAAAATTATATAATCTGTTTCACTCTCATAGTCTTTACAAATCCAATGACACCTCATTTGTTAATATCCATCGAGCCGTTTGGGTTGTAGCGATTTTTTTACATTTTAAAACCCCATATCTCCGCCATTTTGAAAAAAATCAAAAAACTGGCTCGAGTAAAAAATTCTATTTATTTTTTCAACCTGCTCACAAAATTTCACGAGAATCGGTTCATAAATGCGACCTGTAGAGGAGAACAACCGGACATACAAAAGCATTTTTGCCCAAACCTGAAACGGAGACGCTTCGCTCGCTCATCTGTTTCACTCTCATGGTCTTTACGAATCCAACGACACCTCATTTGTTAATATCCATCGAGCCGTTTGGGTTGTAGCGATTTTTTTACATTTTAAAACCCCATATCTCCGCCATTTTGAAAAAAATCAAAAAACTGGCTCGAGTAAAAAATTCTATTTATTTTTCCAACCTGCTCACAAAATTTCACGAGAATCGGTTCATAAATGCGACCTGTAGAGGAGAACAACCGGACATACGAAAGCATTTTTGCCCAAACCTGAAACGGAGACGCTTCGCTCGCTTCGCTCGCTCGGTCAATAAAGACATTTACATGCCATTGTTTATGTATATTTTGTATTTTATCTATTTATTTGCATCAGCGCACACACACACAACATAAGACATAGAAGATGCTTAGCGCTAAACAAAATAACATATAAAACACAGACACAGATAATTTGCACTAAGATAGATAGGATATAGGTACCAAAGTACCTATATCGCACTATGTGTTGTAATTGTAATTTACTGAACTAGTAGTACCTACGATAGAGCGGGGCCTCCTATTAGCACAGGTGTTTTAATACTTTAAAAGGAGGTCTCATCAAATTTCTTGTTTAAGTTAAAGTTTATGAAATAAACATTTTTCATAAAAACAAATGTACCTACTTATTGAGACGGTCATCTCCATTTGTAATACAAATTATTATCTACAAATAATAATTTAAAAAAAAAACATACAGGCACATACATTGCTTCCGGCCCCACACTAGGATACCCTGTGTCGTGGGAACCAGAAACGGCGACATCACAGACAGAAAGACGGACTGATGGACAGCGGAGGCTTAGTGATAGGGTCCCATTTAGCACCCTTCAGGTACGGAACCCTGAAAAGTATATTTTTTGTTTGACAAGCAGACCAATACCGATAACAGTGTGATTTACAGATGTAACTTGATATAGATACTAATTCTCTATGACTAGCTGTGCTATACTACGGTAGCTATAATAAGTACGGATGGGGCCATTGAGGATGGGCTTCGATCGTATGGGACGTATCGTATGGGATGATCGTAGGGGACGGGTGAGAACCATGTGAGAACCGACGACGTGCCCCGTGGCGTTTCATTTGGTGGGAGAGAGAGAGAGAGAGAGAGAGAGAGAGAGCGCGCGAAACGAGACCCGATGCGCCAAAACAATGGCCCCGTACTGTACAAATTGTACCTGTACTATTAGTATACTATTATAGTATGCTATGTGCTGCTACCTGGTCAAAATATACACTTTTTGGAACTGTCAAAACGAATTTTTTCGTGATTTTTGTCTTCTTTACACGAAATTGGCTTTATATGGGTAAAATACTATGTGGTCGATTCTCTAGGTTACACTGACTAAAATTACTTGACAATATTAAGTTTGACAACTCTTATGCGGACGCCATAGATTCCATTTTCGAACTGCCTTTTGAATTATTTTAATATACTGATGAACTAATTCAAAAGTGAGTTCGAAAATGGAATCTATGGCAACCGCGTAAGAGCGTCGGAGCTAATATTGTCAAGTAATTTTAGTGAGTGTGTCCTAGAGAATTGGCCCCAGTGTCTAGAAATACACAATTCAGAATTGTCAAACTCTTAATTTGTAAGTACCTAATGCTTCAACTTTTAACATTCCTAGATTTATTTGGCTAGGTTTAAGGTACCTAGTCAAATACGTGTTATATTTATTTTACTTTTAATAGTTAGTGGCACTTAATTTCATTGTATAGCATGATGAATACCGAGGGAGCTCAAAAAATAAAGGCGGTCCCAAACATCCCAAACAAAACATGAGTTTTTTTTGCATTATGTCTTGCTTGATGGTAACTTACGGAACCCTTCGTAATCTGAGTCCGACTCGCACTTCATCGACTATTTATGTTAATTACGGTAACAACTACGGCATGGTAGTTTTTCCGAATCAATAGATAACTCAAAATGTGTCTATTGTTGATAATGTAGTGTCGACTGTTGATGTGGTTGATAAATTATGGGCAACCCATCCGAGTAAACCCATAAAAGGGAGTTTTCACGGTTTCAGGAAGTGACTCAAAGTAAACTAGTGGCTCTGTGAGCTGTAGACCTCGCGAGTATGTCGGTGGGAAAGCTGAACTGCTAACACACAATAATTTTCTTTCAATAACACATACAAACTTATGAATGTACCTGGTTACGTACATACAGTATGAAAGTAGCCGCACCAATAACTTTGTAAACTACATTTTGCGATTTGAAATACAATCTATTGACTTTTCACTAAAATAATATAGTCTGTGTCACTCTCACGATCTCCACAAATCTAACGACACCTCATTTGTTAAAATCCGTCAAACGAATTGGGCTATATCGGTTTTTTTTTACATTTTCAAACCCCATAACTCCGCCATTTAGAAAAAAATCTAAAAACTGGCTCGAGTAAAAAATTCTATTTATTTTTCCAACCTGCTCACAAAATTTCACGAGAATCGGTTCATAAATGCGACCTGTAGAGGAGAACAACCGGACATACGAAAGCATTTTTGCCCAAACCTGAAACGGAGACGCTTCGCTCGCTTCGCTCGCTCGGTCACTCCGCATGCACGTGGCCTAACTCTTTTTAACAAATAAGTTTCAAAACCCTAAAAAAAAGCGCGCCAAAGATTATTGGTTATCGGATTATCTTGTTGCGGTAGCCATCTTGAAGTTTTTGTGATTTTTTTTCTCGCACACTTGGAGTCAAGGATCACTGCCGGCATTCAGCCTGTAGCCATCTATAGCTGGCACCTGTTTACAATCAGCTTCTTGTACAACGAAGAAAAAGTTTGGGGTAAAGATCGGCTAAGGGCGAGGTTTCAGAACGTCAGAGGGTTCCGGATTACGTTGAAATAACGCTCGCCTTTGTACACGATTTTTTGTTTGCTTTTTGTTTTCTCAATTTTTTCTGCCATTAATTGCCATTACGACTGATATTTTTAGGATTAGCTGTCGGTTGTCTTTTTAACCGACTTCCCAAAGGAGGAGGTTTACAATTTGTCCGGATGTTTTTTTTTATGTCTGTACCCCGATAGCGCCTAAACGGATGGACCGATTTGGAAAATTATTTTTTTGTTTGAAAGGGTTTACCTTCCCATTGGTTCCATTGACACCAGGTCAGGATCTGATGATGGTATCCTGGAGAAATCGAGGGAACTCTTCAAATATTATAGGCAGACCTATAGTGATTTTTGTGTTTTTCATAATAACTCGTGCAAATGCACATGGTAAGCATAATATTGTGATGCGGAACTGCTGATGAAGACCACATATGGCCACCAGAACTGCTCAATACTAGGTACAAATACAATGCGTGGCTGACGGGCAGGCAACGCATAGCCTAAACCGGTGGACCTAGAGCCATGAAACTTGAAACAGGGGTTCGTTAGTAGCGTGGGGTAGCACTGATATGGGATTTGACAAAATTAATTCCCCAAGGGGGGGGGGGGGGATAAGGGGTTACAGTTTGTATTAAACTCAATCTAATCACTATTTGAGGAAGTCGGTTTTTTCTAAAGTTTACTTTTTGTTTCAATTATCAAAATTGCAATAAATGCAATAAATCGAGTCTAAAGATTGACGAATCGAGCTCACGGTTGATTCTATTTCACTTTAACATCGGATCCCCATTTTTATAAGTTACAAACTTTGACCTTTTTTGTCCAAAATAGGGAAGTTTACGGTTACAGATTTTTTAAATAGAGTCGGTTTATGTTTAACTTGTAATAAATGTAACATTATGAAGCCGTTACAATAATCACCGGGTTTGTCGTGTTTTGGTAATACACGTCATGTGTTCGGATTCGGATGTGACCTGCCGATACTAAAGATTTTTGGATTGACTACTAGAGGGTGTCGGTTTCTATGTGTTTCGGGCGCTTCCGTGTTTCGGATGATAGGTATGTCCCGGCTACTATCGCTACTCGGTGGTAGTAGTTAGTAGTAGAAACTCGGATAAATTAATTACTTATCGCATTGGTACCTGGTCAGCACCGGCATTCGAAACTGCATCTCCTGGGTGAGAAGCAAGCTTGAAATCCACAAGACCACAGAGCTTTTCTTACGGAGGAATAGACTGTAGTAAATGTAGTAATACATTGAAGTCATATTTTAGTAGGTTGTTTGGGACATTATTCTGAAAAACTGTCCCTGTCCCTTTCTGTTTGGACGTCATCTGCGCTTCGTTTCCGACGACTAGACTAATGAAAGTATCTGTTTTATTGATTTAACTTTATAGTTCTTACCTTATGCATTTTGACAAAATGACACACCCTCTTCCCAAATTTAGGTCATTTAAGACCCATAGAAACATGACATACGTGTCAGTGCTAATAAACAGCAAAAATTTTAAGCACGGACCAAGATTACGTAATCAAGGCGAGAGGGGGGGGGCGGTTAAAAACAAAAGATTACGCTGTGATCACATAAGGGGGGGGGGGGGGGTGGGGGGGGGGGGTTAAAAAAACGGCCAAAAATGATCACGTAATTGTTGAACGATTTTATTTAACAAATGGTTCGTCTGTCTGTCCCCAGGTACAGTCCGCGGCAGATAACAAGCGAAGCAAAGGCCGGACCGGGTGGCCTCAGCACGTGTGGGCTTTGGAGCTCAAGAACGAACAGAACCTGCAGACCTAGGGGATGGAAACACAGAACTTAGTGCTGAAATTATGCGAGTCATAGCCGCGGTAATGACGTGATAGAGTTGTGTGTGACAAATTCATCTATCATTCATTTCATTACTATGCTACACAGTGCCACCATCTTACAGTCTAAATGAGCGATGGCTCCAAGTCTCCAACTGAGTATGGAAATCCGACGTAATAAATTTCTAATAGAGTAGAAAGTGTATTTATAACTTAGCCAAAAATCTGTTGTAACCAAAAATATTCTAAGTGCCATGTACATTTAAGAACTATTGCCAAATATTAAATTAAGTATTATTCTGTTAAGACTCATCTTTTATTTGACTTGGGGACTAACAATTTTAAATGTAAATTCACTGATGTGAGCACAATTAAAGTCTTCACAAAATAAAAGGCCCGTTTTGGCAGTTCACGCCCATGAAGTTTTAACCCCTAATGCGTAGGTAATAAAAGCCAATTGTTGCGTACAAGCAAAGCGTACAAGTTGCACCTAGGAAAACCGCTTCTATTACCTACGCGTTAGGGGTTAAAACTTCATGGGCTTGAACTGTCAAAACGGGCTTTTTATTTTGTGAAGACTAGTGCCTCAACCATCCCTTAAGGGAAAACCAAAAACCGGATTGTGACCGGTATGTTTAACTAAGTACATAACTAGTAACTTAATTACTAATTTTAGCACTGTAGAGATCACGTAGCCAGCGACATTGCAGAATAAGTAAGTTCCGTACCCGAAAGTTGTCCAACGACAAACTAGTACAGCCTCCGCTGTCCGTCTGTCCGTAAATGGCAGTCTGTGCTCTTTATTAATCTTTGGTCTGCATAGACTAATAATATCCAATTGACTGCGCCTGCGGGGGAATGCGGCTCGCCAAACGTTTGTTGTATTCAACAAACATTCGCATACGCAACCTATGTACGATGACGGGCCGCCAGACAGTTTCGCAGCGGCTGACCAATCACAGTCGTAAATTGGTGAGTTGTGTTTCAAAGGAAAATGTATCTATGCGCTCTCCATTGGATTAGTGCTCCCAGGCAGGCAGAAGGTTGGTCGCAGAAAAGATGGGAGATGATGCCACAGAGTTTTATTCTGGAGGCCCGTACAGGAAGAAGTGTGAGAAGACCTGCGGCGCGATGGTCCGACGACATCAGGCGGCTCGGCAAATGGCGGTCAACAGTGGACGCGAAAATGCTGAAGAAGAAGCAATCCTTAATAAGAGATCTCTTCCAGAAAACCTAGGATGAACAGGATAATGACATATACTCAAAATTAAAGGATAGGTTCTTATTCTACTTTTAGCGTTTTTTCCATAGACAATAAAATATAGGAGGCCTAAAGGAGGATGCAAATTCTTTGGTTTTTTCTCAGCACGGAATCCGTCGTATGCACCCCTAACTCGCACTTGACGCGTTTTTTCTTTATTCCTGGCCTCAGGTATGTCCATAAACAAGCAGCGAGGTTGTGTACACAATTTGTTTCAGTTTACTGCGTGTTTCCTGCAAGGGCCATGTGTTTAGCGCGAGCGAGGTAGGGTGGCAATGCAGAGTGAAATTTATGGGACTCTTAGAGGTAACCATTTTTAGGGTTCCGTACCCGAAGGGTGCCAAACGGGACCCTATTACTGAGACTTCGCTGTCCGTCTGTCCGTCCGTCCGTCCGTCCGTCCGTCCGTCCGTCCGTCTGTCACCAGGCTGTATCTCATGAACCGTGGTAGCTAGACAGTTGAAATTTTCACACATGCTGTATTTCTGTTGTCGCTATAACAACAAATACTAAAAATCAAAAGAAATTTAATATTAAGGGGGGCTCCCATACAACAAACGTGATTTTTTTGCTCATTTTTGCTCGATATTGATAATGGTAGCAGGTAGACGCTTAAAATGTTCACAATATATTGAGTATATTATTTACTTAAAAAATAAATAATTAAATTAAAATTAAATTAATATTTAGGGGGGGCTCCCATACATTTTTTTTGCGGTTTTTTATAGATAATGGCACGGAACCCTTCGTGCGCGAGTCCGACTCGCACTTGGCCGGTTATTCTAACATCGTAAGTTCTTTATTGTGTGTACTAATTGACACGACCAAAGATAACTTATGATAGAATAGAAGAGTACAAAGGCGATCTGCCATTTATTTGCTGTATCAGCATAAACATATTTTTTTTAAAGTAGGTAAAAAAATGGTATTGAAACTGGGCATGATTGTGGTTCTGCCATTCAGTAGGGGGAAAGATGTGACACAATGATGTTCTTTTTGAAAACAAATTAATTTCCAAATTACTGTGATTGGTTCTTTTGGGCGAAGGGTATAGAAACTCCTTCATTTTACTTAAGAAAAAAACGTGACATAGCGTCACTCCTTTTCCCAGACGGGGTGGCAGAGAAACACTTTTCTTTGCATAGTTTGGAATAGATTCTACACGTTGGACCATAGTGGTAGAAGCAAAGCAAAAATGTTAGAAACGCTTATGATATGAGTCTGCGGTTCTGGCGATTAGACCGACTCAAACGACCCATGGTCACCCTAGTTACACAAAAATACCCAGATAATTTGTTTTATACGATCATTTAGTAAGAAACACTCTCCTTTGATGTGCTGCTGTGAGTCGATCGATTAAGATTAATTTTCTTATTGATGAATGGAAGACTTGTCTATAATTGTCTGTAAAAATCAAACAACAACTCGCATATCATGTCGTTGTGGACTTATACAAAATCACAATATGACAATAACAATGCCACAAAATAACGACCCGGTGACGGCGACGGCCAATAGGCTTGTGGCCTGTCAAGTCAAAATAGATACTTATTTATGAACTGTCAAAACGGGACTTTTGTTCCTGAGTTCTATGAAATAACAACAGAAGGACGTCATGTAAAAGTGCCATCAAATGCTGTCTGTTTTTGCACAAAATTTACGTTATAAAATATATCTGCTGAAAATATACAATTCTGAGAATGTCAAACCATTTTGTACTTGTTTATTGCTTCAACTTAAGTCTTGTTCCTAGATATATTGCTTTACCTTGGCCACAAGCCTATTATTATTTTATTTTGTACATAATGCTTGAACTTAGGACATGTTCCTAGACTCATTTGACTACCTGTACCTAAGTATAGGTAAAGTCTTCATAAAATATTATTGAAACAAAAAGTAAACTTTAGAAAAAACCGACTTCCACAAACCCTATTTGATAACCCCTTATCATTTCATCATTTCATCACCGGAATTCGAACTTGCATCTCCTGCTCATGAGGCATCATGAATCCCACTAGACCACAGATCTCGTAAGTATCTAATTCTATCTAGTAATCTAATTTAATAATTATTTAATCATCGAGAAAGGGGAGGGAAGTGTCAAAACATTGGGAAATAATCGAATAACGATGACAAACACAATGAACCACAAATGACAGAAGGGCGGGAGATAAGCGTTGGGGATAGACTAAGCAGATAATTTGAGATAATCATACAATTTGATGCGATATCGCTGTTAGGTACTTTGGTTAATATGGTTAGTTGGTACATCAAGAAACAATAATAAAGAGATAATTGTGCCTACTATCACAGGGTGCTCATCCCATACAAATTAGAATTAGTAACCCTTCGTAAAAAAGAGATGGCGTGAGGAGTTAAGATTTGTACTTTAAACGCCATGGTTTCGATTAATATACTTCTAGGTGGCGCTAATCTTAGAATAAATCCTATATATCTTAGCGCCATCTCGTGGTATTTGCAACTTTTCGATGGTGTTGCACCAAGCGATAATGGCCTCGAACTAAAGAAGCTTCCGCAGCATCTCAGTGTACGCCGGTGTCATATTTTGTTCTAGGTGGTCTATCTGTGTTAGTATAATATTATAGTATCTGTGCTACTACCTATTATCTCTTCTGTGCTACTACTTAAGTATGGTCTTGTTCTGTTTTGAATTGCTTGTGTCCGATTAGAAATTGTGAATGAGAATGTTGCGCATTAACGTGACCACCGAGGTGATGGAAAACATCGTGAGGAAACCCTCATTACTCCATAGCTGCGACGATGGGCTAGCCCCCTGTCACTGGCTGAAAGTGCGCACAGTTGTGCCTCTGCCACCCCGTACGGGAAAAGGCGTGACGCTATGTTAAGTCAGGTTACGAGTTAGAGCCAAACTCCACCACGCTGGCCCCGGATTCTACAAACGAATAGGCTTGTGGCCAAGGTAATCCAATAAATCTAGGAACAAGTCATAAGTTGAAAATGGCATTATGTACAAAATGGCTTGACATTCTCAGAATTGTATATTTCCAGCAGATATATTTTATAGTCAATTTTGTGCAAAAAAGACAGCTTTTGATGGCACTTCCACGTGACGTCATTCTGTTGTTATTTCATAGAACTCAGGAACAAAATTTCCGTTTTGACGGTTCATAAAAAGTATCTATTTTGACTTGACAGGCCACAAGCCTATCGTATTTCAATAGCGAGGGCGCAGAAGCCCAGTTTTGTTTGTAGCAGGCCCGGGGCGGCGGGCGGCGGCGGCGCGTCTCTGCATGTCGTCGTCGCCAAGCCCAAAACTGGTTTCTGCGCCGTCACTATAGCAATTGGCATGCCATTCGTTTGTAAAATTGGGGACCTGGCGGGTTGATGGAGAGGAGTCGGGCCAGCAGGTCGATTCTCGCGCCTTCGATATACGGATATCGAGACCAATATTGACAGATTCCCATACCAGGAGCTTCAGGTATACAGCATATACTTACTTAGAGCCCGACCAACCCGATACCATGAAGTAGCCGAGACCGAGCTAAAAGTGTCATTCGAAACACGGAAACGCAAGAAACCAATGCCACATAGAAACAGACACCCATCCCTGTGGCCATCTCGGCCATGTCTCTGCACACGGGCTGGGTTTCCGCAACTCGACGACACTGCAAATTGCGGCCATTTTGCGTGATGCGGATTGGGGGCACTACTCCTGCCAACCCAGCTCCTGTAGGAAGTCTAGCAGACCCTTGACGTGGCCGACGACTTCCTGGAGCGACCCCGGTGATCCGAGGTGTGTTGCCCGGTAGGTGGCCACACCAGAACATTCCAGAAGGACGTGGGTGGCTGTCTCATCCATGCAGGCTCTGCACAGGGCACTGTCTGTAATACCTAGGGTATATAAGTGTTTGTTTAGTAGAGCATGTCCAGTAATCGCTCCGGTCTTCACGATCGATTCCCATGTGCGAAAACCGCTCAGCCGCGGACGGGTCACACGTCACACAAACAAAAGTTTTTTTTAGCCAGGTGTCTCACTCATTCATTCATTTCAAAGTTTTTTATTGTCAGAAATTAATTATTGAAACAAGTACACTAGTCTTTAAATACTTAGCGACAATACAACTAAAGGTAGGTTCGCTTAACAGGCTGACAGCGCCTTTTAAAGCTTAGGTCTATGGAAAACAAATATCTAGTTAAATCGTGATTACGGAAGATTATCATAAGTTGTGGTAATGTCTATTTATGGTATAGTACATTATGTTGCCATGCGAGAAAGCCAAAAAAGAGGCAAATAGCTAACAATGTTAGTAAATTAATTATGTGGTAGGTGTCCCACTGCTGGGCAAAGGCCTCCCCCTCTTTCGTCCACACTTCCCCGGTCTGTGCCACCTCCGGCCACCCCGGGAGAAACTTGTCGAGGTCGTCCCGCCATCTCCGTTTAGGCCTGCCCCTACACCGGTATCCGTCCTGTGGCACCCAGTCAGTGGCGATTTTCGCCCATCTGTCTGGGTGCATGCGACTTACGTGGCCGGCCCGGTTCCACTTTAGCTTAGCGGTCTGTGCACCCACATCAGCGAAGTAAGCTACAAACAAAAGAAACAGAAAAAACTTTTCTATATTTCACACCTAATTTAACTCAAAGCAGGCGCGAGGCGCTAAAAGGGCGGTAATTTGGTAATTTGACTATTTTCTAACTTTAGCGGTAATCTGATACGTGTGCGCTTATGTTTCCGATATCGCCTTTAGAGTGGCGACACGGATTTATTTGGAACTTAGGTGGTTGATTCTGTAAAAACATCGAAATCGAAATCCGTCCTTAAACAGGATGTAACAGAAAGGTGTAGTCATATTTTAGGGGGTTAATATAGGGACGGACACTCTTTGTGTTAGTTTGACATGTAATAACACGAAAATCACCACGTCGCAAATGGCCGGCCATTCCATGATATACCCAATTCTACAATATGCCGCCGACATTCATACGACAACCTCACTTCACGAACGCCCTCACAAAGTCATCATAATATTTTGTCCGGTCTATAGCGGACTATATATTTTTTTAATTGAGTAAGCATGGGGTGATAATTCTTCGGCCTAGGGGTGGGTCGCGTGGGTCGCGTGGGTCGCGTGGGTCGCGTGTATCTAATTAGGACCGTGATTTATGATATTTCTTTTTCCGTGTTCTTGCGCTATTTTATAGTTTCATTTATTTATAATATAACGTAGCGTCATTATGCATTAATAGAAACAAATAAAAAACCGGCCAAGTGCGAGTCGGACTCGCGCACTAATAGGGTTCCGTACCGTTATCCATAAAAAACCGCAAAAATAAAACATGTTGTATGGGTGCCCTCCCCCCCACATATTAATTTAATTATTTATTTTTTAAGTAAATAATATACTCAATATATTGTGAACATTTTAAGCGTCTATCTGCTATCAATCGAGCAAAAATGAGCAAAAAAATCACGTTTGTTGTATGGGAACCCCCTTAATATTCAATTTCTTTTGTTTTTTAGTATTTGTTGTTATAGCGGCAACATAAATACATCATCTGTGAAAATTTCAACTGTCTAGCTACCACGGTTCATGAGATACAGCCTGGTGACAGACGGACAGACAGACAGACAGACGGACAGCGAAGTCTCAGTAATAGGGTCCCGTTTGGCACCCTTCGGGTACGGAACCCTGAATTAGCTGAACCGGTGGCCAAAACGGGAATTAAAATAGAATAATACAATGTCATTCGTTTGATAGATACTTGCGCCACCAACATCGGATCAGTTAAGTTTGTGACACTATTATCTAATGTGTGGTCACTTTTAGTTTCCAGGAATAACTTTTTAATTAATAATTGATTGATTGCAATTTACACAGAAATTCCTGACTTGGTTAGAAAATAAAACTGTCAAATAATTTGTTGTACCTTGTAATGGCTTTTATAATAATAGGATAAGTAATACATAAAACGACAAACGAAAACTTATTTTTAGAATGTTTTCGAAAATAAATTATAAACATTTTTAAATAAACATTAACAGATGCTATCTTTTAAAAAACACATACCCCCGGTTTCCTGGGCGCTGATTAAGTTGACAGGTTGGTTAATCAGTTTCGGCCAATCAGATCGCTATTTTGAATAATAGAGGCACGTGATTGGCTGCAGGAAACAACCGGGGGCTAGTAGCTTGTACAGCAATCTTAAAAAAAAAACAATTAAACAAACAAATGAGCTACCGACTTATCAGTTAAAATAAAGATGTTTAGTGCGTGTTTGAGACATCATAAGTATTGAAGTTGTTTTTTTTATAATTTTACGAACTAAATGGTAACAATCAACAAAAGTTCCACGATGGCTGTCCGATTGATATGACGTCTACGAGATGGGTTCGCACAAAGTCCGATCCAAATTTGATATGATACCACACCTCGGACACTCCATAGAACGCTCGTAAAATAATCACCTATTACTACTACATAACCAAATGATGTTTGTATACGTGCAAATGTGTGCGTGAACTTTGCTAGGGCTGGTGGCGCGGCAAATGCAGCGATATTAAAGTATACGCGTCGTCACTCGTCCGGCGTTCAGCCCTGTCTATTGATCCTGTAACCAATCGTTTGACGCCAGGGGTGGGGTGCGGTATCTGAATCAGCGCGGGGAAGGGAGTGGCCGTTCTGTACGGAGTACTATTATCTCTTCTGTGATGATACCGTGAGAACACGGATGAAGATTCATTTTATTTTATTTATTTACACAAAACAGCGGTACGGACAAACATTACAACAATAAAGATTTGACCAGACATTTCCGTTTGTAACGCCAAAAGCATGAATGGAAATACGCTATTTTACTGGGTAGTCAAATAAATCTAGGAACCTATCTGAAGTTGAAGCATTATGTACGAAATGTAGGAACCTATCTGAAGTTGAAGAAGCATTATGTACGAAATGTAGGAACCTATCTGAAGTTGAAGCATTATGTACGAAATGTAGGAACCTATCTGAAGTTGAAGCATCATGTACGAAATGTAGGAACCTATCTGAAGTTGAAGCATTATGTACGAAATGTAGGAACCTATCTGAAGTTGAAGCATTATGTACGAAATGTAGGAACCTATCTGAAGTTGAAGCATTATGTACGAAATGTAGGAACCTATCTGAAGTTGAAGCATTATGTACGAAATGTAGGAACCTATCTGAAGTTGAAGCATTATGTACGAAATGTAGGAACCTATCTGAAGTTGAAGCATTATGTACGAAATGGCTTAACAATATCAGAATTGTATATTTCTAGCCGTTGTATTTTATAAAGGTAATTTTGTGTAAAAAAGACAGCGTTTAATGATGATGTCACTAGGTTAGTATTTCATAGAAATCACGAACAAATTCTCCGTTTTGTTTTGACAGTTCCTAATAAGTATCTATTTTGATTAGCAGTAAATTAGCGTATTCCTGACGGACGGATCTACAGTCTATTCGTGATAAGAATGCAGTGAAATTTAAATTTAAATCTGTTAACACACTCACAGGACAGGACACAACCTTCGCGTTCGAAAGTTTGCCTTCAACTGGTCACTGTGAACTTGGCGTGATAATTGGAAACGATTTGATTGGTTACGGGGCGTGTCTAGGCCGCCGGACAGTGATGACTTTACTGCATTCTTATCACGAATAGACTATAGAGCGAACTAGGTACCATAGAAATAGCTCTAGGACTACTCCAGTCCAGACCGTAATTTCTTGGGTTCGGATTCGGACCGGATGTAATGCAAAACTGATCGAAGTAGAATTCACATAATTGAAACAAAAAGTAAACTTTAGAAAAAACCGACTTCCACAAACCCTATTTGACTAGATGGAATTTAATACAGACTGCAAACCCTTATCCCGCGCCCCTTGGGGGACTTAATTTTGTCAAATCCCATCTCAGTGCTACCCCACGCTACTAAGGAACCCCTGTACAAAGTTTCATGGCTCTAGGTCCACCGGTTTATGCTATGCGTTGCCTGCCCATCAGCCACGCATTGTGTTTGTACCTAGTATTGAGCAGATCTGGTGGCCATATGTGGTCTTCATTATCAGTTCTGCATCACAATATTATGCTTACCATGTGCATTTGCACGAGTTATTACTAAAACACAAAAATCACTATAGGTCTGCCTATAATATTTGAAGAGTTCCTTCGATTTCTCCAGGATCCCATCATCAGATCCTGACCTTAATTTTTTTTAAAAAAACATCCGGACGAATTGTAAACCTCCTCCTTTGGGAAGTCGGTTAAAATATGTGACCTCGCTGTTTTTGGTTCCTACAGGGTATCCTAGTGTGGGGCCAGAAGCAATGTATGTGCCTGTATATAAATGTTCATGTTTCGGTATCTTTCGTATCTGTGTGCGATAAACAATTATAACAAAATGTAAACATGTGCGGAGAGCCTTATCATGGAACTTTTAGCCAGAACTATACAATACAATCAATAAATTTACCTAAACTTGCTATTGCAGTCCACTCCACTATACTTTATGCAGTAGAATTGCAGTACAATTGGAACATTTGTATATGTATACAGGGTGCAACAGACACATTCTATATTTGATTAAGGGGCGGTTTTTCGATCCCTAGATAACCAGTGAGAGAAGACTTTATACGATATTTTAAGTACCTGTGAAATGTCCAATTCCTCAGATAAATATCTCAGATACCCGATAATTATCTGAGGAGTAAAATATCGGCGCTAAGGGGCGGCTTTTCAATCCCGAAATAAACAGACTGTTAACTTTATTTGACTTTTCATGTGAAATGTGAATTTAATTTAGGTGCGTACACACTACACGGACAGACGTTATCTAAGGATTGAAAAATCATCCGTAATTCATTACTGATACACTCTGCATGTGCATTATCGGGGCAACTGAGTCCTCATAAAATATTGTACGTTATCTATATCACTCTTATATATCTTTTATTCAAGTACATAGTGAAATTAATTTAAAACTATTTACATAAAAAAAAACTTTTAGACCTTTTTAAAGACCTACCTATGACTTGGTTAGATCACATAAACCTGACCTTCATAAATCACAAAAAAAAATACACTTAAAAAAAAAGTTACTAATAATAATATAATAAAAAACTAATGGACAGTTCGAAAAACATATAAAAAATACATGTTGAAATGCTAGATAATTTTTCTATTTTCAATTATACAATAATAAATAATACTATTTAAAGTCCGAAAGAAAAGGTTAGATATTTTTATTACTCACTCACAAAACCGAAAAGCTTACAACCTTAATAATACTTATCGCAAATAAATACACTAAAATAAAAAAAAAACCTAACTTAGCGACGGAAAATAAATATTTTCTATTAAGTACTTAGGTACTTAAAACATTTTTTAAAGACTAGGATACAAAAAAAATGTTGACTGCAAATTGAAAATTAATATTTAAACAAAATGGCCCTTTTTCATGTGTTCATGATTATTAACTAACCAATGCTGCAATGATCTAAAAAATAGTTAGTATTAAATAAATTAACCAACATTTAAAATTTGAAACTAGTGTGAAGTACTCGGCATTAAACTTACAAACACAAAGCCCATATTTTTATGTATTTCGTGTAGTTTAAAGGCAATTAAAAAAAAGGAATTAGTTGAATTCAGTGAGCCATGATTTAAAAATCCTATCAAACGGGATATAAAACTCTTACAAATCATACTTATTTATTAATTATGCATAGAAATATTAAGCTTTCACTGATATTTAGACCGACTTAACGACATTTCGTTGGAATGAAACTTAGTTTCAGTTTTGCACAAAAAAATATAATATCTTTTACATAAATGTGGCCAAAACAACACAAAAAACAACAGTTTAAACTTCTTTGGACATCTCCATTAAAACAACCACCGACTAGGCATTTTATATACAACTGATTTCACAACTCGACTACAGCTTGAGAAAAAAATATTTTGAAACGCCAAAAATCTCTGCCCCATGATTTCCGAAACGCTGATCAAATGAGACGATTAGCTAACAGAACAATTGACTAATTTCAGACAATTTAATGCCCATATTTTTAATTAATCATCTATTAATTAATCGTAACCTTTAATCAGCGTCTAGGAAACCTTCTATTACACTTTCTTTTTGAAAGGGATCATCGAGATAGAATCGATCGAGCCGATATCGATTCGATAAAGGCTGAATGACAACTAAATAGGTATTTTGGCGAGTACTTAAATCATTCAATTGCTATCTACTAACTACGCATCCACAGCTTTTTGATTCTAAAATGGTTTATTTCATGGTGTTTCTAGTCAAAAACCCATATTGACCTGTCAAAACTTTGACATATTCAGCTGTCGAAACTCTGAACGATGTCAAGCACTAATGTCGGGCAACGATGACGTACAAAGTGTCAAAATATGAACGTAGATTTCTACTTGACTTGATCACTTTCTATCGATCATTAGCAGAAACGCGTCAGCTGTATCATGCATGTGTCTATAATACTCTTGTACTTTTACTTTTACTCTTATCGATTTTTTCACTAACGCTAAATGTATTTTGACATTTCTCACACTTGTTTGAAGGCACCATCTAGCGGCAGGTCAACCTTTTTAGCTTTTCTGCTTCCATTTTTAAACGGAGTCGCTAATAAAACTTTCTGTTCTGGTGCCCTAAAGGCCTGGCTTGCAGGGCCGTACAACAAAATAAAAACTATATAGGTATATGGCAACCCGGTTAAATATAAAAGTATAGGCTTGTGTTGGATACTAAGGGTTGTAGACGTATTTCTTCATTTGCCGTCCGACTTTGGTCATATTCGTGCACATTTCTTGATCTCTGAAAAGATAACAAAATAATTATATCTGACCCTTCTTTTTGCATTTTCTGGGAGCCAGTCTGTGGCTCTCTTAGCCCAGCTATTCGGCAGCATTCATGGCCGGCCCAGTCCCACTTTCTGAGCTAAATCTATGGTACGTTCGAAAACGAGTAATAACCATTCCGAGTGATGCGAAAATCACCCTAGAGCGTTCGGTAACGACCCGAGGGTAACCGAGGGTAACCGAACTGTTACCTGAGGGGTTACTATCAACTCTTATACCGGGCAGTTTTGCTTTTTCAATACTAAAATGTTATGAGTTTGTATGAAAAAAGCAGAACTGCCCGGATTAGGTCCTGCTATAAGAGTTGATAGTAACCCACCTGACATCTGTCAAACAGTATTTTCGAACGGCTCGGGTATAGTGATTTTCACTCTGACAAGTGCGATTTCTCACCCTGGTTCAGCGTAGTTCCTGGTTCCATTAGTCTCGCGTAAAGACACCTTCCACACAGTGAGCTCATTTCCCGTCCGGTTTCGGCAAAATCGTCTTGTGTGAATCTCAATGCAATTATTTTGTACTGGCAACACTGCGGGGAATAGCCAATGAAACTAGCTTCCGGTTGATATCTCACACTTGATTGGTCTCGATATCCGTATATCGAAGGCGCGAGAATCGACCCGCAGGTTTGGGCTCCGTAGGTAAGGATGGGGAGAATGCACATGCACATTTAATATACACACCTAATGTCGCCCCAGCCGCCGTTTCCTTTCACCAGACGCTTGTTGTGTTTCGCGCCGCCATTGCTGACTGAAGCAGTCACCCTGGCAGGATACATGTACCTGACAAACAAACAGGGGGGTCATTCCGCTAGTTACAATTACAATACTCAATAGTTTATTTGCATTCCATAATGGTACATTTGGTCTTAATAATTATATTAAATTGTCTCACATTATGGACCCTTACGGGCACAACAACACAGGGAGGGAGAAGGCAGCTAATTTATTTTTGTAGGCTATCACTTAAATAATCTAATAAAGTATAGTAGCTTTTATTTATTAACATTAGTTTTAGTTTTTTAAAGAAAATGCTATCTTTTGTTTCATTTGTCAATGATTTCGGTAGTTTATTATAAACTTTTATTGCCATAATATATGGACTGGATGAGTGTAGTTTCAACTTTGAATGTGGTAAATGAAGTCTGTTCTGAGTCCAGTCACTTTCAGCTTAAATATCCTTGCATAAGTTCCAAGAGCTGATGCATGAACGTTAGGGACACCATTATAATTAAATTGTGAAAAGTCCCCATCGATCCCATAAGTGCAAAATGTTTTATTCAAGGTCAAAGTTAGAAAAAGGTTTTTTTTTGCACACTGGGATCGATGGGGACTTTTCACAATTTATAATGATGTCCCTAACGTTTATGCAAAATTTTCAGCTTCCAGGGAATTTTTGCAAGGGTACCCCAATTTTTAAGCCTAATTTGACCGGACTATTTGGCGGTAACATGCTTCTAGGTGGCCCCAATCTTAAAATAAACAATGAAAAATGATGAAGACAGATCTGCCAACTTATCAGTGAAATTCCGAGTCACGCCAAAATCGATTAGAGCGTCTACGAAGCCGTTCCGATTTAGTTTTGGCGATACAAAACGATGGCACCGTAGACGCTGTAATCGATTATGGCGCTGACGGTGATGTCACGGAACGCGACCCTAGTATTGCCATATTTGGAGATTGCATCCGAGCATAGAATGGCACTTCAAAGGCGGTCGTAGTTCTGATTTCTGATTTCACAGATAATTTGGTAGGTCTGTAATTTCAATTTTCGCTAAGCAAAAAGGAACTTCGACCTACTTTTTGGCCGTCTGCAGCAGTTTCTGCACCTTACTGATGACAGTGGACGCGTTGCAGTCAGATTTCTTGTGGTGGATGCCGCTGTGAACAAAAAACACGTAAATAGAGTTAATAGAACAGAGGCACAATTTTGCTTGCTTTTAGCCAGTTATGCAATACTCCATGTCGTTGCATAGAACTGGCGCCCCCTGTAAACGTCACCCACGCGCCAAAAAATCGCTGGGAAATTTATAAAATGGCGGGCAATTAAAGCTTTGCGTGTCAATCGCCAATATGGAAGACGCGCGGTCCCTTGCACAGCATCACTTTGAACTTCTCCCGGTGCGGCCGGTTCTGTGACAGTCTCAAACTCACCACTCGCCAACATGGAAGACGCGCGGTCCCTTACACAGCATCACTTTGAACTTCTCCCGGTGGGGCCGGTTCTGTGACAGTCTCAAACTCACCACTCGCCAATATGTAAGACGCACGGTCCCTTGCACAGCATCACTTTGAACTTCTCCCGGTGCAGCCGGTTCTGTGACAGTCTCAAACTCACCACTCGCCAATATGGAAGACGCACGGTCCCTTGCACAGCATCACTTTGAACTTCTCCCGGTGGGGCCGGTTCTGTGACAGTCTCAAACTCACCACTCGCCAATATGGAAGACGCGCGGTCCCTTGCACAGCATCACTTTGAACTTCTCCCGGTGGGGCCGGTTCTGTGACAGTCTCAAACTCACCACTCGCCAATATGGAAGACGCGCGGTCCCTTGCACAGCATCACTTTGAACTTCTCCCGGTGCGGCCGGTTCTGTGACAGTCTCAAACTCACCACTCGCCAATATGGAAGACGCGCGGTCCCTTGCACAGCATCACTTTGAACTTCTCCCGGTGCGGCCGGTTCTGTGACAGTCTCAAACTCACCACTCGCCAATATGGAACACGCGCGGTCCCTTGCACAGCATCACTTTGAACTTCTCCCGGTGGGGCCGGTTCTGTGACAGTCTCAGCAGGGAGTAGTCCCAATTGTAGTCGTCGTACGCGCAGAATTGTTCCTGTAATATTCAAAATATACATTCACTTATAGATCAGTTATCAAAAGCTGGCGCGTTCAACACACTGACACGATGCGCTTGTGTAGTGTCTGTGAATAAGCGCGCGGCGGCGTGACGTGGCATTCAAACTTATGAGTATGAAGGAGACAGTTATTTTTTTGCTGTTACTGCTGCTTATAAATATGGAGTCATCTTTTTACATTCGTGTGACGTTTTAATCGAAGGTGTTATCATTATTTATTCAATAATATGAAATACCGTATTACCTGCAACTCCATAATGCTATTCCACACAGTCCTGTTGAACACCATCCCCATGTTGTGCATCGAGGAGTGCCACGGAGTAATCTCCACCTGAAAATAACAATACAACGATACTGATGTGTACTACGGATATATACATGTACAGGATGGAAATAAACACGACCAGTGAGTCAAGCAGGAATATTTACCAGATCGAAAAAGTATTCGAATACAGATGAGATAAACCTTAAGACACTTGCACATAAGAGCCACTGATATTTCAATTCGAATACTTTTTCGATGCGTAATTTTTCCTGCTACCTACACTGGAGGGAAAGTACTCTAAATGATGGAGATTTTTGAGTTAAATCCTTGATTAAAAGTGCCTTATACTGTCTTTCATGGTTTTCCTTTAATTTAATTAACTATGTTTGTTAGAGATTTGATCCTTATGATTGGCTATAATTAATTTTAATTCAATTAACAATAACCGCCGTACCCAGAGGCATTCAATGATTCATTAAGGATTACTGAGTAAAGGATTTTGTATGTCAATTCAAATTTGGAACTGACTTAATGGTTGATTAAATATATCTGAGTGCGGCGGTAAGTGTACAGATGACATAATGACATGTTTAAATTTTTTATTTTTCTTCATATTATTGAATTTGCTAAAGTTGACATTTATTTTGGAATTTTACATAATGTTATCACTGACATTTTATTTTATTAACTTGTAAGTTGTAATCTCATGTGTGTGTAAATTGGACTACATGTCCGGAAATAAATGATTTTATTTATTTATTATTGACCCTGTCGATTGACGCCATAAAAGCACAGGTGTTGGCAAGCGTATTTAAAAAAACCTTTGAATGCAGTTTTGTTTATTTTCAAAAATAAAGGAATGTTTCCTTTGAGTGAAATTTGCTATCTCCATTATTTAGAGTACTTTCCCTCCAGGTCGTGTTTAAAATTTTCACCTGCATATACAAATCGGAGACTAAGCAAAAATATATGAGGAGCCCAAAATGCATTTTATGTACAGTCGCGTCGCGTACAGGATGGCAATAGCTATGTACATGCATTACGTACTGTATAATTATATCTATAATAATCTCAGGTCCGGATATGCATCTAAGATTTGCACAAGACTAGCTACTCGTTAATTAAAGTATAGACACAAGTAAAATACAGGGTGTAAAAGCCGAAAGAGGGTTGTTAGGGACATCATTCTGAGCAACTTTCACTATGGGACCGACTTGATCAGAGCAACTTTATTTTTATTAACTTAGTACATTTCGGGCCTAGCGCTCAGCTGATCTGTATGGTGGAGTGAAAAATAAAATTGCTCTGATCAAGTTGGTCCTATAGTGAAAGTTGTTCAGAATGATGTCCCTAACAACCCTCTTTCGGCTTGTACACCCCTTTCTGTTACACCCTGTTTAACCCGTCTAAGGAAATGGAAACCTGCTGACAGGCAATAGCCTTCCTGTGCTTAACTAGGTAACTTAGCCGTGTTGTACTTAAATTGTGTACTACAGTGTACTATTCGTGATAAGAATGCAGTGAAATTTTAATTCAAATCTGTTAACACAAACTCACAGGACAGGACACAACCATCGCGTTCGAAAGTTTGCCTTCAACTGGTCACTGTGAACTTGGCAAACGAATTGATTGGTTACGGGGCGTGGCTAGGCCGCCGGACAGTGATGGCTTTACTGCATTCTTATCACGAATAGACTATACTGTATTTCGCGTCTGACAAAAGTCGGGTGCAAGTCACCGTACGCGACAGATAAATCATATGTATGTTCGTAAAATCTCGTTTTATCCGTCACATAGGGCACGCATAGGGCTTATCCAGGACATTTTGAAGCAGGCTATACAAAGCATGCAAATATTATATTACAAGTAGGATTTTGCGGGGCTACCATGAGGCAAGCCACTCACTTCGGTTGCATACATAAATGTCAAATTTCGCGACTCTATGACGTTTCTCCATACTTGCGAGCTTGCGAGCATTCTTCTTAGGGGAGGCAGTCGCTCACGTCCGAAGGAATTACTTGGAACCCACAGCCCTTCACGTCCTTCCCGGGTAGTGCTAACGAGCGACAAATCATCATCATCATAGTCATCAAATCATCTCAAGACATTATAATATCCAGGTTCTCAAATGAGAACCTGACCACTTGACACTGGCAAAATTAACCTCAAAAGAGGTTAGGACGCCATTAATAAAAAGAAGAAGAAGTTAAGTTAAGTTTTTTTGAGTATTTTGATCTGTGGCTTCTATTGTGTGTTGCCACAATAATTTCGCCAATGTCACGTGATGAGCCCTGCATAACTGGGGATCACGTGGTAAAGAAGAAGAAGAAGAGCATTCTTCTTCTTTTTATTAATGGCGTCCTAACCTCTTTTGAGGTTAATTTTGCCAGTGTCAAGTGGTCAGGTTCTCCAAAGAGTATATAAACTTACTACGTAGGTTCCCATTTGAGAACCTGGAAATTAATATCTTGAGATGATTTGACGGTGATGATGATGATTTGTCGCTCGTTAGCACTACCCAGGGAGGACGTGAAGGGCTGTGGGTTCCAAGTAGCATTGATTTTGACATTAAATTGTGTCAAAACGCGCGACTGAGGTGAGTGGCGTGCCTCATGGTGCTGGACCAGTTCAAGGTAGTTTAAATTATATTGGCGTGCAAGAAAATATGCCTCCCTATTTGAACTTTAGCACATACTACATGCAGGGGCCTAACTTCAGTGGTCTAAAAACCAATATTTTTAATCGTTATAAAGTAACTTTGAACTAAAAATACATTCTTACTCAAAATCGATGTGTATGTTTTATGTTTATAGTACATACTTAATTCATTAAGGCTGGATTTCACCAACAAAAAGTTATACGAGAATAACTATCCCGGGGATAACTTGTATGATAATGACAGTTCAAAATAAGGTGATCTGATCTAGGTGTCACTGGTGTCTATGAAAAAGTAGAAGATACTCTCGAGTAAAAGTTACTCTTCCGTTGGTAAAATCCAGGCATAAAAGAACAAACAGAGTTAAAAACTAGGCATAGCATAAATGTCATATTTACAAGAAAAGAGCATTCTCAGTAAACAAGATAAATAATTCTACAATTTAATGTGCAATAGCTATTTATAAGTATTATATTTTTAACAAGCCAAAATAAGCAAACCATATAAAATCCATAGTAAAATCTTAAATGTATTAAAAAAAAACTTGCTAGACTATTTTATCTACCCGAAACTGTAGTTAAAAACTACTAATATCCAGACTACCTATATCCCAAAAAAAAACAAGTCTTAAATGAAAAAAACTTAAGTCACAGGATGTCGCTATAACTATTAATTTGGGTAGGGGGAGGTTCTTGCCCTTCTTTGCTCCATCCCTAAGCCCACAACTTCCGAACGGGCGGTAGTATACAAAAATATTAATATTATATTGACGTTGACTAAGTACTATCTATGATTTAAAACATTTCATTTTACCAACACCACATGCTCCCATTACCAGATTTGCCGCTTTGTAAATTTTAACTTAATTTACATTTGAAAGATAATTAAATTATCAAGTGTTACTTGGGTTGATAAATTTATTGTGAGCAAGCAAAAAAGGACATATTTTTTTTCTAATTGCACTTAGGCACTTAGGTGTTATAAAAAAAAATTGACAAAAACTTGCAGTTAAGACAATGTATGGTTTGTTTCAAGAAGTCCCTTGTACCATATGCGAAAGATTTATCCATACATACATACTACAAAAATAATGTACTGACAATCTCCCAAAAATCTTAACATTAAACATGCTATATTTCTATATATAAAAAAACAATCTACTGCCAAACCTAAGAGATATTCATATTCACATTAAGTTGAACAGAGATGGTACACATTATTTTAGACTATAAATTTAATCGTTGCTGAACAGCAACGCATCATTTGAAAACGGCTAGACCGATCTAGCCAATTATTTTTTAATCCAGCTCATTCCAACTCCGTGTCAATGTGAATAGGCTCTTACTATTTTTACAGAGCTGCTAAACCTTTTCAAGCCATAAAAATTTCAGTGCATTCATATTATTCTTATGTAAAAATATACAAATTTATAATTTCCTGTGCTGACTGCGATAAAGGTTTGTAATTACAGTTGTTCTATGCGCTGGGAGAGTATATTTTAATTGTAAAATATTTTTGTTACTCTTAATTTGGCAACTTGGCAGACAATTGATGTGTTAATTAAACATTATGTATATTAAACAATACAAGGAGTATAACTAAACGTAGGTACAATGTCTCTGTCACCACGTTAATTATAAATCTTTCGATAATAGGCTTGTGGCCTGTCAAGTCAAAATAGATACTTTTTATAAACTTTCAAAACGGACCTTTTGTTCCTGAGTTCTATGAAATAACAACAGAATGACGTCAAATAATAGTGCCATCAAGTGGTCATTTTTTGCACAAAATTGACTTTATAAAATATATCTGCTGGAAATATACAATTCTGAGAATGTCAAGCCATTTTGTACATAATGCTTCAACTTAAGACTTGTTCCTAGATTTATTGGATTACCTTGGCCACAAGCCTATTATAATCTTACTGTATATTTTTCGGTAGTTTGCAATGTTTTTTTTAAACTACAAATACACGCTCCCAGCACACCTGTAACCTCAATCCAATACACATTTCCTTTTTCTTCTGTGTCCCAATTCAATTCAGGGTACTTACACCTATAAGTTCGCCATTTGCGTGTCCCTATAATGGTTGGGGTCGATCTTAGCCCGAATCGCGTACGTAAATCGAATATCAATAGCAAAGCAAGGGCGTATAACCCCGTATTTTAATTTTTAAGTCTTAATAAGTGCAGTTAAGACAAACCACTTATGGTTTCAAAGCATGCACGAACCACAAAATATTGTAGGCACGTTTTAAGAAAATATACAGGTTGGCATTTAATTGGCTGATCATATTTTGAGGCATGATAGTACCCATCATTATGAACAACTTTCCCCATGAAACATATTTTTTATATTCTTTATTGCACAGTAACTTAATATTAAAACTTAAATAACATATAGCGCGCAAAGGCGAGCTTATCTCTTAAGAGAGATTTCTACCAGCAAACCTAGGCAGGACAGGAAAGATGGTGCTGAGAGGATAGTCCTAGTGCACAAAGATAAGAATAAACTGGATAAAACTACACTTGCTATTAAAATAAAATAAATAAATAATAAGTATCTACAACCTAAAACATAGATAATACAATAAATAAAGTAATACATAGTATAAATAAGAATTACTTAGCGTGCATACATAAACATACATATGTACATAAATACTATAATAATAATACCTACCTATTATGAAAGAGAAAGGAAACGATTTTTTACTCTACATATAGTAGCAAATGAAAAAAAAATTTCGTCCCCCAGTACATTGCCCCGATCAGCTGATTTCAAGTTCCTATGGGAGACCCAAAAATTTTTTCGTTTGCTACCCTATGTTCCGTGGGGAAAGTTGTTCATAATGATGGGTACTATCATTCCCTAAAATATGGTCAGCTAATTAAATGTCACCCTGTATAAATATTTGAATTGTCGGCGGCGCCTCTTTTGTTTGGAGACTGACAGCAAAAAAAGGCAATTTGCGCCCTTGGGAGCAATTGATATATCACTGATATTCGAATACCATTACGAGACCTTAGGACCCGGAGTGATCTTGCGTGTCCCCGTAAAGGTTGGGATACACCTGCAAGTACCCTTTGCGTGTCCCCGTAAAGGTTGGGATACACCTGCAAGTACCCTTTGCGTGTCCCCGTAAAGGTTGGGATACACCTGCAAGTACCCTTTGCGTGTCCCCGTAAAGGTTGGGATACGCCAGCATGCCTAGCACAAGGCACGCCACTCACGTATGTAGCGCATTTTAGCACATTTAAATGTCAAATTTCGCGACGAAATTACGTTCCTCGGTACTTGCGAGCATTAATTTTGAAATTTAATTGTGTTAAAATGCGCGACATACGCGAGTGGCGGGCCTTATGCTACGAGTTGCTGGAAGTACCTTTTGCGTGTCCCCATAAAGGTTGGGGTACACCTGGAAGTTCCAGCTCTGGCTCTGCATGCGCCTGCGTCGCTCTTCGTTCGCCGCGCGCACTTGCTGCAGGTAGTTCAGGGTCAGCTGCTTCTTGCGCTGTCCGTACACGGGGTTAATGGTGATAATTGTGTTTCTTGGTGACCTTACATGCGTATAAAATTTACACGGTTTTTGGTTTTACTATCCGTACTTGTGTTAAATAAGTGGTGATAATTATGTTTCTGCTGTCGGTACATTGGTGAAATGATGATAATTGTGTTATTTGCTGACCTTGTCAAATATAATGGTCACTATGTGTAGTGATCATTGTGTTTTGCTATCCGTACTTTGTGATAAAAAATGGTACGTAATTAATTTAGTTTTTGCTGATGATACATCTGTTAAATGGTGATAATTATAATTTATATAATTGATATTCCGTCAGTAACACGTTAAATGGTGACAATAGTGATTTTGATAAACATGCTTTTGATGAATTACAGAGTAATGTCATTTTGCTATCGGTACAGGAATTTAAAAACAATAAAAATTACATTCATTCGTCATCAAGATCGATAAAAAAAACGTCTCCCTCTGTCAACGCACGTGTTAGTAATGCTCACTTTCGTCATCCCGTTAACGCAGGGTTAATTAAATAAATCTGTAATTATTACATGTAGGGTCCGATACAAACAATCCAGCTCTAGTCATAGATTCATCTGACATTTTACATGTAAATGTAGTCCATTAATGTCCCCACCGAGGGGCACGGACCTTCACCCGAGTAAGCTGAGCCAAACTCCACCACGCTGGCTCAGTGCGGGTTGATGGATGGCTGTCGGTCTGGTGTCCAACACGAAATTATCAAGCTACCCTATTAGGACCACTGACACAGCTTAACGATATGGTAAGATTTTTTTAACATGGTAATAGCGGTCATTGACCCGCTTCGAAAATGTATGCGATTTCACGAAAGAAATATTATTATTATTATTATGTGTTTGTTTCTTTTTTCTCTCCGAGGAGGTTACGATAACGCCACGGGCCTAAGCCAATTAAGTCAAAGATGTGTTTCCCATGAATTTGCAGACGATCCTGCAAGTGTTTAAAATAACGGCCTTTTGCACTAGTGTAAATGTGGATGGGTGTAAGTGTATTGTTTTAAAGTATGAGTGTAATGATTTATGGATGACGCCGGTTGTAGATATAATTTATTATTATTATTTTTATATTTTTTTACGTTTGCCGCCGCGGCGTCAGTGGCGGCTAACGTCAAATCGCATACATTTTCGCTCGCGGGGCAATGACCGCTATTGCCATGTTAAAAAAATCCCACTATACTACCACCGAGAAGCGACAGTAGTCAGGCAGGACCTACAGCTTTAACATGCGAAACCCGAAACAAAACGCACGCAATCTCGTTTCGACGATATGATTATTGGGCCACGGATTAATTATGACATTCATAACAAATATAGACATTTACACACAGGCACATACATCGCTTCTGGCCCCACACAAGGATACCCTGTGCCGTGGGAACCAGAAACAGCGACATCACAAACGTGTAAACAACCAAGACCTGGCGATTATTTAAAACAATGAACATGTTAAACTTACCAAGTTATTTAACTAAATCTATGTTAACGGAATGACGCAAGGAGGCCAAATAATGCGTTTTTTTTCCTAAACGGCTTTCAACAGAATAATTGAAACAAAAAGTAAACTTTAGAAAAAACCGACTTCCACAAACCCTATTTGATTAGATTGAGTTTAATACAAACTGTAACCCCTTATCCCCCCCCCCCCTTGGGGAGTTAATTTTGTCAAATCCCATATCAGTGCTACCCCGCTACTAAGGAACCCCTGTACAAAGTTTCATGGCTCTAGGTCCAACGGTTTAGGCAATGCGTTGCCTGCCCGTCAGCCACGCATTGTATTTGTACCTAGTATTGAGCAGTTCTGGTGGCCAAATGTGGTCTTAATCGTCAGTTCCGCATCACAATATTATGCTTACCATGTGCATTTGCACGAGTTATTATGAAAAACACAAAAATCACTATAGGTCTGCCTATAATATTTGAAGAGTTCCCTCGATTTCTCCAGGATCCCAACATCAGATCCTGACCTGGTGTCAATGGGACCAATGGGAAGGTAAACCCTTTCAAACAAAAAAATAATTTTCCAAATCGGTCCATTCGTTTAGGCGCTATCGGGGCACATAAATAAAAAAAGAACATCCGGACGAATTGTAAACCTCCTCCTTTGGGAAGTCGGTTAATAAAGCAAAGAGTTTAAAGAATAGTGTGTGTACAAGCAAAGAAATATCGCAAAAAAAGAAAAATGTATTCAGTACATTAATTTTGCGACTCTTATAAGTGTGCATTATGTCAGACAACATTCAAAGCTTCGGCACACCGCGGGGCGGGGGGCGGGGTGTCAAATAGTCACACGCCAATTCGCTTGAGGACAGAAGAGTCCTTGACTTTGACAGTGGGTACCAAGACGTCAATTAATGTCTGCAAGGGGACGAGAACTTGATTTCCCCTAATTTTAATGTCAATTTTTAGGGTTCCGTACCCGAAGGGTGCCAAACGGGACCTTATTACTGAGACTTCGCTGTCCGTCCGTCTGTCTGTCTGTCACCAGGCTGTATCTCATGAACCGTGGTAGCCAGACAGTTGAAATTTTCACAGATGATGTATTTCTGTTGCCGCTATAACAACAAATACTAAAAATCAAAAGAAATTAATATTAAGGGGGGCTCCCATACAACAAACGTGATTTTTTTGCTCATTTTTGCTCGATATTGATAATGGTAGCAGGTAGACGCTTAAAATGTTCACAATATATTGAGTATATTATTTACTTAAAAAATAAATAATTAAATTAAAATTAAATTAATATTTAGGGGGGCTCCCATACAAAATTATTATTTTTTTGCGGTTTTTTATAGATAATGGTACGGAACCCTTCGTGCGCGAGCCCGACTCGCACTTGGCCGGTTATTTTTCCTTTCCGGCCAGGAGAATGACAATCTCTCGACTGAAGGGGATCTTTTGTGTGAGTGACGTTTACAGGGACGCGCCACTTCTGCGCGACGAACCTGCCATCTAGACCTTTCTATCCTCATTGGTCATCAAACGTTATTTACTGTCATCGCGTGCCGAAAGACCGTTGGAAAAATAATAATCGGTTAAGTGCGGGTCGGTATCGCACACGAAGGGTACCGTACCATCGAAAAACAAATCAAAAGCACTCAAAACAATAAAAAAAATAAAACCGGCCAAGTGCGAGTCAGACTCGCGCACGAAGGGTTCCATACCATTATCTATATAATTGAAACAAAAAGTAAACTTTAGAAAAAACCGACTTCCACAAACCCTATTTGATTAGATTGAGTTTAATACAAACTGTAACCCCTTATCCCCCCCCCCCTCCCCAGGGAATTAATTTTGTCAAATCCCATATCAGTGCTACCCCACGCTACTAAGGAACCCCTGTACAAAGTTTCATGGCTCTAGGTCCATCGGTTTAGGCTATGCGTTGCCTGCCCGTCAGCCACGCATTGTATTTGTACCTAGTATTGAGCAGATCTGGTGGCCATATGTGGTCTTCATCAGCAGTTCCGCATCACAATATTATGCTTACCATGTGCATTTGCACGAGTTATTATGAAAAACACAAAAATCACTATAGGTCTAATCGGTCTAATTTTCCAAATCGGTCCATCCGTTTAGGCGCTATCGAGGCACATACATAAAAAAAAAAAAAAAAAAAAAAAAAAAAAAAAAAAAAAAAAAAAAAAAAAAAAAAACAAACATCCGGACGAATTGTAAACCTCCTCCTTTGGGAAGTCGGTTAAAAAAAACCGCAAAAAAACACGTTAATTGTATGGGAGCCCCCTTTATATTAAATTTATTTTGTTTTTAGTATTTGTTGTTATAGCGGGAACAGAAATACGTCATCTGTGAAAATATCAACTGTCTAGCTACCACGGTTCATGAGATACGGCCTGGTGACAGACAGACGGACGGACGGACGGATATCTTGAGATTTTAAGGTACTTTCCCTCCAGGGCCCATTCGTTTGTTCCACCCTGTATATGTGTGATCTGTAACTGTATTTTTCATGAAATACCCAAAAAGTTTTGTTCAAATTATCATCTTATGTCAGAATAACTTTGTAGCTAGTTGAAAAATAACATTTGAATTGATTCAAAGCTTGCCGCGCTTTTAGGGCCTTTAGTACCTACTAAACGCCGCCGTAAGCAGCACTGTCTACAACCTACTCCTACTGGAAAACGTGAGACACCCATCTACAATTTCCGTACAATGAGGTTCACTCACTCATTATGTCAATGTCATGCAGACTGCAAAACATCATTTCAACGCACCAAAGAGTATTTAATTAAAACATCACTGGCAGCCAAACTTGAAGTGGCCAAAAGGAAAAAAATAATTTCTGAGCTCTGAGATTTGTATGAAAACAAAAGTAATTAAAAACTATTAATTTTATAATTATTTTCTAAAAGTTCTACAGACTAAATAGAGACGTCGTAATTCATCAATTAATATTTAAAGTCTTTGTAGAAGTCCGGGGACGACATTGCCATATCATTTAAATTTAGTTTCATTAAAAGAAGGCCTACCAAAACAAAATGGCCTTGGTATAAACTTTTCAAGCGTGTTGTGAAGACGTATCTTGTACCGAGACCACTTTCAATTTGTAATATCTCTCGTATTTCAGTATTTGTGGTTGGTGCGGCAACAGATATACACATTCTGTGAAAATTTCAGCTTTCTAGCTATTACGGTTCGTGCAGACGGACCCGGTGACAGACAGGACGGACGGACGGACAGACGGACAGCGAAGTCTCAGTAATAGGGTCCCGTTTGGCACCCTTCGGGTACGGTACCCTAAAAACCGCAGAAAAACACGTTAATTGTATGGGAGCCCCCTTTATATTAAATTTATTTTGTTTTTAGTATTTGTTGTTATAGCGGGAACAGAAATACGTCATCTGTGAAAATATCAACTGTCTAGCTACCACGGTTCATGAGATACGGCCTGGTGACAGACAGACGGACGGACGGACGGATATCTTGAGATTTTAAGGTACTTTCCCTCCAGGGCCCATTCGTTTGTTCCACCCTGTATATGTGTGAACTGTAACTGTATTTTTCATGAAATACCCAAAAAGTTTTGTTCAAATTATCATCTTATTTCAGAATAACTTTGTAGCTAGTTGAAAAATAACATTTGAATTGATTCCCGTTTTTACCCTTTGGGTACGGAACCCTAAAAAGTACGTTTGACAACATTGACGAATCGCGCTACTCCCGAGCCACTGGTGTGCCAAAGCCATTATAGCTGGAATAAAGTGTCATGTTAGACAACATTTAGAGCGACAGTACAGATACAGTGCCATAGACATAAATGACCCGGTGACGGCGTCGACCTGTAACTGCTTCTTAGCCGTCCAGCTGGAAGACTTTAAAAACAAATTCATTCCGTCATCACCTTGTCCATTTATTATTTTGTCACAAATTCATTCTACCGTCACATTTATGAAAAGTAACGTATTAGCCCATTAATATCCCCACTAAGGTGCACAGGCCTTTACCCGAGATACGAGAACGATTCTTCTTTATTATATCGTCACGATGTCATATTCATGGTCACAAATTCATTCTACATCGTCACAAATTCATTAAAATCGTCACAAATTCATTCCATCGTCACAAATTCATTCCATCATCACAAATTTATTCATCATCACAAATTCATTCCATCGTCACAATCATTCTATCATCACAATCATTCTATCGTCACAAATTCATTCCATCATCACAAATTCATTTCATCATCACAAATTCATTCCATCGTCACAAATTCATTCCATCATCACAAATTCATTTCATCATCACAAATTCATTCCATCGTCACAAATTCATTCCATCATCACAAATTAATTCCATCGTCACAAACTCATTCTACCCTTACCTTGTCCCCACTGACGTGGTACTGGTACGTCTTGAGGTACGTCCCCAGGCAGAGTATCTCGCACTGCGGACAACTCTTGTCTGCTGTCGATCGGAGGAGGTTCAGCATGTAGAGGAAGTCTTCAGCCACGTAGTGATCTTCTTCTAGGAAAACTACCATTCCTGGAAGTGGACCAATGATTAGCTATGACAGATGTCAATCTTAGCCTGTTAGTGAGGGGATATTGCTCATAAAAATCGATTAATCAAAAGAATCGATACACCCATTAAACATTTGTGAATCGGAAAGTTATCTAACATTTTATTTTTGATTCTTCAGTTACCTTAAATATGGTTGAAAATGAAATAATAATATCTTTAAGTGCTAATAGCAGTGATGGCGATGACAACTCTTCTGTTAGTTCAACTGAATAAACAATTTAGATTCTTTCTGATTGTTTTGGTAACATCCAAGTGGAATCTATGAAGTTTTAGGTTAGCTGTCAAGTTGGCTGTTATATTGGATAGGGTATACAAGGACAAGTTTTGCATTTTTAAGGTTCCGTATCCGAAGGGTACCAAACGGGATCCTATTACTAAGGCTCCGCTGTCTGTGTGTCCGTCATCGGGTCCTACAGCACGAACCGTAATAGCTAGAGAGTTGAAATGTTTTACAGAATGTGTATTTCTATTGCCTCAACAACAACAAATACTGATATACGAAAAAATTGTTTAGAATTAAATAGTAGGTATTATAACGCCTGACATTTTTTAATAGCAAGAGACGACTGAGGACGAGATTGAAGGTATTGCCGTTTTAGGCACAAACGACGATGGTGCGGAAGCCTTCGTGCACAGAAGAGATAATAGTACTCCGTACAGAACGGCCACTCCCTTCCCCGCGCTGATTCAGATACCGCACCCCATCACTCCACCCCTGGCGTCAAAAGATTGGTTAAAGGATCAATAGACAGGGCTGAACGCCGGACGAGTGACGACGCGTATACTTTAATATCGCTGCATTTGCCGCGCCACCAGCCCTGGCAAAGTTTACGCACACATTTGCACGTATACAAACATCATTTGGTTATGTAGTAGTAATAGGTGATTCTGTATCTTCTGTAAGGGGGCTGAAGTGCCTGCACGTGGCCCACATGTGCGGGCCCTTTAATAGGTGATTATTTTACGAGCGTTCTATGGAGTGTCCGAGGTGTGCTTCGTGTGCGAGTCCGACTCGCACTTGACCATTATTTTACTAACCCCCGCCCGACGAAGGAAAAGGGTTGTTATAAGTTTAACGTGTAAGTCACTCTGTCTGTCTGACTGAACGGGTGAACCGATTTGAATGTTGTTTTTTTATTCGAAAGTAGATTTCTTGGAGCTGATTCTTATGGTACCATCGAGCTGGTCTGATGATGGAGTTCGAAGGTGGGAGCGGGAACCCTATGATGCTTACTAGTAAACTCATCGAGTTTGGTCACATTAGACTCGTAGTGTCAAGACCTTTGAGAATATAGACATCCCAACAAAACATGCATATGCATATACAAAAACGCCAGTCTCGCAGCCTGCGCAGTTTATTCTACCGTAAAAAGTTGTGAGATCTAATTTTAAACCAAGTCGGTTAATTTAACCAGTATCTGTGTATGGTAGAATCTTTCCAACAACTTTATTATCGTATACTGTTAAGTACCTACCTAATTAGTTAACTAATAACATTTATAGTGATCGGATCAATATAAGACATCTTTATTTCTTCAATAATAATTAGAATGACTTGGCAATCAATCGCACGTAGAAAAGTTGTCGACTATAGGACCGTGTGTGCAACGTAATGTACCTATTGCTCTCGCTCCGAAATAATTCGTTGTTTTCTTATTAGTTAAGTTTATCTTTATTTAGAGATATGTTGTGTTGAGTAATAATATTCATTTGTGCTCTGGGTGCTATAGAGTGGTCAGTTGAGCGCGATTGCCAAGTTATTCTAATTATTATTGAAGAAATAAAGATGTCTTATATTGATCCGATCACTATAAATGTTATTAGTTAACTAATTAGGTAGGTACTTAACAGTATACGATAATAAAGTTGTTGGAAAGATTCTACCATACACAGATACTGGTTAAATTAACCGACTTGGTTTAAAATTAGATCTCACAACTTTTTACGGTAGAATAAACTGCGCAGGCTGCGAGACTGGCGTTTTTGTATATGCATATGCATGTTTTGTTGGGATCTCATTTCTTTTTGTAAGTAACTTTCCTTTTTTTCTTTTCGGGTACTATTTCTTGTGCGTTAGCTAGCGACTTTCTCAAAGCCCACTCCCTATCTCTATGGGCTCTTCTCTGTGGCTTTGATGTTACGATTTGTGACAAGTCTGGGCGGTGAATTATATAAATATAAATCATACCTCAAACCAAACCATACCGCGATTCAGGAAATGCACACCTACACTCAGAGAAAAATCGGCTGACAAAGCGACAATAAATGCTTTGTTAGAAATTTATTGTTACCACACGTAAGTGCATCGTCGCTGCAGCTATAGGCCCATAGTGCCTGTGACATCTTTTTTATTGTTGAAATTGTTTTTTTATTTCAGCTAAAGACACGTAGATACGGTAACTATGTTAAAAATATTTAAACGGGATAACTACGGCACGTTGCCAACTTATCACCTATTATGAAGTGATGTTGTAGCAAAGTTTAATCTATCAAATAGGCGTTGTTACTATGGCTAGTTGTGTTATTGATACGGCTAAGTGTGTTTTTGATGCGGCAGTAGCTCAAAGTACTTGTTCGTCGCAAGCGCAAACCTTTTCTCTGACTCTGCCAGTTTCAACGTGAATTTCGTGCAAAGAACACCTGTGTTTGTGCTCGTGCCGTCGTCGTGCGTGAAGAAATATGGATTTGCAGAAAATTTAAGCACCAAGCAGTCATCAGCTAATTTGTATGGAGAAGTGGAAAATAAAGATGCTCCGATCAAATCGGTTTCACAGTAAAAGTTGTCAGGATAATGTCTCCTACTCCCCAAAAAGTGTTTTCACTTGATACACCAAACACTCGGTATTAAATATTTTGTTCTTTGTTGTAATCCTAGTGTGACTCGAGTAGAGATTAATATACCATACTTTTGATAGAAATGTCTTCGTTTTTTCTTTTAGGATTCTCAAATACCGCTATCCTCTTTATCATATCTTGTGCTACCCGAGTAATGTAACATTGTAGGTTTTGATCCCTTCACTTTGTAAATGGTACACTGAAAAAATTATATATTCCCCGAAGCTTCTGTGCCTTTATTATTAGAGGTATGCGTACTTTGACCGGAGAGTTCTCTATGTATGCACCATACGCATGTATGGTGTTTGGTGTACAAAATAAGCATATTTCAGGGTACGCATGCTCCTGGAATAATAGGCAGTAGCTTCGTGGAGTATATAATTTTTGTTCATGGTGTACCATTAACAAAGTGCAGGTATCCAGATCAACAATGTTACTTTGCTAGAGTAGCAAAATACTTTGTCATCGGAACAAAGCAGATTTGATACTGTAGCTAAGGGAAATTAGACGTAGGGACAATATACTTTGATATGATAGTTAAAGAAATTTGTCATGGAAACAAAAGGACATGAAATCCTATTGTGACATGAACAATTTTAGCATTGTAATTTCAACAGTTGTTTTATTGCTGTTACATCAATGTTGGTAAATTTGTTGCATTAGCAATTGAAGAGTAACAATAAAAACGTTGTCTTCATTACTATGCACCTTTGACGACTGTCCAGCATCAAAGCTTTTTTGTAGCAATGGCAATATTTTTTTGAGAGTGTAGCGACATCTAATGGGGAATAGCGATATTAGACAATATTGTAACCGCTTTATTAGGGTTCCGTACCCGAAGGGTGCCAAACGGGACCCTATTACTGAGACTTCGCTGTCCGTCTGTCCGTCCGTCCGTCCGTCTGTCACCAGGCTGTATCTCATGAACCGTGGTAGCTAGACAGTTGAAATTTTCACAGATGATGTATTTCTGTTGCCGCTATAACAACAAATACTAAAAATCAAAAGAAATTTAATATTAAGGGGGGCTCCCATACAACAAACGTGATTTTTTTGCTCATTTTTGCTCGATATTGATAATGGTAGCAGGTAGACGCTTAAAGTGTTCACAATATATTGAGTATATTATTTATTTAAAAAATAAATAATTAAATTAAAATTAAATTAATATTTAGGGGGCTCCCATACATTTTTTTTGCGGTTTTTTATAGATAATGGCACGGAACCCTTCGTGCGCGAGTCCGACTCGCACTTGGCCGGTTATTTAAATCATAGCTGGAACCAAACCATACCGCGATTCAAGATACACATAGCGACTAGCGACATCTAATGGGGAATAGCGATGAATCGAAGTAGTCGTGTACTGAGCTTATTGATAATTAATATATTATGAAATTGGGGCTAAAATTGCGCAATGTTTGAGTTTTCCTTGGCTTTGCAGGCTAAACTCTAACCATGCTCAAAATTTTAAGCTTGTGGGTTCGCTAGAAGTAACCTTTAGAGTTTTCATGATCGTGAATCAGTGAGTCAGTGAGTGTCAAAATTGAGGAACTTTGAATTGCTGTACCTTCAACTCTACTGGTTCAAATTTATTGAAATTTTGAGAATATGTCTTATGACATGGTGCCTTTTAGCCGCCGGGAATTCAGGTTTCTATCTTTATCCACAACGGAGTAACAGGTAGGTCAAATATGCTCTGAATGGCTTCCTGTAAAGGATGTTACTGCTGCGCCCGTATGTTTTGCTTTTTGCTCGACTTGGCTTGGGGGCGCTGCCGCGCCCCCAGATAGACATACGTTTATTCACTGAACAGAGCATAGATACATCAACAAGATAATTTAGAGGTAGGAAATAGACATTACATTATAGATGAAAACATATTTACTAAACAAAAGAGAAAGATGATGTACGCATGCCTCGCCAGTGAAATGGCTCCAACTCAGCATAAGGCTACAACAGGGTTGCAGCGCTGATTTTCAGTCAAAACCATTTGATTTCCGGGCAGGCACCTCTCAACGATGTGATGTATAGGTAGATATATAAATATACAATATAAATATGAAGTACGTAATAATAATTATTATTAAGTGAGTACAGTAAGTGACATATTAGCTTGTACATATGGTGCGGCAGAGAATTTAGATAAAACTTTAAGAAACAAGAGGAAATTGGCTGTTTTATACTCGTAAAATGGTAAAGTCGCAAAAGCAGAACGAGATAGAACGAAACGTGGGAATAGCTCTATTCCCCTCCGCCATCATGAACACCAGCCACCGTCAACGACTCCATAATATAAAAGGAAAGAATATGGTACTATCGAGCTGATCTGATGATGGAGTGCGAAGATCGAAGGTGGGAGCTGGAACCCTGGGATGCTTACTAAAAAACCCATCTAGTTAAATGAAATCCCCTGAGGCCTCTTGTTAAAGACAACGGACAACGGCCCAAATTTTGATTACGGACTACGGGCCGACGCTCGCGACGTGCAGTGTTCAATAGCACAGTGTGGGCATAGTATAAATAAGAAATAGTAAGTTCACTAGGATAACTACCTACTCTTGCTCAAACGGCTAGGGTTGTCAATTCAATTCAATTCAATTAAAAAAAAAAAATGACCATAAAATCATACATATTACTTAGTCAACGTCAATATAATATTAATATTTTTGTATACTACCGCCCGTTCGGAAGTTGTGGGCTTAGGGATGGAGCAAAGAAGGGCAAGAAACCTCCCCCGTACCTCTTTTAAAATATCAGAGCCTCAAAAATACAATGTTATGTATTTCTACTTAAGTCTAAGGAAATACACCGAGGAGAGACGTACTGACTCAGTCCATCGCCCCTCTTTGGATTTCTGTGCGCTGAGATGGTAAAGACCATGCAGTTTTGTCATCTAAATATTCTTTTACACTGTAATAAGACTTCTTCAATAGGCCGTTTTTGACGCTTAGCGCCTCGGGTTGGACCGCGCCGGACGAATGACGTTGACTCGTCGCATGCATTGCTTGGATAGCCCTGTCTCGTAGCACGCGAAGGACGCGAGATTCGGCAATGTGTGCGTGTGGCGGCGCGTGCTCATACGGAATGCAATGTAGCTGTGTGTGTGCGGCTGTTCTCGCTGATTTGTTTGAAGTGAACCTGGCGTGGTGTGGGTGTTTGTTAACGTGACGGGCGTGTACCCGTTGTCAGTCGCGCTAACAAACACCCACACTAACCTATTGACAACGGCGCGTCGGCCCGTCGTCGTCCGACATGAAAATCGGACCGTTATCCGTGTCGTTATCAAGAGGCCTCATTCTCTCCAAATAGACGTTACTCCCACCTAGTGGTACTAACCGGAATGATCGGCCGTCGCCTGCAGCTGGTTGAAGATCCGGTTCACTTTCCACCACCAGTGGTGCTTCGTCTGAGTGTATTTAGCCTCCCTGTAGTGGCCGTGCGCGTCTGGGTACAGCGCGTTGTTGCATTTCAGCTTTATCGCTCTGTAAATACGGTTGAATTTTAATA
This sequence comes from Argyresthia albistria, assembly GCA_963457715.1. Taxonomy (NCBI): domain Eukaryota; kingdom Metazoa; phylum Arthropoda; class Insecta; order Lepidoptera; family Argyresthiidae; genus Argyresthia; species Argyresthia albistria. The sequence continues at coordinate 4,019,168 of OY735280.1, read as the reverse complement.
CCCATTTATTAGGTCGCCTTGTAACTAAGTAACATGTTATACACAAATCTAGGAAGGGAAAAGAGATCATTCATTTTGGGCCAAAAGTGAAAGTGCCGGTCAGAAAAAAAGTGTAAGATTTTGATAGAACACACAAATCCTAGTATTTTTTACTATGAGAGTTAACCTGTTCGCTCTATGGTTTTGTTTTTATAGGCTATTGAAATTCGATAAAAGCCCATAAAAAAAAATTAGCGCGGCCATCAACCAAACCATGTTTTTCTAGTGCAGAATAGTTACACTTTTTTTTTCTGGCCGGCACTTTCACTTTTGGCCCAAAAATGTATGGACCGTGAATGATCTCCTTTCGCCCACCTCTATTATTATGTGTGTGTGTGTAAATGTTATGCTACACTCACTGCTCAAACTTGGCATCCCTTGGACAGTCGTTCGGGTCTACTCCTGGAAACTCGTTGGGATGTGTCTGGATCGAGTACGGGTAGAATATTTGCATCACCTGAGCATAGAGATACGTTTGTCAGTACACAAGTTGAATATGTACCATATGTTCACGCAAAGCAGTGCGTGACGTCACATCGATGTGTGCGCGATCGTCAAAGCGAGGCGACGCCGCCATCTTTGACCAACATTGCTTCTCCTAACCTTCGAGCCGCGCGCGTTAAAATCTCTCTCAGGTTTCCACTCATCAGCACAGGGCCACCCACATAATCTATCAGCTCCGTAAGCTGGTTCCGCAAATTTATACCCAAAAAGTACACGCTAACCCAGAACATTTAGTGATCATATTTCCACCTAAGCGAGGGTCTGCCCGATCTCCTCTTCATCCGGCTGTGCGGCCAACGACGATTGCCAGCTGTGGAGCTCCGCCCAAGAAGTCACCAGGTACCTAATTGCATCACATATGTATGTATGTACTAATAAGTACATACATACATAAAAACTATACGTAATATAAAAAAATATATAATTCATAAATACATATTTAATAAACATAAGTATATTAAGGTAGAGAAAGATAGTGTTCTTTTAAGCGATTTTGAAAAATGTTGAGTGAAGGAAGTGAAGTGAATCCTTATTCTTTATGACATAAAATATAATTTCCTGCGTTCTCGAAAATGTTTTACGATCTCGAAAACGTTCGTAATCAAGGCTCAGTTCCCGCAACTCACACAGATCATCCGAGAAATTTGGCAATAGTGTGAAGCTCGAAGAATGTTTATACTTGCATCGTTTATAAAGTCCAGCGATAATACCATTGCTGACGCAGAGTGCCGGAGGACTCACCCAGATATAGGATAAGAACTAGACACTTGGGCCTTCCAGTCCCTAGCAGAAAAGTTTGGTGAACCTAACATGATGGCTCAGATGTCGTGCGTTTTAACGATCGACGATCACGCATTTGCGAATGAAACGATGAAATGTCGCACGACACTCACCTTAGTAAAGTCAATACTCCGCACCAGCTCATTAATCTCTTCATCATAGTAGTCGTGCGAGAACACCAGCAGAGTGCGGTCGATGTCGCGCGCTTGCGCAAGCGAGACGATGAGATGCCGTAAGTAGGTGAGGCGGGTGTGCACCTGAGACAGAGATACTTTTATTTAATTACATACGACGACATCTGTGGCGCAGCGGTTGTGCATCTGCCTACCATGCGAGAGGTCCCGGTTTCGAATCCCGGCTGGGGACAAAAAAATACTCAGGTCTTGGATGTTTGTGATGTCGCTGTTTCTGGTTCCCACGACACAGGGTATCCTAGTGTGGGGCCAGAAGCAATGTATGTGCCTGTATAAACATAACAATTTACATACGGGCACATACATTGCTTCTGGCCCCACACTAGGATACCCCTGTGTCGTGGGAACCAGAAACAGCGACTTAAAAAATATATACACCTTTCCAAACGAACTTTTGGCGCGCGGTGAATGGGGCAACTAGGTAACGCTTGATGATGATGACCTATGAATGAGTCACAGGGTGCTCACCCCATACAAATTAGAATTAGTAACCCTTTGTAAAAAAGAGATGGCGTGAGGAGTAAGATTTGTACTTTAAACGCCATGATTTCAGTTAACTTACTTGTAGGTGGCGCTAATCTTAGAATAAATCCTATATATCTTAGCGCCATCTCGTGGTATTTGTAATTTTTCGATGGTGCTGCACCTAGCGATAATGGCCTCGAACTAAAGAAGCTTCCGTAGCATCTCAGTTTACGCCGGTGTCATATTTTGTTATATTAGTATAATATTATAGTATCTGTGCCAATGAGGAGTGAAAGGTCTGTGTTGATGACAGTTTCGTTGCATTAAGTTACGTGGAGCTGGCGCCCCCTGTAAACGTCACTAATCAACCAAAAGATCGTTGGAAGAATGTGAATTTCCATGACTAAGGAGGTTTTTTCCCTTACACCCGTAGGGGGAGTATAGTATAGAGATGACACATCGTCAGAAAAAAAAGAAAAGAAAGAGATGACACAATACGATTCATTAATGTCTAAGCGAGAAACAATAACGATCACCAGTTATTGTTCTGAGCGATCACCTGTCCCTTACCCGCGTATGCGTTTTTATCGAGCCACAGAATTGTCAAATGCTTGTTTTGACCTTGTTTTGACAGATGTGTGGCAGAAAAATCTCTGATTTTGAACCTTATGCTTATGGAGAACCAACTCTATCTCCATCTCAAAGGTGTACGCATGCACTCCGTCTATTCCTTTCTCTGTCTACGCTTACACCCCAGCTGGGGATTCAATCAAACCCGGGACCACTTGCTTGTGAAGCGCAGCCTCGACCGAAACAGCACAGAGGTCGTCGACGTTGAAGTTCTAAGCAGTTTCATTTCAGAAGTCAAAAGAGGTTGTAATTTTTCAAACTGGCCTGGCTGTTTGGCTGGTAATCACAACCTCCTTGCCACCGAAAAGATAAACTGTAATGCCGTTGATTGTAAACAAACGGAGAAATATTTTGATAGTGTTTTAATTTTAATTTAGTAATTATTTCTTTACTTATTTAACTTAGTATTACATTTATTTGCAATGGAGCGTGTAGAAGAAGAAGAGGAGAACACGTCGGCGGTATGTTTATATTTCTATTTAATTAAGTTGCAATGTATTGTAAAGTATATTTAACCCCCGCATAAAAACAGTCTTCCAGATTTATCACCAGGTCTCATCATCAGGTGAAATCAAAAGGTCTCATCACAACGAATCTAATGAGCCCAAACTCGATAGGTTTACTAGTAAGCATCCCAGGGTTCCAGCTCCCACCTTCGATCTCCGCACTCCATCATCAGATCAGCTCGATAGTACCATATTCTCAAAGGTCTTGTCACTACGAGTCTAATGAGCCCAAATTCAACGGGCGGACTCCATCGTCAGAGCAGCTCGATGGTACCATAACAACCAGCTCCACAAAATCTACTTTCGAATTTAAAAAAAAAAAGATACGCGTGTAGCACCGTACACGTGTTAGAAGTAAAACTTCTGTAGCTAGATCATTAAGTGGTACCTATACTATACACCTATACCTACCTATACTAAAAGAGATTTAAATTTCCAATTTTGAGATCCAATCTCTGCTTCAAGTTACTTTTAAGTTTCAGACGTCCGATTATTTGAAATTATTTTATACTTGTACTTACTTTTAATACGTCATGTCATTTATTTCCCACCATTCCTTATCTACAATTTGTCGCGCTCGTGGTGATATACTTAACTCATTCAATAGTGTCACTAGGTACCTTTAGTTATTGTTCTGAGGTCACTACTATTTGCATCTCGCTCAGATTATATACCATCTGACGTCACGTCTTTAAGCCGTCTTGCTCAAATGTATGCATTGCTTTGCTTGTTTTAGAAATCCATATCGACCCGTGTGACATTGATGAAACTCTTTTCTTACAAACTGTATGGATCGCATCGCACAGCTGTCAAACATAAGTTCCGGTTCCAACAAAGAGGTTGAACGAAGTAGTTTTTGGTCACGTCACTGGTCTTGTTTATCCCAGCCAGCGGCGGCGGCGGCGGCGGCGCCATCTTGGCCATACCGGAAATCAAGAACTCGTGGAAGAATGCTTAAAATAATTTTTATTTGTTAACGTTTCATCAGGTTTTTCTCTCACTAATTAACATTCTTTATTGTACGAATGTATTATTATCTTATCTGATTAGTTAAAAACCGTATTGAAAATAGTTGCGGTTTTAAAAGTCTTCAGCCGACCCTGACGTCACCGATTCCAATTTCCGTTACATTTCTTAGCCACTCGTGATAGCACCCGGCTAGTATCAATTGAAAAGCAAATATATGAATAACCCACAGTTGAGAGGTTAAATAAATTTTACCCCCGTGCCCCAAGAAGTTTTACTTCAAAAAAAACATCCAAATCGGTTCACCCGTTTACGCTCCACGTGCTGAGAGACAGACAGACAGACAGACACACAGAGTGACTCACACGCACACGTTAAACTTATAACACCCCTTTTCTGCTTCGTCGGGCTGGGGTTAAAAATAGCTACAGGGTAGGTAAAAGACGCGTGAGCAGATTCTGCAGATTCTTCTGAAGTAGGAAATTGTGTCTCCGCGACATCAGGAATGGGCGGGAAATGGCGTAGTTCTGCTGGTGCACTGGGCGAAAGCAAATATATGAATAACCCACAGTTGAGAGGTTAAATAAATTTTACCCCCGTGCCCCAAGAAGTTTTACTTCAAAAAAAACATCCAAATCGGTTCACCCGTTTACGCTCCACGTGCTGAGAGACAGACAGACAGACAGACACACAGAGTGACTCACACGCACACGTTAAACTTATAACACCCCTTTTCTGCTTCGTCGGGCTGGGGTTAAAAATAGCTACAGGGTAGGTAAAAGACGCGTGAGCAGATTCTGCAGATTCTTCTGAAGTAGGAAATTGTGTCTCCGCGACATCAGGAATGGGCGGGAAATGGCGTAGTTCTGCTGGTGCACTGGGCGAAGCTTCGATTTCGCTTTTATGGCCTGTTCACATTGGTCAGGGACAGTGGACAGTGGCGATATATGAAAGCCAAGTTGACTCGCCACTCTCCGATCCGTTTACACCACTGTACCTGTCCACGGTCCACCAACTGTCCACTGTCCTTGACCAATATAGACTGGCCTTAATGGCCTGTATACATTGGTCAAGGACAGTGGACAGTGGACAGTAGCGATATATGAAAGCCAAGTTGACTCGCCACTGTCCGATCTGTTTACACCACTGTACTGTTCACTGTCCTCGGTCCTCTCACTGTCCACTGTCCTTGACCAATGTAGACAGGCCCTTACTCGCGAGTACTCGCGCGAGGAAGAGGACGAGTAGCAGCACGAGTAGCAGGACGAGGAGCTGAGTGTGGCCGCGCTATTACATATCTAGTGTCCGAGTAAAGGCTTGTACCCCTCGGTGGGGACATTAATGGCCCACATACCTATTACAATTATGACTAAAACGCATATGATTAAATCGCAAACAGACCAAAACGCAAAATAATCAAAAAGTACACATTTGGCCATTACCAAAACGCAAAATAACTAAACTGCAACACGACCAAATCGCAAAACTACCAAAACGCAAAATAAGCAAAAAGTATTATGACCACAACGTAAAATGTCCAGATCGCGAAACGACTAATCCACAAACGCATTGCAGAGACGCGAATCGTCCGCACCGCCGCCACCGCGCAAGCGCGCCAAGAAGCTTCGCATACCGCGGCGAGAGCCCTCTATAGTGATCTTGCCGCGCGAGATCGTCTACATCACTCCGGACAAGACTACGTGCGTCGAGTGCCCATGCTACCCGAAGGAGGACCCTTATGCTAAACCCAAGTAAGATATTGATAACTATAAATGGAGCCTAGGATGCTTGAACCCTGAAATTTCCCTAAAAGCAAGTACCCTGAAATTTCCTTAGGTACTTGTAATTTATGGTATCCCAGAGAGTTTCGTTCGATGTTCTTTAAAAAAACTCCGAAACATTTTAAGCTATGAATCATTGAATGGAAGTCTAACTGTAGACCTCCTGGCACAGGTATTTTATACTTAATAGGAGGTCTTTACCTTGTATTAGTTATAAGTAAAAAGTTTTTGAAATAAACAATTTTTAATTATTTATTTATTTTTTTAATTTTAACTGTCGTTAAAAGAAAACCGCAATAAAATCTCGTCCACAGCGGTTTGACTGCTATTCCTTGATAAGCAGCTAACTTTAGAACGCCTGAACCGATTTCGACAAAACATATCTAAGAACCATCACAGGACAGTCAAGTAACATTTGCAGAAAACCGCATCAGAAACTGTCCACCCGTTTGACCGCTAGTGACACGGATAGACTAGACATACAAACATGGGGGTCCCGCACGTAGGCGCGAAGCACGCTGGCGCGAAAAATATTAAGAGTGCTCGCTAGCGCGAATGGTCGCTAGCGCGAATGGTCGCTTGCGCGAAAGGTCGCTTGCGCGAAAGTTCGCTTGCGTGAAAGTACGTAGTCGCGAATAACTTTTACTCTTTAGTAACTAACACGTGCAGGGTGGTGGGGTCCAAGTATATCCATAATAACCAATTTTGTTGTATCAGCGTATTCGCTTAAACGTACTTCGCGACTGCGTACTTTCGCGCAGGCGACCTTTCGCGCAGGCGACCTTTCGCGCAAGCGACCTTTCGCGCAGGCGACCTTTCGCGCAAGCGACCTTTCGCGCGAGCGAACTTTCGCGCAGGCGACCTTTCGCGCAAGCGACCTTTCGCGCAAGCGACCATTCGCGCTAGCGAGCATTCTAAATATTTTTCGCGCCAGCGTGCTTCGCGCCTACCGGGACCCTAAACATGGATGTGGTCACCATCACTCTGATCGTCTGACCGTCTTTGTATCTCATGAACTGTAATAGTAGGGCCCGAATTCTACTGTTCACAAGCATACGACAAGCCTGGCACAAACTTCAATACGAGGTTATTTGGTATTCCACTAAAACCGGAATCCAATTCACAAGCGCCGGCGTGAAGCAAGCATACTTCGTATTCTACTGTTCAAAACGTACTTACGCTGGCGCCAATTTGACGCCAGCTTACTTCGTATAGGTAATGCCATCCACGACCACGCGTGACGTAGCTATTTGCATCTTTCTTTTTCATCGGGGCACTCTGCGGAAAAACAAAGATGCTAATAGCTACGTCACGCGTCATCGTGGATGGCGGTGCCTATATACTACTGTCCAAAACGTACTCACGCTGGCGCCAGTTTGACACTAGCGTAAATACGTTTTGGACAGTAGAATACGAAGCACGCTGGCTTCACGCCGGCGCTTGTGAATTGGATTCTGATTTTAGTAGAATACCAAATACCTCGTTTGTGCCAGGTTGCGCGTATTCTTGTGAACAGTTCCTTTCGGGCCCTGAAATTCTCATACTTTACAGTTGTCTGTATAATTTCTTTTGCGTTTTGGTAACAATCCGACACGCACTTGACGCTTGTTTTTTTCTCTCAGAAAACTGAACCTATGCCAGAAGTCCCCTCTGACACTATACGAGTTGGCTGCGGCGGTCGTGGACGCACTGTTCCTACCGAAGGCTTTTAAGTGGGAAACATGTGATGTGGTAAAATGGATTTGCGAAGACATCGGCCTACCGCAGTATCAGGTATTGTGGAGATTTGGTTAGTTTTTAGGGTTCCGTACCCGAAGGGTGCCAAACGGGACCCTACTATTACTGAGACTTCGCTGTCCGTCTGTCTGTCTGTCTGTCTGTCACCAGGCTGTATCTCATGAACCGTGGTAGCCAGACAGTTGAAATTTTCACAGATGGTGTATTTCTGTTGCCGCTATAACAACAAATACTAAAAATCAAAATAAATTTAATATTAAGGGGGGCTCCCATACAACAAAAGTGATTTTTTTTGCTCATTTTTGCTCGATATTGATAATGGTAGCAGGTAGACTCTTAAAATGTTCATTATATATTGAGTATATTATTTACTTAAAAAATCAATAATTAAATTAAAATTAAATTAATATTTAGGGGGGGTCCCATACATTTTTTTTTTGCGGTTTTTTATAGATAATGGTACGGAACCCTTCGTGCGAGAGTCCGACTCGCACTTGGCCGGTTATTATTGTTATTTTTATTGTAATTAAACATACGAAATACGTGCTCAATAATTATACAGCAGTAGGCCTAGACAAAGTTAATAACGCTACGAAAACGAAACGAAACGAAAACTCAAAATGTATGCGATTTGACATTTGGCGTGACCAGACGTCAAATCGCATACATATTCTTAGCGTTTCGTGCGAACGATAGTAGCGTTTTGCATCTTGTCTAGGGGGGCTGACCGGTCCCCGCAAACTGTCTAATAGTGGTTTAGCTCTTCAAGACCAAAAGAGGGGGTATACGTTTGTCTCATATAGTCTCATACCCCTGGTAACTAAACTCAATGAAAAGTTCATACATTCTTACATAACCCACCACTTCCCTCATTCTTTCCCAATCCTCTTCCTCACACACCCACACTTACACTACACATATCTCATTAGTCATTACCCATTTCATAAACTACTTTTTAGATGGTGTTTTATTAAATTTGTTACAAAACTCAACGACCAAATAATGGAAGAGCCCTGCCTCCTGAAATACAGGTGATAAACCTAGTTTAGGAGACTGGGATCGATACAACTATGTGCCTAACTTTTTACTCTGAATAAATTATGAATTATTATTATTATTATATCTTGTCTTTATATGTGTCTGTCGGTCTGTCAGTCTGTCTGTATGTCTGGCCGTGGCAGTCTAACGGCCAGGTATCCTTTTTGATGCGGTTTTCTTTAAGTGGTAGTAGACAGTTTATTTTTTATTTTTAACGGTTTATAATGTGTCAAGGTTTCATATTTGTTAACCGACTTCCCAAAGGAGGAGGTTTACAATTCGTCCGGATATTTGTTTTTTATTTATTTATTTTTTATTTTTTTTTATGTATGTGCCTCGATAGCGCCTAGACGGATGGACCGATTTGGAAAATTATTTTTTTGTTTGAAAGGGTTTACCTTCCCATTGGTCCCATTGACACCAAGTCAGGATCTCATGATGGGATCCTGGAGAAATCGAGGGAACTCTTCAAATATTATAGGCAGACATATAGTGATTTTTGTGTTTTTCATAATAACTCGTGCAAATGCACATGGTAAGCATAATATTGTGATGCGGAACTGCTGATGAATACCACATATGGCCACCAGATCTGCTCAATACCAGGTACAAATACAATGCGTGGCTGACGGGCAGGCAACGCATAGCCTAAACCGGTGGACCTAGAGCCATGAAACTTTGTACAGGGGTTCCTTAGTAGCGTGGTGTAGCACTGATATGAGATTTGACAAAATTAATTCCCCAAGGGGGGGGGATAAGGGGTTACAGTTTGTATTAAACTCAATCTAATCAAATAGGGTTTGTGGAAGTCGGTTTTTTCTAAAGTTTACTTTTTGTTTCAATTATTTTCAGTAGTTTTGATTAGGATTCCACATAGTTACTTAGAATAACCACTTCCCTATATTTCACAGGAGTGTATAATTGACAATAATATTGACGGTATGCGGCTACTCATGTTGGAAGATCCGTCGAAGCTGCCCATGATCAATATACACGACTTTGAGCATATTAAGGTGAGCAACAAGGCTTAACTGACTAAAGTTCGCCGACACATCTTATACAGGGTGTAACAGAAAGGGGTGTACAAGCCGAAAGAGGGTTGTTTTGTTAGGGACATCGTTCTGAACAACATTCACTATGGGACCGACTTGATCATAACAACTTTATTTTTATTAACTCAGTACATTTCGGGCCTAGTGCTCAGCTGATCTGTATGGTGAAGCCATCTCTTTGTTACGAAGGGTTCCTAATTATAATTTGTATGTGATGAGCACCCTGTGCGTAATCAACAAATCCCGTGCATGTCTCCCGCAGACGATAACGGCTGCAGTCCGTTCTCTATACGGTATGGACGTGGTCCGATTTGCGCGCAGCCACGGTCTGCCGCCGCGCAGACCGCACCCGCACGCCACGTGGTTCAAGTCACGAACCGGACCGACTTGGGGCATAAGGACTAATTGGACCAGGTGATGGGAGACAATTAGGCTAGGCGCATGCTGGAGACGCAGGCGGCGCAGCACAGACAGAAATTTGGCCTTTTATTTTGTGAATACTGTAGCTATAAGTTGGTACGTTTCCTTACCTATCGATGTCTTTTGGAAGTCTAATAATTGAAACAAAAAGTAAACTTTAGAAAAAACCGACTTCCACAAACCCTATTTGATTAGATTGAGTTTAATACAAACTGTACCCCTTTATCCCCCCCCCCCTTGGGGAATTAATTTTGTCAAATCCCATATCAGTGCTACCCCACGCTACTAAGGAACCCCTGTACAAAGTTTCATGGCTCTAGGTCCACCGGTTTAGGCTATGCGTTGCCTGCCCGTCAGCCACGCATTGTATTTGTACCTAGTATTGAGCAGATCTGGTGGCCATATGTGGTCTTCATCAGCAGTTCCGCATCACAATATTATGCTTACCATGTGCATTTGCACGAGTTATTATGAAAAACACAAAAATCACTATAGGTCTGCCTATAATATTTGAAGAGTTCCCTCGATTTCTCCAGGATCCCATAATCAGATCCTGACCTGGTTTCAATGGGACCAATGGGAAGGTAAACCCTTTCAAACAAAAAAAAATAATTTTCCAAATCGGTCCATCCGTTTAGGCGCTATCGGGGTGCAGACATAAAAAAAAAAAAAAAAAAAAATACGCGTGTAGCACCGTACACGTGTTAGAAGTAAAACTTCTAACACGTGCACTTCTAAAATACAAAGTGTCTCCCGAAGGGGCTCCCCGACTCCGGGGTGAGGTGCGGTATCCGAATCAGCGCGGGGAAGGGAGTGGCCGTTCTGTACGTAGTACAATTATCTCTTCTGTGATTTTACTTCAACATTATTGACTGGCATGAAGCATTAACTTTAAAATTACAAAAGCTTATTAAAATCAAAATCGTATAATTTCAACAGTTATAACAACAATTCAACTTTAAAATATGTATTACAAAAATTACATACAAACAAATAAGCGAAACAATAAGCCATTAAACTTATGGCTCTGTAAACTGTAGACCTCGCTTTGGCCGTTTACTACAGATAAACATTAAATAGGTAGGTATAACACGTACTTAGTAGCTAAACTGCTAATTTGTGACTTGAACTGCAGTATATAATAATAAAACCGGCCAAGTGCGAGTCAGACTCGCGCACGAAGGGTTCCGTACCATTATCTATATAATTGAAACAAAAAGTAAACTTTAGAAAAAACCGACTTCCACAAACCCTATTTGATTAGATTGAGTTTAATACAAACTGTAACCCCTTATCCCCCCCCCCCCCAGGGGAATTAATTTTGTCAAATCCCATATCAGTGCTACCCCACGCTACTAAGGAACCCCTGTACAAAGTTTCATGGCTCTAGGTCCATCGGTTTAGGCTATGCGTTGCCTGCCCGTCAGCCACGCATTGTATTTGTACCTAGTATTGAGCAGATCTGGTGGCCATATGTGGTCTTCATCAGCAGTTCCGCATCACAATATTATGCTTACCATGTGCATTTGCACGAGTTATTATGAAAAACACAAAAATCACTATAGGTCTAATCGGTCTAATTTTCCAAATCGGTCCATCCGTTTAGGCGCTATCGAGGCACATACATAAAAATAAAATTAAAAAAAAACAAACATCCGGACGAATTGTAAACCTCCTCCTTTGGGAAGTCGGTTAAAAAAACCGCAAAAAAACACGTTAATTGTATGGGAGCCCCCTTTATATTAAATTTATTTTGTTTTTAGTATTTGTTGTCATAGCGGGAACAGAAATACGTCATCTGTGAAAATATCAACTGTCTAGCTACCACGGTTCATGAGATACGGCCTGGTGACAGACAGACGGACGGACGGATAACTTGAGATTTTAAGGTAATTTCCCTCCAGGGCCCATTCGTTTTTCCACCCTGTATATGTGTGATCTGTAACTGTATTTTTCATGAAATACCCAAAAAGTTTTGTTCAAATTATCATCTATGTCAGAATAACTTTGTAGCTAGTTGAAAAATAACATTTGAATTGATTAAAAGCTTGCCGCGCTTTTAGGGCCTTTAGTACCTACTAAACGCCGCCGTAAGCAGCACTGTCTACAACCTACTCCTACTGGAAAACGTGAGACACCCATCTACAATTTCCGTACAATGAGGTTCACTCACTCATTATGTCAATGTCATGCAGACTGCAAAACATCATTTCAACGCACCAAAGAGTATTTAATTAAAACATCACTGGCAGCCAAACTTGAAGTGGCCAAAAGGAAAAAAATAATTTCTGAGCTCTGAGATTTGTATGAAAACAAAAGTAATTAAAAACTATTAATTTTATAATTATTTTCTAAAAGTTCTACAGACTAAATAGAGACGTCGTAATTCATCAATTAATATTTAAAGTCTTTGTAGAAGTCCGGGGACGACATTGCCATATCATTTAAATTTAGTTTCATTAAAAGAAGGCTTACCTACCAAAACAAAATGGCCTTGGTATAAACTTTTCAAGCGTGTTGTGAAGACGTATCTTGTACCGAGACCACTTTCATTTTGTAATATCTCTCGTATTTCAGTATTTGTAGTTGGTGCGGCAACAGATATACACATTCTGTGAAAATTTCAGCTTTCTAGCTATTACGGTTCGTGCAGGCGGACCCGGTGACAGACGGACGGACGGACGGACGGACGGACGGACGGACGGACGGACGGACGGACAGCGAAGTCTCAGTAATAGGGTCCCGTTTGGCACCCTTCGGGTACGGAACCCTAAAAAGTGGCTTTAGAACAGTTCTAGGTACCTACTTATTGTTTTCAAGAAGTCTTAATGCAGCCATCCATCACATCGGAATTTGCTTGAAAACTAAATATCACATTTGGATGATTCTAAGTGACTTTATGCGATTACTAGCTGCCCGTTGCGCGACTACGCAGCGCGTTTTAGGTACCTATCCATAGTTACCGGCCACAAAACGATTCGTTCATCATTTTAGAAATCCATATCGACCCGTATGTGACATTGATGAAACTCTTTTCTTACAAACTGTATGGATCGCATCGCACAGCTGTCAAACATAAGTTCCGGTTCCAACAAAGAGGTTGAACGAAGTAGTTTTTGGTCACGTCACTGGTTTTGTTTGCCCCAGCCAGCGGCGGCGGCGGCGGCGGCGCCATCTTGGCCATACCGGAAATCAAGAACTCGTGGAAGAATGCTTAAAATAATTTTTATTTGTTAACGTTTCATTAGGTTTTTCTCTCACTAATTAACATTCTTTATTGTATTATTATTATTATCTTATCTGATTAGTTAAAAACCGTATTGAAAATAGTTGCGGTTTTAAAAGTCTTCAGCCGACCCTGACGTCACCGATTCCAATTTCCGTTACATTTCTTAGCCACTCGTGATAGCACCCGGCTAGTAGCAAGTGAAAAGCAAATATATGAATAACCCACAGTTGAGAGGTTAAATAAATTTTACCCCCGTGCCCCAAGAAGTTTTACTTCAAAAAACATCCGGACGAATTGTAAACCTTTGGGAAGTCGGTTAAAAAATGTTAGGCTTTTATTCTTAGAATTATTTAGGCATCCGAATGAGATGCAATAAATGAAAACCATTATTTACTCCACGCGGGTAGCGGGGCGGGGGGCGCGAGAGCGGACACGCGCAAACCGCTTGCCGCTTGGCAGCCCACTAACGGCCGAAATTAATAACCTATCTTCTATCCATGATCTGCAGATTTGAGATTGCTAGTGTCAATTTTGACATTCATCCCATAGCGCAACTGTCAAATGTAACGCGTAATCTGCAGATCACGGATAGAGATCGGTTATTGGGATCGGCCGTAAATCTATTCCTTGCTGTCCGGGTGCGTCGGAGACCCCTATGTACTTGTAGCTTTGTAGGTAAGTTGCGGAGTGTCCCAGGCCTGCCCCAGGTCACTGCATCGATAGCACACTGAAGTACGTCACACGTCAATGCACACACACAGAAGCGGATGCGTTGTGAATGGAAAAAAGCCTCCACTGTCTGGACGTTCCTTTGTGTCGGCATAACGGCCACAGCCACAAACGCCGCCACGAGAAGCAGCCGGCCACAAGAGCTTCCTTTGTGGCCGCTTCTAGCTTCTCGTGGCAGCGTTTGTGGCTGTGGCCGGTGGCGCGTATCCGACCTATCGAGACGCAACGCAGGCAGCAACGGGTTTTGATCGCTGACTATGAGTTCCTTAGGATCTGACATCGCTAATATTTGCCGGTGACATGCGGGAGGAGGGCGTTCATAGACAGCAATCAAATCTGTTTCCTGCCTGCGTTGCGTGGCGGTTAATGTAGTTACATCCTTATACAATCACAGTGCAGAAGGTACTGTGTTCATTCCTTTTGACAGTTTGTCACTGCGTACATACAAGGTGTAAACGAATTAACGCAAAATGAGAAACTGCTTTGCTAAGGACATCATTCTGAGCAACTTTCACTATGAAACCGATTTGATCAGAGCAACTTTTCTTTTCACTTCTCCATACAAATCAGCTCAACGCAAATCAACTCAGGCCAATATGTAGAATGGAATAGAATAGAATATCCTTCGTTCGCAGCAGTTCCATTGCCCAGTTCCAGGTGGAACTACTGCAAATATTTTTTCGCAGTAGTTCCATGCATGCAAACCATTCCCAATTTTCGCAACAGCTCCATACATGCGAACAATAGGTAGGTAGGAACCCACCTATCCAATGATGGAACTACTGCGAATACTAAAATTCCTTCATTCGCTTTAGTTCCACTGCCTAGTTCCATTATGGAACAAAGCGTTTATTCCACCGTCACAATACACAACACATAAAACAACATAGAACATATACAAAAATAGAAAAACAAGGAAGTACTTCTTTGTACTGGGAAGTGAAAATAAAGTTGCTCTGATCAAATCGGTTTCATAATTAAAGTTGCTCAGAATGATGTCTCTAACAAAGTAGTTTCTTATTTTGCGTTAATTCATTTACACCGTGTATAATCAATATTTTTCATAAGTTAGACCGATACTAAAAAAAAAGAAAATTATTATGAAAAAAAACTTTTATTTTATTTCGGCAGATGCGACATTCTCCGCTGGATGAAGATATTAGTGCCAAAGCCACTACACCTGGATCACTGGGACTTAGTATGGTACGTCACTCCGCTAAAGCCGGAAGTCATTATTACTAAGCCTCCGCTGTCCGTCCGTCTGTCTGTCTGTCACCAGGCTGTATCTCATGAACAGTGGTAGCTAGACAGTTGAAATTTTCACAGATGTATTGTGTAATGTAATGATGTATTTCTGTTGCCGCTATAACAACAAATACTATAATTGAAACAAAAAGTAAACTTTAGAAAAAACCGACTTCCACAAACCCTATTTGATTAGATTGAGTTTAATACAAACTGTAACCCATTATCCCCCCCCCCCCCCCTTGGGGACTTTATTTTGTCAAATCCCATCTCAATGTTACCCCACGCTACTAAGGAACCCCTGTACAAAGTTTCATGGCTCTAGGTCCACCGGTTTAGGCTATGCGTTGCCTGCCCGTCAGCCACGCATTGTATTTGTGCCTAGTATTGAGCAGTTCTGGTGGCCATATGTGGTCTTCATCAGCAGTTCCGCATCACAATATTATGCTTACCATGTGCATTTGCACGAGTTATTATGAAAAACACAAAAATCACTATAGGTCTGCCTATAATATTTGAAGAGTTCCCTCGATTTCTCCAGGATCCCATCATCAGATCCTGACCTGGTGTCAATGGGACCAATGGGAAGGTAAACCCTTTCAAACAAAAAAATAATTTTCCAAATCGGTCCATCCGTCTAGGTGCTATCGAGGTACGGACATAAAAAAATATATCCGGACGAATTGTAAACCTCCTTTGGGAAGTCGGTTAAAAAAACAGATTAGAATGAATAATTAAGGGGGCTCCCATATAACAGACATGATTTTTTGTAGTTTTTATAGATAAATAGCACGGAATTTTTCGTGCGCGTGTCCGACTCGCACTTGGCCGTTGTTTTTTTTAGCAAGTAAATTTTAGATAACGAATGTAACTTCTGTAGTAATTCAGCTAGATTAATCCGAAAAAACATAACATAATATTTACATACAGGCACATACATTGCTTCTGGCCCCACACTAGGATACTCTGTGTCATGGGAACGTGTCTAAGACCTGGGAATATTTTTCCTTTGTCCCCAGCCGGGATTCAAACCTGGGACCTCTTCATTGTCATCCGTTTATTACTGTTTAAATTTCGAAAGATTAAGGTCCATTTGCAACAAAAACACTAATTACCATTAGCGTAATAATGCTATTTAGCAGCTGCTAAAATGTATGAAATATGTCAAACTTTAACACGATTAGCGCGTTAATCACAATTACAATTTTTGGTACAACCCTCATTGTCTAGGCGCCTGCCTAGAAGACATTGCGACGCGACGCGGCTGCACAATTGCTATGACAGAATCACAGGCGCATCAAAGTTAGACGTAACGCGCAGTATGCTGCCCGTTCTACCTTCATATTATTTTTGTACACATACTTTTTGGATTTCTTTTCGTTTCCACGTCTCCTGTCTCAATATTTGCAAAATTACTAAAATTAAAGTATGTTTACCGGATTTTGGGGTTCATTGGACCTCTGACGAAGCCCCATAGTGTCAGCAAAGACACTCATCGTAAAAATACCCTTTTATGACATAACTAGAGTTGCCAATCAATAGTTGGATATCGATAGTATATCGATAGTCAAAATCTATAGTAACTCAATAGTATCGCAGTCCGGGAATAGTATTAGTATTGTTTCGTTTCAAGTTTTTTTTTACATTTTTTTACATTTATTATTTATTACCTACTTGAAATGAACAATATGCGGAGTAATGCGGACAGAGAAACAAATCAACTCAACTAAGTACTTACTACAAAATTTCTTAGGTTAGGGTTTTTCTAGTCACTTCAGCCGCAAAGGGTTTGCGATAGTATCGATATCGATAGTAATTTGTAGACGTAACCCACAAACTTAATTCCGTTCCGCTCGCAGGTACGTAAAACCGGACTTCCCGAAGGCCATGTTCGCCCGTGTGCCCCCGGTCCCGCACGGAGAACATATCCCGCACTACAAACCCGTCCGCGGTGTGTGCGACGAGATCTTGGTGAGCTTGAATCTATCGCTGCGCTCCGGATTATGTTAAGCTGCGTTGAAATATGATATTTTGTCTTTTCCGTACCTCCGTTTCGTATCAGCGTACGCTACTGTCTGGAGGTGATCGCTAAATTAGCGCGATGGGAGCATCCAGAGATTTTGAATCGTGACGCGCTGATATGAAACTGAGGTACGGAACGGCCAAAAGTACATATCTGACCCTCAGGGTGTTCGCTCATCCCGTACAAATTAGAACTAGTAACCCTTCGTAAACAAGAGATGGCGTGAGGAGTAAGATTTGTACTTTAAACGCCATGGTTTCAGTTAACATACTTCTAGGTGGCGCTAATCTCAGAATAAATCCTGTATATCTTAGCGCCATCTCGTGGTATTTGAAAGTTTTCGATGGTGCTGCACCAAGCGATAATGGCGTCGAACTAAAGAAGCTTCCGTAGTAACTCTGATTGCTATGTGCACTTTATGAAAATTCACACTGTATAGGATTTATTCCCAGATTAGCGCTAGAAATATGTTTACTGAAACCATGGTAAACGTTAAAAGTACAAATATTACTCCTAACGCCATCTCTTTATTACGAAAGGTCACTAATTCTAAGCTCTATGGAATGAGCACCCTATGGTATGACTATATTGACCCCCCCCCCCCCCCCTCTCGACCCACCGGTGGTGATATGACATGAAGTATGAACCACCATTTCGCACTGACGCAGCATGATGCATGGCTTAATATTTTTCGCAACCTGATAAAGCCCTGCGCTCCTCGGACATTCTACATTAACTGCATTTACCAAGAATAACTTTACTCCACAAAGGTCCCCCGAAGATTCCGCATCCTAAGCCTTCCAGAAGAGAAACAACGCATCTGGGTCAGCAAGACCCACACTATCGAATCCCTACTCGACTTGAAGAAAAAAAAGGAAAAGGTGCGCAAACACAAGCCAACAGTGCCGAAGGAAACTCGACTCTTTCCCAAGAGGATAAGCTGCACGGGATTGAGAGGCAAAGAGTTTATGCTGGCGCGGCGGCTAATGCCGAAACCGAAGTTTTTTGCTTCATAAATGATTTTGGTTACAAGAGTATCATAATCATTGCAAGGTCAATTTATATAGCAAATGCCAAATATCAATAATATTGTATTATCTTATCGACTATCGACAATATCGTATCGACTCTATCGATAATATTGTATTGACCATCGAAAATATTTTATCGACTATTCATAGTTACGGTAATTCGGAAATGTGGAATGTTGTTATACTCAAAAAAATACATAATACTCCAAATTGTGTATTTATGTACTTAATGGGTGAAATTAATGTTTTTGTATTTTATTTAAAATTTTCTACATTTCCGAGCTGCCCTAATGATCGACAGTCGATAAAATAGCACAGTCAATCTTTACTGAATGACATATGATTCTTGCTATCAAAATTCCGAAGACGAAACTTTCGACAGTCCTACATTATTGCGTTAGCAATAATTTTCATAAATGTACGGGTTTTGAGCTATTGAAAGTTAATTTACTGGCTTATATATTGTAGGAATTATTTTATTTCACGAACTGGGTAGAGCTTGTTCAAACTGAAATGACTCGCTCCAGTCCTTCATTGCGATATGCTTGTGTCCGCAAATGCGACAGTTGGCGCGTCATTTCAGTTTGCAATAGCTCTACTACAAATCCTTGCTCCGTCAATTCATATAATAATTCACCAAGTTAAAAACTTAAATGACCGGCCAAGTGCGAGTCGGACACGCGCACGAAGGGTTCCGTACCATTATCTATAAAAAACCGCAAAAAATAATATTTTTATAGGAGCCCCCCCTAAATATTAATTAAATTTTAATTTAATTATTTTATTTTTAATTAAATAATATACTCAATATATTGTGAATATTTTAAGCGTCTACCTGCTACCATTATCAATATCGAGCAAAAATGAGCAATAAAATCACGTTTGTTGTATGGGAGCCCCCCTTAATATTAAATTTCTTTTGATTTTTAATATTTGTTGTTATAGCGGCAACAGAAATACATCAACTGTGAAAATTTCAACTGTCTAGCTACCACTGTTCATGAGCTACATACAGCCTGGTGACAGACAGACGGACGGACGGACAGACGGACAGCGAAGTCTCAGTAATAGGGTCCCGTTTGGCACCCTTCGGGTACGGAACCCTAAAAATCAAATCAAAATATGCCGTGTGACAATGAAAGCGCATGGTGCGAGGATCTCAAATGTATTTTTATAATATTTTTAACTGAATTTTAGGATACTTTTAGGATATTTTGTTGGTGTTAGTCCTATTATTCTTGTACGAAACCCTCTCAACGCGAGTCCAACTCGCACTTGGCAGCTTATTCCATAGTAATGTTCCCAATGTCATTTGGAACGTTTAGTCAATCCGCGCATTGGTCCTTATGCGTCTATCTTGGTCGAAGTCTATGGTAGGTGTTAATGGATAAATAAATCTATCTATTCTATCTATATATATAAAAATGAATTGCTGTTCGTTAGTCTCACTAAAACTCGAGAACGGCTGAACGGATGTATCTTATCTTAGTCTTGAAATGTTCGTGGAGGCCTAGGGAAGGTTTAAAAGGCGAGAAAAAATCGAATTATTTCCGGGAAAACCCTAAAAACAGCCCTTTTCTATTTCCCATACAAACGTTTTCTAGAGTCAATCGTTTTCTAGAGTCAATTTGAACTTTATTGCTATTCAATAAAGTTCATATTAAATTGAGGCAGTACGAAGTCTGCCGGGTCAGCTAGTTAATAAATAAATAAATCTTACCTGTATGGCAATAATGATGGTGTCATTCAGCACCGGCCCGAAGACGTCTTCGTTGTATATCGTTTGTGCGTCGTTGTATCGGTCTATAGCGCGCTGGATGTCACTGATATTCCTCGGGTTCAAACTGCCTTCTGTCGCGTTACCTGGAAAATTAAAGCGTTTACATTTGTTTTAGTTGTTCACGCGTAGTTTAGCGCTATGTATGAAAAGTTTGAACTGAACTTTGAACTCACCGGTGCTATTCCTGTGTTATACCGTCAGGTACGTGTGTAGCTCTGCGAGCACCAGCGCTATGTTAGAACATCTTGAACTGTACTTTGAACTTTGAACCCTGAACTTTGAACTCACCGGTGCTATTCCTGTGGTATACCGTCAGGTACTTGTGTAGCTCTGCGAGCACCAGCGCTATGTAAGAACATCTTAAACTGTACTTTGAACTTTGAACCCTGAAATTTGAACTCACCGGTGTTATTCCTGTGGTGCACTGTCAGGTACTTGTGTAACTCGGCCGGCACCAGCGCGAGGACCTGCTCCGAGGTGGAGTTGATGTTCATCAGCTCTTCTGGAAGCGATGACGGGAGAGGGTAAGTATTTTTTTATTTTTTTTAATCACAGGCAGGTGACAGGTTACAATGGTTTGAATGAATAAAAAATGTTGTTTTTTTATTTACATCTTGTTTTTATTAAAGATATAAATATATTTTTCATGATTTATTTATTTGATAATAATGTGTTTAAAAATATTTACATGTTTATTATTCAACTGTATTTTTCTTTTTACTGGCAACTATTTAAGGCTAGGCTATTAATGTTGAACAAAGCAAACCAAGAACAATATTCGAAGAATATCAATCAAGAATAGCGTTTTATTCTAACGACAGTTGATGTATTCTTCATTCATTCTATCCATTGTCTCATTAAAAAAGCTGCCAAGTGCGAGTTGGTTTCGTACAACAACAATAGGACTAACACCAACAAAAATAACCCTGCAATTCAGTTTTTCATAAAAACTTTGCACTCCACATTGGGGGGTTAGGGGGTTAAAGTTGTGAATTTCGGAGTTTTTATGGGATATCGGTGGAAACATTTTTTTTTTTTTCCATTCACATGTACTTGCATACCAAATTTCATGTTCTAAGGACTTCGGTAAGTACCCTAGAGGTTTTGATGACATGCGAATCGGTCATATTATTGAGCATAACTTTTTCAAAATTAGTTTGAAAAATATCATAAAAGTAGATTTAAGATCCTCACACCATGCGGTTTCATTTGATATGTCACACGGCATATCTTGAATTTTTAAAATTTTATTTTTCTCATTTGGCCCCCCAAAAGTAGCCCCCATATCCCATATTTAAATATTTACATTACACTTCTGTCTTTGGGTCACAGACATTGATATGTGTACCAATTTTCAACTTCATCGGCCCACTATGTTCTGAGTAAATTGCCTGTGACGGACGGACGGACAGACTGACGAGTGATCCTTTAAGAGTTTCTCCTTCTGAGATACGAAACCCTAAAAACAAGTAATATAAAAGACATCTACATCACCTAGACCCAAAAGCAGTGACGTCACAAACATACTAAAAATACATCCTAGTCCCGAGAAAATATAATATTACTAGCTGACCCGGCAGACTTCGTGCTGCCTCAATTTAATATGAACTTTATTGAATAGCAATAAAGTTCAAATTGACTCTAGAAAACGTTTGTATGGGAAATAGAAAAGGGCTGTTTTTAGGGTTTTCCCGGTAATTATTCGATTTTTTCTCGCCTTTTAAACCTTCCCTAGACCTCCACGAACATTTCAAGACAAAGATAAGATAAATCCGTTCAGCCGTTCTCGAGTTTTAGTGAGACTAACGAACAGCAATTAATTTTTATATATATAGATTTTTGTTTCTCCGCGGAGATCAGAGGGTCTAGTTTCTTGTCATGAATATGTTATGACCAGAGTAGAAATATACATTTTGTAAGGTAAAATATCAAGTAGACCTGGCCCAACCCAAAGCATATATAAGCACCTGGAGAGCGTAACACGTGTAATTAGGTTTCCACATAAAAAACTAAAGTGTGAAGTCATCCATGTAAACCAAATTGAATATTTTTTTAGAAAGACAGAAATTTTCAGTTTTCGCGTTTTTCCCTTTACTTTTGCTATAAGACCTTCCTTCATTCTAAATTTCATGACCCTAGGCCAACCGGAAGTACCCTATAGGTTTTGATTCCCTTGCGAGTTCCACGCGAGTTCATACAAATCCAGCAAAATTATGACATAATATCGCGGTATCTTTTGATTGCGTGGACCTAGAAGTTTAATTTTTTCACTGCTCCATGGGACCACAGACTTGAGTAATCGATATTAATTTCAACATGATACCTCCACGCGTTCCTGAGAAAAGGGGTCGTGACAGACGGAGAGACAGACAGACAGACCGACAGACAGACAGACGGACAACAAAGTGATCCTATAAGGGTTCCTTTTTTTCCTTTTAAGGATCGGAACCCTAAAAAGAACTCACCTGGATTCGATTGGCATAGGACCGGACAAGTTAGCACAAAAAGAAGAAGGCTTATACCCAGCAGTGGGCGGAAACAAGCTGCTAGCGATGATGGTGATGCCATTATTCTAGTAATATTTAAATGTTTAATTAAACTTATAAGAGTGAATCTCTGTACGTTAGGCTTATTAAATTTCTAAAATGCCCTGCCAGTTTATGTAACTCTTTAACGCAGTTCTACACAGGAGTGTAAAGCTGAATACATCGTAAACCACCTTTATATCAAGAATCGTAAAAATACATAATGGTTAAGCACTAAACACATAAAAATACTGACAAAATTGTGTACTTAAATTGTGATAAATTGCTTATAATTAGATTGTTTCTGGGACAGTTTCCCTAAAAATCCAACAGAGGACTCTGAAAGTGAACCGATTTTTAGAATATCCTATACTCTGTGGTAATTGTCAAAGTCAGCTCTCTAATTGTTTCACTGCTCTGTGGTTCTTGTAACAAGAACCACAGAGCAGAGAAACAATCAGAGTCGCGTTCTGTGTCTCTGTTCTCTGTTTCACTGCTCTGTGGTTCTTGCTACAAGAACCACAGAGCAGTGAAACAATTAGAGAGCTGACTTTGACAATTACCACAGAGTATAGGATATTCTAAAAATCTGTTCACTTTCAGAGTCCTCTGTTGGATTTTTAGGGAAACTGTCCCAGAAACAATCTAATTGGTGTTACACGTAATTATTAGTGTAAGCTTTGTTTGAATGTGTCTTTTTAAATATATCTGTATATGTCATTTGAATTACAATAAACAACTTACGAATAAAAGTCATACAAAAAGATATACGAAAATACAACATTTATAACACAGACGAAAAAAGCAAATAAAAAAAGATTTTTAACCTTCAAAAGGCTCGAGAATATTACGTGTGTTAAGGGAATTGTCATCGTTTAGGTTAGTCTCTGAAATATTACAAATAACACAAAAAAGGTTAATTCTTATTTAAATAAAAAAAAAATATATGAAAATCTACACATGAAAAATAAATATTTAACGAGCTCCGTGGTCTAGTGGGTTTCACGCTTGCATCTCACGCGGAGATGCAGGTTCGATCCCGGCACCGACCATGTACCAATGAGATAGATTAAAATTAATTTTACAAAATACTTTTTTTTCATCTGTAATATTGAGAAGTAAATAAAAAAAACTTACCCCCATCTCTATCTGCCCCCCCACTGTTGGCTGACAGCATAATCTGCAGCCACAGACAGCATAGTCCGACAACAACGAACACACGCAATAGGGAGGCATACTTCAACCGTGGCATCGCGCATCACAACACACTAGGTGGCGCTGTAACCATGTTTCGGTTGAAGAAGTTCGGCGCCCGGCCGATAGAGGGCGGTGTTGGGTGTGGCGCTCAGATCATATCCGGGGTTTTTGTTTTTGATAGAAGGAACCCGTTAGTACAGAGATTTTTGTTGTGCTGACTTCGGCTGCATCCTCTGAAACAAACGAATATCAGGATTTTAGTTAAAAGAGTACATATGCCCAGGTCAAGTTACCTTGAAACCTAAATCGTGACGTCATCACGGCGGTTTTAATGCAGTTGTATGTCAGCGAGGTCTTAAGTTAAGTCGACCACCCAGTACTTTAAAACCAACTGTAAATTTCAAAGTATACTTAATATTCCTCTTTCTAAAGTAGAGCGACGAGTAGATAACGCAGGCGCAAACTATACTAGTCAAACCTAAAAATAGATACGCTATAACAACAAATACTAAAAAACAAAAGAAACTTAATATTTAGGGGGGGCTCCCATACAACATGTGTTTAGTAGTTATGTCATTCATTGTAATGCAAGCACAAAATACATAATTTTAACTCGCCACCCCAAAGTACGATATTTCACACTAGCAATACAGCTGTCAAGTGACAGCTATCATTCGAACTTAACCTAGCGACGCGCACGCACCCGCGATCCGTTCCGCATTGTGCCACTGCCAAGCCACACGGGAAAACACTTCCAGCCAACGAACCAGTCCAGTTCCTGTGAAGAAAGGGGATCCCCGAACGAGACACAGGAGCAAATCAAGTGAGTGCTGATTTATCGTACTATTTCCTACATAACTTCATGGTCCTTCGTAGCCAAATTTCTGGCATTTCCAAGTGATTTTGTGCGAGCATTGCAGTGTACAGTGTATTGTTCATAGTTCCAAAGTTCCTAGTTCAAGTTTTCCTCAAAAATCGTTGTGAAAACTGCGTCAAGTACGACGCCATTGTTGCCACGCCGCGCCGCCGTCCGCTGGTTATTTCGTTTCAATTTGTGTTATTGTACAATAATACAGTTAGTTCAGGCTGTACAGCCTAACTAAAGTTCAAATAAGTTCAGTTCAGTTCAGTTCATGAAAAATAAATTATATTTTTCAATACTTTTGTGAGTTTTGTAGTGCGAGCCACGTAAATAGTGAAAAATTGTAGGTAGACTAAAAATATTTGTAATCAATCTTTGTTCCGCGCCTGGACGCATTTTGTGATCTCACAGTTCGTGATATTTTATTGTTCGATTCTGCACATTCAAGTTACACTCTCACATACTTACAAGTTACAAGTTTACAAATTTACAATGGAGGCCGAGTTATATGAGAGAGACATTCTTATGCATACTCTGGAGAAAATGGTCGAAGCCAGCGGTTCCCAATCGGTTGAATTTCGTTGTCGTGCACAAGAATTACCAAAAATAAAAACCGCATTCCTGAAGGTCCAAAGCAAGATTGAGAAGTCATACATTAAAAACAAAACGTTTGATAAAGACGAACAATTGGCCGTTAGGGAAAGGTTCGATCATTTGTACTATCAAGTTCAAGTAGCAGCTGACTTGATGAAAGACGCTGAACGGCGTAGCTCTGTTACAGGACAGACACGGTCTTCTTCCCACACATGTCCTAACAAAATTAAACTACCGGCTCTTACTCTGCCACAATTTGATGGCCGCATTACCGAGTGGAACTCGTTTTATGATATTTACAGGTCATTGATCGATGACAAT
Organism: Argyresthia albistria; assembly: GCA_963457715.1. NCBI lineage: Eukaryota > Metazoa > Arthropoda > Insecta > Lepidoptera > Argyresthiidae > Argyresthia > Argyresthia albistria. Next base: position 3,993,520 of record OY735280.1, on the reverse strand, counting down.
AGTGCCTTGTCGTGCGTTGAGAAGTTTAGGTATTTAACGCTGTCCCTAAAAGGGGAACCCTTTAACCTTATAAAATCTATCCCAATCACGGAAGACAACTATCGAATTGCATTGCAAACTCTTATCAATAGGTACGAAAATAAGCGGGTGATCTCCACAAAACATGTCGATAACATTATTGACTTGAATCCTATGTCCGAAAAAACAAATGAGCAGGAGTTGCGTCATTTGCTAAACGTCTATAATGAAAATCTTACCGCTTTAGAAACAATGAACTTTCCAGTTTCCGAGTGGAGTTTTTTGTTGCTAAATATCCTTTTACGCAAAATAAACAAAGACGTTCGTACACGTTTTGAGTTGTCCTTGAGGTCCCCGATTGAGATTCCACAAATAAGTGTACTTCTGGAGTTTCTCGACAAAGAGTTAGCAACGTTCGAAGTGATGTCAGCATCGAGCACTCGTGCCCCTGCACAGCTGATCGACGCGCCGCCGCCGCCGTCGTCGGCACGCGCATTCCGTTCTAATACTGCGAGTGTAGGTACCCACGAGTCGTCATGGCGAAAGATAGGTCGCGCGAATTCGGTTGCAACCTCGTCTTCGCATGCACCGGTCACTCTTGCAAGAAGCATGAGTGTACACAACCCAGTTCAAAGTACAGTGAGGTGTTTTTACTGCCAAAGTGGTCACCTCTTAAGTAAATGCGACAAATTTACTTCACTGTCAATGAGTGAACGCAATAAGTTTTTGCAAAATAATAACATTTGTGTTAATTGCCTTTGCAGTGGGCACTCAGTAAAAGATTGTCAGTCAAAGTATACGTGTAGAACGTGTTCAAAACGTCATCACACATCATTACATGAGAATGTTCAACATGTTACTCTGACAAACTTTTCCCAGTTGGAGTGTTCAACTGTCAATGCGTCCCCTCCAACACCTAAGTCCGGTACGGGGCATCAAGTTCAAATCAGTCAGGCCATAGCGCCACCAATCTCTGGTACGGAGAATATTGTTCAGAATATTGTCCAGATCGAACCGGCCGTAGCGCCAATCTCCGGTACGGAGAAAAAAGTTCAGATCGAGTCCTCGACTCTTAGAGCGGCCCGCATGCCCGAGTTCCCTACAGGGAAGGTTGTTCGACCTTCTTTGTCAAACGACTCTGCTAGTAAGGAGAATTGTACGGTTCTACTTACGACTGCGCTGGTGATGGTACGTCCCACGCAGGCAGGTCCTTATAAGCCGCAGATCGCGCGCGCTCTTGTTGATCAAGGTTCGCAGGTTACGCTTATCTCTGAGACGTGTGTCCAACGTCTTGGCCTACCACGAAAACATGCCAATCCTAACATGACTATTACGGGAGTAGGGGATAAAACCGAGAAACCTCGCGGCTTAGTTTTATGTGAGGTGACGCCCCACAACAAGCCGGAACCTAAACTGTTCATTGAAGCTATAATTTTACCAAAAATTACTAGTTACATCCCACATGTTCCAAATTCATTTGATCAAATTGCTCATTTGCAAAACATTCCCTTAGCCGACCCAGACTTACGATCTGAGCGTCCAATTGACATCTTACTTGGTTCGGACTATACAGATGCTATCTTGTTACATAATAACATAATAGGCCCGCAAGGTACTCCTGTAGCTATAAATAGTATCTTTGGATATTTACTAAATGGTAAGATTTCGGGTTGTGGCAAAGTGAATGTGTGCTCTAACTTAAGTACATATCAACTTGATATCGATGTTCAAAAGTTCTGGGAATTGGAGTCAGTACCTGACACCAGACCTCTCACTCAAGAAGAAATTTTGTGTGAATCTATGTTCGTGGGTACACACAAACGCGGCGACAATGGCCAATACATTGTTGCACTACCGTTCAAAGAGAATGTACCTACTTTGGGTCATTCCCGAGACATCGCTCTCGCGCGTTTAATCAAACTGGAGAATCGATTGTCACGGAACTCTGATCTACGTTCAAATTATAATAAATGTCTCCAAGAGTACATAGACTTGGGGCATATGGAGTTAGTGACAGATCCTGATGACTGTCATACCGACGTTCCGTATTACATTCCTCATCATGCGGTCATAAAAATGTCAAGTACAACCACTAAAACACGAGTCGTGTTTGATGCATCTTGCACGACCACTAGTGGTCGGTCACTAAATGATAATCTGTTAATTGGTGAAAAGTTACACCAAGATATAGTTCAAGTTCTTTTAAAATATCGACTTCATAACATTGTTTTTACCGCTGACATAAAAATGATGTACCGTTATATTTCTGTTCGACCGCAGGACCGCGACTTTCAACGAATTTTATGGAGATTTTCACCTATTGACCCTGTGCAAGAATATCGTTTGTGCACCGTCACGTTCGGCGTCGCGTCTGCACCATTCTTAGCTCTGCGCACTATTCGCCAGTTAGCTGTTGACGAAGCGCACAAATTTCCGCTTGCTTCGCAAGTACTTTCTCATGATATATTTGTCGACGACATTATATCGGGTGCTGCCTCTGTCGAGGAGGCCCTAGTAGTTCAAAAGGAGCTTACCTCCATTTGCCGGGCGGGCACCTTCGAGCTACGTAAGTGGACGAGTAATAACGCAGAATTTCTTTCGAGCGTCAAGAACGATGACTCATCATCTTCAAATGATGACACTCTAGTGATTTCTGATCTTGATGGTGAATCATCTGTTAAGATATTAGGCCTGCAGTGGCATCCAAAGTCCGATACGTTCAGCTTTAAGAGTGACGCCTCCGTAGGTAAATGTACCAAACGATTTATTCTATCCGAAATTTCAAAAATTTATGATCCTTTAGGGTTCCTTTGTCCTATAACAATTCTTGTCAAACATTTAATCCAACTACTTTGGATATCAGGTACAGGTTGGGACGTAGTACCGCCCCAATCTATTTGCGATGTATGGACGGCCTTTGTGGCAGAGTTGCCGCTGTTGACAGATATACATCTGCCTCGTCATGTGCTTCCACTGACGAATGAGGACGTGCAAATACATGCGTTCGCGGATGCGTCGGAGAAGGCGTTCGCCGCGAGCGTGTATATGCGCGTGGTGGACGCGCGGGGCGTGGTTCGTGTGTATCTGCTAATAGCAAAAACGAAGGTCGCCCCTTTAAAACGCATTTCTCTGCCTCGCTTAGAGTTATGTGCAGCAGTACTGCTGGCTAAACTAGTTCAAAAGGTTCTTGTCACCTACGGTGATTTTGTTTCCATTTCAAATATCTTTGCATGGAGCGATTCGTCAATCACTCTAGCATGGATCCGTTCTCCTTCACACGAGTGGAAGACATTCGTGTCGAATCGTATCAACGAAGTAACAAGTCGAGTTCCGGCGTCCAACTGGCGCCATGTTCGTTCTGAAGACAACCCCGCCGACCCGGCGTCGCGTGGTGTTCTTCCATCTCAACTTGATCACGACTTGTGGTTTTCTGGCCCAAGCTGGCTCAAGAAGCCTCAGATTGATTGGCCTGTGTCAAATATAGATGCTGCTACCGACGAAGAACGTCGTAAAACCGTACATATCTCACAATGTACTAACTCTATGGACTTACAATTCATAGAACGATACTCATCCCTTCCGAAACTACTACGGGTGATGTCGTACGTGTACAGGTTCATTAATAAATGTCGTAAGGCTAAATCTGATGTCAATGATGTACAAATTTCCGTTCCCGAGATAAATCAAACACTAAAAAATCTGATCTGTCTAGTTCAAAACAATGAGTTCGCCGATGATATATCGCGACTCAAATCAAATAAAAATTGTTCACCGCGATTACAAAAGCTCAAGCCTTTCATTGACGATTCTGGGCTTGTCAGGGTCGGCGGCCGCATACAGCGTGCCAATATTGCTTATGATGCTAAGCATCAAATCATTTTACCAAAAAGACATCCACTTACGGTGTTAATAATTGATCATTTTCATATTGTGAATTTACACGTTGGCCCACAACAGTTACAATTTTTGATCTCCCAGTCATACTGGATTTTATCCGCTCGCGATGCAGTTCGCATGCGCACGCGGCGATGCGTCCGATGCTTCCGCGCGCGACCCGCAGCGATGCAACCGCCTATGGCACCGCTGCCGGCCGCTCGTGTGAAATCGATGCGTCCATTTCTTCATGTAGGAATCGACTTTGCTGGTCACTTCAATTTGAAGACAAATCACTTGCGAAGTGCGCGATACTATAAGGCATACATTTGTGTCTTCATCTGTATGTCAACAAAGGCCGTTCATTTGGAGTTAGTTCCCAGTTTATCAACGGAAGACTTTACAAACGCGTTCAGACGTTTTACCTCGAGACGTGGTAAATGTTCAGATGTTTATACAGATTGTGGCAGGAACTTTTTGGGTTGTGATAACTACCTAAAGGAACTTTTTTCATTCTTACAAAATGAATCTAGTGAACTTCAGCGGAGTTTAACCGATCTGGGAATAACTTGGCATTTTCAACCGGCGTATGCAAGTCATTTTGGAGGGCTTTGGGAAGCCGCAGTAAAGAGTATGAAAAATCATCTCTACAGAGTTCTAGGTACACAGAAGTTAACATATGACGAGTTCAATACACTCATATGTCAAATTGAAGCGATTCTCAACTCGAGACCGCTTTGTTCACAGAGTGGCGATCCATCTGATCCGCTACCTCTCACACCTGCACATTTTCTTATTGGGCAACCATTAACCTCATTACCTGAGTACGATTACTCATCAGATCAAACTAGCCGTCTAGTGCGATGGCAAGTCATACAACAATCAGTTCAGCATTTCTGGAAGCGCTGGAGTGTGGAGTACCTCCACCAGCTCCAACAAAGAGGAAAATGGTTCCGTGATAGCAGTAGCTACACACCCCTATCCGAGGGTTCAGTAGTTATAATTTTAGATAATAATTTACCGCCTTTACAATGGCGCTTGGCTCGCGTTCACAAGTTGCATCCAGGCGTTGATGGCGTTGTTAGAGTAGTTACAGTACAGATAGGGAATAATTATTCAGAGAGGTCTGTAGTAAAGATCTGTCCTTTGCCTATCGAATAGATACATTAGTTTTAGTTATTATGTAACATTAGTTATAGCAACTAGTTTAGTTCTTAGTTCTTACTTAGTACAGTTCATTAAAATAACTTAGTTATTTTAGGCCGGCGGCATGTTTAGTAGTTATGTCATTCATTGTAATGCAAGCACAAAATACATAATTTTAACTCGCCACCCCAAAGTACGATATTTCACACTAGCAATACAGCTGTCAAGTGACAGCTATCATTCGAACTTAACCTAGCGACGCGCACGCACCCGCGATCCGTTCCGCATTGTGCCACTGCCAAGCCACACGGGAAAACACTTCCAGCCAACGAACCAGTCCAGTTCCTGTGAAGAAAGGGGATCCCCGAACGAGACACAGGAGCAAATCAAGTGAGTGCTGATTTATCGTACTATTTCCTACAACATGTATTTTTTTTGCGGTTTTTTATAGATATTGGTACGGAACCCTTCGTGCGTGAGTCCGACTCGCCCTTGGCCGGTTATTTTATTTATTATCCATGTTAGTTTTTTTTTTTAAACTAAGTTTTGGAGCGATCACGTAAACCTACGTGGTTTATTCGTGATCTCTGACACATATTTCATTGACCCGTCTTAATGTAAAATACCGTATTGTATCCTTGCCACCTGGGGCCTAATGCTGCTCTGAGAATTTCATTACTATTTCATTACTATTCCATTGCAAACACCCAAAATGGCGTCATTTGGTATTCTCCTAAATTATTATCCTCCTTGATTGGGTGTTTGCAATGGAATAGTAATGAAATAGTAATGAAATATAAGTGAAATTCTCAGAGCAGCATTAGGGCCCTGGTATAGGAAATAGCGTGACGCTACATACACAGCGTACGAGAGGCGTTTTCGTCACACCTGTGGCCAGCTGTGGCTGATAAATAAGTCCTTGCATTACTTATGTTATGGCGTAAATTGACGTGACTGTATAGCTAATTGATATACTAACAATGGCTTTACAATAATAAAATATAATACCAAAAACGCACACAGACGGACACACACACACACATGTATATTAGGAGAATTATAAAATCTATACCTACAAAACATAATCGCTCTGCATTAGTCTTAGTACCAATTATTTTTAATTTAATAGTGTCTTTTATTACAACTTTGCACATTTTGTTACCAGTGTTATCTTAATATGGTTGGTAGTTTTACCAATATTAGAAATGGTTACATAATCTTACTCAAACTAAAACTAGGTTGAATGGCCTTTTGAATTATACGGACGTGCCTACGGTGACGTGGAAACATCGAGAGGAAACCTTCGTGTATCCATCGTGATTTAGGTCACTTCCCTCAGTTTCCACTTTCGTTAGAATGCGGCGAAGGGCTAGCTTCCTGTCACGCAATAGTAGTTTACGAAACTGTTGCATAATGAGGGGGTATTAAAACACAAGTGGGTGTTTAAAAACCGAGCCGTAGGC